>JAWWTY010000019.1:7242240-7409697 GCA_035222235.1 Margarornis squamiger | reverse complement strand
TCTTTGTGCTCGCCGGCAGCCCCGGCAGCGCCGCCGCCTCCCGCCGCCTTCGCTCAGCCCCGCGCGGCGCGGCGGGCGGCTCCGCTGCGCTCCGCTCCGCACCGCCCGGCCCCGCTCTCCCCGCACCGCAGCGCTGCCGCGCCGCGCTATGTGTGCCGGCGCTCCCGTGCCTCCTCGCGGCCGCTTCCCACCCGGCGGGGCGCGCCCGGCCCCGCTCTGAGCGCGGCGGGGCGAGGGGAGCGAGCGGAGCGGAGCCTGGACGTGCCGCCCGGCGCGGCGCGGAGCGGCGCGGAGCGAAGGGAGCGCGGCGCCATGCGGGGCCATGCGGGGCTGGGGCTGGGGCTGGGGCTGCTGCTGGGCGCGGCGTGGGTGGCGTGCGGGCAGAACGAGACGGAGCCCATCGTGCTGGAGGGCAAGTGCCTCGTGGTATGCGACTCCAACCCCACCTCCGATCCCACCGGCACGGCGCTCGGCATCTCCGTGCGCTCCGGCAGCGCCAAGGTCGCCTTCTCCGCCATCCGCAGCACCAACCACGAGCCCTCCGAGATGAGCAACCGCACCATGATCATCTACTTCGACCCGGTGGGGCGGGCGCGGGGGGCAGCGGGCGCGGCGCCGCGGCAGAAGTTGCCGGGGAAGGCGGCGGGGCCGGGCCGGGGACGCGCCGCCCCGCGGGGCCCTGCCCGCGGGAGGGGGGGCGCCGGGGGCCGGGGGCAGCGGGGCTGGACGGCAGCGGCCCCGCGCTGGTGCTGACGGTGCCCTTCCTTTGCAGGTACTAGTGAATATCGGCAGCAACTTCGACTCGGAACGGAGCACTTTCATCGCACCCAGGAAAGGGATTTACAGTTTCAATTTTCACGTGGTGAAAGTGTACAACAGGCAAACCATCCAGGTCAGCCCCGAGCGCCGTCGCCTGGCTCCGCGGGCACTGCGGGAGGGAGCGGACGGGTCCGCGGCCCGGCGGGGCCGGGGCTGTGCGGGCGGCGGGGCGGGGAGCGCCGCGGGAGCGCTGACCTGCGGCGCTTCGCCGCCCGAGGGGAGGGTGCCCAAACAGCTGCGGAGCCGCACCAGGCCTCCACTCGGCCCCTGCCCGCATGAGCCGTCCCGGGACGAGAGGCGGTGGCCCGACGGCTGCCTGCCGCCCCCTCCCAGCCTGCCCGGGCCCGCGGGCTGCCCCGTGCGGCGGGGCGCGGGTGGGAGCATCCCTGAACAGAGCCCGTGGGAACGGCGGCCCCCGGTGGGTTCTGCACTGACTCTCTGGTGGCAGAAGGTTTCATAAGGATTTGGGGTTCACGGAGGCGCCTATGGCATGGATGCAATAATGAATCTCTGTATGTATATGCAGCTACCCTATACACACCTTTTGTATATGGTTCGATGCATTACACACCTCTAGGCAGGGTTAATAAATTACCGGCCTGAAGCCAGGTAGCATAACCGAGACAGGAATGACAGTGTAGCAATGCACATTGCAAAGGTGAATGTGCAGCTACATAGCACCGTTCTGGTGTAAGCGGCTTCACACCTCCAGATTGGGCAGGTAGTGTATTATTAATGTGGGCTATGCAGTCCCGGGATCATTAATGCGAGCTGAGCAGAGCTTATTGACTGTTGTAGCATATTGTCTTTGCTGCCTAACAAAGGAAAACTACCTCTTGAATACACTTCAAAGGCGCTGACTCCGGCTGCTGTGGCTCTGCTCCTCGCTGTCTCTGAGGTTTCACATAAAGCCATCTTTCAATAAGTACGAGCAGACCTCTTTTCATAGCCTGAAAACACAGGCACCCTATTGAAATTCTCCAAAATAGGATCAATGTCCTGCTTTATATGCACCGGTTGTTTTGATGTGGTTGTCGGTCTAAAACAGCGGTGAAAGACTTCTTCCTTTACAGTACATACCTTAGCTGGGTTCAGATTGGTGTTTCTTTTTTATGGGACTGGAGTTTCAGCTGTCAAAAGAGGCCTTTTCTTAACTAAGCATCTCGCCTGCTAGGCGAGCCCCGGCGGTGTCGTTTTCTGACTTTAATTGACGGAGGGCTTTGTTTTATTTTGCTCCTTAGGTGAGTTTGATGCTAAATGGGTGGCCAGTGATTTCTGCCTTTGCAGGGGACCAAGATGTGACCCGAGAAGCTGCTAGCAATGGAGTCCTGATTCAGATGGAGAAAGGAGACAGAGCTTATCTAAAACTGGAGAGAGGAAACTTGATGGGAGGCTGGAAGTATTCAACATTCTCTGGATTTCTAGTGTTCCCGCTTTAAATCACTCCTCATCCAAGAAAAGAGATCTCTTACAAATTCCCAAGTCATAGCTGGGTTTAAAGAGTCATGGACAGCAGACTTTTGACATTCAGATATTAAAGAAGCTAAATCCTGCTTAGGTTTGTGTACATCTGCTTTGAAGAATTACTACTTATTTTTGTTGTGTTGCAGCCAACAGGCGGGAGACACTATAATTGATCAACCCCCATTTATATTCTTCTCTCTCCTCCCACAAAATTAGTTCCCATCTCTGTGTCACTGGTGTAATCTGCCATCGTTCCCCCATGGCTTCTGCCTCACACAAGTAGACTTTAGATATTTTCATTGTTCTTTACAGCATATTTTGTAGTTTTGTTTTTAAAACATGGTAATCTTGACTCTTTCTCTGAGTTTAACTTTTAAAAAAAAAAAAAGCAAAGTATTTTTTGAATACATGGATGCCATGATGGAAGGGAAAATGCAATTCTTGCTGTGTACTGGCTGGCAAAAGGAAAAATTTCTACATGAAGAACTATTCACAGCCAAGGCTGACTAGAGTATTTCAATATTTCTATGTAATTCTGAGTGATTGTGAAATTTAAGGCTGCTAAATGTTTTGATGCTTGTTTTGCTCTTGTACAATGTGGCCCAACCAAACGCCAGGAAGTATATTGAACTTTTACTATTACTCTGTAATATATGTGTGAATATCGAAAATTAATTTTTGCTTTAATTCAATAAAGTTTAAATGGGACTTTTATTTTTCTTAACCAGAAATAAGGTTTCTCAATGCAGGTAGGTGGGGGGAGGAGGCTCGGCACGGTCCAGGGGCTGCGGTGCTGGGACGGATCGGGCGGGACACCCCCCCGTACCCCCCGCCCCGCAGCGCCCCCGCGCCGGTCCCGCAAGCCCCGCGGGCGGTGCCGGCAGCCCGAGCGGACCCGTCGCTAGGAAGTTTCTCGCCGACTCTGATATCCACTTATTTATAGCATTTATCTGTATTATATTCTATAAACCAGATCGCATTTTATACGGCCGCCTAAAAACACCTGACCATGTGCACTCGATGCTGGTACTATTGAATCGCTAGTATTATTTGTTTACCGTCTTTTAAAGATGTAAATGCTATAATTTTGCAGTACTCAAAGAGATTACTACTTTTATTAAAAGGTGCGTACGAGGATTTCGATTGTATCTAAACTTTAATGTGAAATAAACCGGTGAAACGACCCCCGGGCTGTGTGCGTGGCGGTGCGGGGCTGCCCCGCGGCCCGGCTGCGGCTCTGGCGGCGCCGCACCAGCTCCCGGCGCTCGGGACGGAATTTAATTAGCTCCAAGCAGGGGCGGAAGGGGTGGGGAGGGGGGGGGGAATTAATACGAGCACAATAAGCAACGCTTCTCGCTTTATTCACAGGTTCTGCCTTGGAAACAGACCGGCGGGGCGGGCGGGGACGCGCTCGGCGGAGGGGCGGCGGCGGGGAGCGGGGCCGGCCGGGCTCAGCCGCAGCCGGGGACGGCCGCGGCCCTTGGACTCCAAGCGGAACACACCAGCCTCCTCTCAGCTCCAGCTCCTCTGTCGCCCAGGGGTGCGGGGGCCAAAACTCCTTCTGTCCCCGCGGTTGGTGACTGGCGCAGGTGGCGATTCGCGCCCCGCAGGAGCGGTGAAGGCGCGGGCCGGCCCTCCTGAGCCCCGCCAGCAGCTCGCCGCTGGCCAGGAGCTGTGCGAGGGAACAACGCAGATTTATGAAGAAGGAATAATGACGGAAGGCAGCTGGGCTGTGTTCAGCTGGAGTTACAAACTGCCCAAGACAACTCAGGCGTCTCGTTCTTCGGCAGCACGCTCCCGTCTCAATGTGAGACTCCTCACTGCTCTCCCTTGAAGGCTCGCACCGCTCCCGCATCGCCGTGCCTCCCTCCCGCCCGGCTCTCACAGCCGCGCCCCTTTCGCGCCCCTCCCCGCAAGCGAAAGGTATGGACAAGGCAAGCGGAGCCGCTCGTGCCTCCCGTGACCGCGGCGAGTGGGCAAAGTGGGCCAAAAAAAAAGGGGAGGGCGGAACAACAATTACTGGGTTGCAAGAGAAAACACAGCGGCCTTGTGCCCTCCCTGCGACGGAGCCAGGCGGCAGCTCCCTGTTGGGGAACCCCCGGCCATCGCCGTAGGTGCGGGGGCTGATGCTCGTCTTTTGTTTTTCTTTTTTTTTTTTCCCCTCGTCTCCCTTAACGCGAAGCAAATAAACCCGCCACCTTCCACTGAAAGTTTTCCCCCTGGTTCCGAGCCTCTCATTAATATTGTGCAGCTGGAAATTACATTACTCCAATCGCAGCAAATCGCTGCTCTGCGGCTGTTACAACGCGCCGCCGTGGCTGCTTGAAACAGACTCGTGCGCTACCCCGCACTCAGCGAGCCCCGCACCCAGCGAGCCCCGCACCCCGGGCCGCGGGGAGGGCCGTGGCTTACAGCGGCGTTGCTGTGGAGGTAGAGCCGCCCCGGACCCCCGCGGCTCTCGGCCGCCCCGTCGGGCCGGGCAGCCCTTGCCGGTGCCCTGGGGAGCGCCCTGGCCCCGGGCGGCGCTGCCGCCCCGTGTGTCCGCCCGTCCCGCCGCCTCCCGTCCCGGCTCCGCCCGGAGCCCTCCGGAGCTCCCCCGGACCGCGAGGGATATGTCCGATTTACTTCAGCAGACGGGCTGTGTTTAAAACTGCCCCTTTTTGCCATCCCTATGACCCCGGCGGTCAGAGGACAGGGTGCCGGCCCCGAGAGAGGGAGGCCGTGAAGGTTCCCCCTTGTCGGAGCCTCCCTGGGGCCGGCGCTGCCCCGACGGGGCGGGCAGGGCGCAGGGCCGGCCGGTCGCACCTCGCGGCCACCGCGGGTGCTTTGGCCCCGTGTTTGTGGCAGGGAAATGTCAAATGGGCGCTTGGTTGCACCCCCATGGGGCCCGTTCTGGAAAACGCGTATTCCAGGAGCGTGTGGGGCGCGAGGCAGCGCTGCTTTCCTCGTGGGGCAATGCTGGGCCGCGCGACCCGCAGGGCCCTGGCACGAGGAGGGGCTCTGAGGGGGCGACCACGCCATGAGGGGCTCTGAGGGGGTGACCAGGGGCCATTTTGAGGGTTGTAGCCACACTGGCCGCGGTGTCCGGCTGGGGCACCGCCGTCCGGGCTGCGCGGAGCTGGGCGCGGACGAGGGACCGGCTTTGCTCGGTGTCCCCGCACGACCCCTGAGCAGCGGGTGGGAGCCACGAACGGCCCCGGCACCGAGGGGTCCCTCACAGGGAGGCCGTGTCCCCTCAGGGCCCCGACGGCCCTGGCACTGCTCGGGGCTCGGGAACGCGCTGCCCTCAGGAATGAGCAGCGCTGCTCCGCACCCGGCTTTAATGTGTTTTCGGTTGATGTAAGTAATGTCTGATTGAATTTATTGCTGATTAGCGTTGAGCATCAGTTTACACAACAAGAAATTATGTTTTATTCAGTTCATTAGCATGTCTAGTGTTTGGTTTATGAGCATATCACTAATGGTAATGACCAGTGTTGATTGATTTCTAATGTGAATATAATTACACAATGTAGGGGAATTAAAGGAAAAATCCACATTTTTAATTGTTAGGTTTTTAGGGAACGCGTGTGGGGGCGAGGGGGTGGAAAGGGAGAAACAAACCAACTCTTATGCGCAAACGACGCGAATGTACAGATTAATGACTCCAGCAGGAGACGGGGAGTTTGGTCCAACAGCAGAGCAAGACAAATGCAGTTAACTCTGGGAATAGTTAATGCACACTCGACATTGCAAACCATAATTTCCCCTCGTCTGCCCCCCAGGTACCGCTGGAAGCCCAATAAGTCGGTTTGGAAGCGGCGGCTCCCGAGGAGCCAGCGGAGGCAGGGCTTCGAGCGCGGCCGGGCAGGCGCTGCCCCAGCCCCGCCGGCTGCGCGGCTCGCAGGCACCGCCGCTGCCGGGCGCGGAGAGATGCGCCCTGCCCGGGTCGGGGGGCAGCGACAGCCGCAGTGCCGCCCCCGGCTGGCAGCGCCCTGCCCGCATCCTTCCTGCGAGCTGGACACGGGGACCGGCGAGTGCCGGAGAGCCCTGGCTGGAGCAGGACGAAGGGCTGCAACAGGTAAGGGGTGCCGAGCGGGACTGCCTGGGCCAGCCACGGCGGAGGGTTTAGAGGTAGGGAGGGAGGGGACAGTAGTGTGACGATGGGGGTGAGCAGGCTGGAAGCAGCTTGTGTACCTCATCTATACTCTCTGTCCCTGAGGGTGATCTCTGAGAATTTCCTTTCCACTTGAAAAGTGGTCTTGGAGGGGAGAGATCAGAGCATTTTGTTGGAGTCATCTCCAGTGGGATATGCAGGGTGAGAGCTCAGGTTCTAAGGGAGCCCCTGTAGTGCAGAAATTCCAGGGTGGTGGGGACCTGTAGAACTTTTTTGTTTGCCTTTCCTTGCACAGGGTCAGTGAGTGAAGCGTGGCATGTACTCTGCCAGATAAGAGTTGCCAAAAGGCCTCTCTTGTTGCTTGCCCCAAAAGCAAAGAGGCCTTGTGTTTTTGTGGAGTGAGACAATCTGTGTGCCTTCCTATTGGAGGAGGCAGCTCAGGCAAGGGTAGCAGTAATCAGTCCCTGTGTCTTGGGGCATTGCACCTCTCTGCTTTCAGCACTCGCTGGAAACCCAGCCTGCACTGGGGGTATCTGCATCAGGTGTACTTCATTCACCTTCCACCTGACCTCCAGGCTTCCTGGGATGTTTTCCTAGGATATAGGGCAGTGGGGTGCCACTGCTCTGGTGGTCCTGGGTCAACAGCAGTGTTGGTCCCAGCTGTGTGTATCGGGGTGCAGAGTGTTCTCCCTCTCCCTATGACAACTTTGAGCCTTCTGCTGGACAACTGAGGAAGGTAATGCCATTTGTCTTTCTGCAGCTTTATTCATGTGGTGGTGGGGAGATGTGGTAATGAGCTGTGTCACACTTCATCACTTGCACTTAGTTTCTTACCTTATGGGATTCCTAAAATGAAACAGTTGTTCCAAACTCAGGACATGTCTGAGGTGCTGAAAAGCCCTGTTTGGGAAATTTTCCTTCAGGAGGGAATTGTGGAGCTATTGGAGAATGGTTCCAGCATTGCATGGACATGTAGACTTGAAAAGTATTCCCAGGGGTCTCCTACCTTTTGTGCCTAGATCACTAACAAAAATGGGTTCAGACTTAGTACTGAGTCTTCCTTGCAGCATGCTGCTCCCAGCACTCTGGTTGTTGGTGACCTTCTAATTGACTGAAATTCTGCTAAGCTATCAGAAGATTCGAGGAAGAGATGATGGAAGAGTTTGAGCAAAATGAAGATGGAAGATGTGAATAATTGTCATTCATGTTAGTAATTTATGCTGTGTACAGTATGTTAAATGAAATATCGGTGTTTCAACTTCAGTTATATTTCCAGGGTTTTTTTTTGTCTACACAACACTCACTTAAGGACTAGAGGTTCACGGGAGGACTCCTGCTTTGTTTGCAAACAATAGTCATCCAGCTTGTAGTGGAAATTCTCTTTTCATTGTTGGACTTCATGCTAATAATTGTAATGTGTTTTCAATGTTTTGGGCTTCAGGGTCATTCAAGTCAGGGCCATCCTCCTTGAGCTGCTTCTGTACTGACAGTGTTTTCCAATTTTTCCAGTAATAATAACCTTATGAAAAAGGTATTTTAAGTGTAAATTAACATAGTCATGAACCTTTTCTCTTAGTAAAACCCCCGTGCTACTAATTGCATGATAGCTGTGTTTGGTGTTGCTGTCACCAAAGCAGGTCAATATTTCTTTCTGTTATAAAATAAAAATACTGAGTCTTAGGGAAAAAAAAAGTTATGAACATGTCATATTGCTCACTGTACAGTTTTTTCCTTCAAAATTTCTTGTAAAACACTACAGGATATTGATCAGACTGCCTGATGTGTTGACCTTATAAATACCATTTCCACAGAAACAAAAAAAAAACCCAAACAAACAAAAGCAGAAATATTTTGTTCTTTGCCATGCATGTGGTACTGTTCCTGATTTCATAATTGTTAAAATCTGGTCCACAGGACTTGAAATTTCATGGGTCAGTTCTCCTTCCTTACTTTGACTCTTCTGCAATTCTTTGTCACATATTGAGTCATGTTTTAAAATTATTGATTGTCATTGATTCATAATTCCTTTCTGAATATTTTTATAATTTCTTGGTTTTGTATCGTCCAGCTGTCAATAGAGTTGAACCTCCCTACAACTCTGTCTGTTCAGGTGTGGGGAAGGAGAATGTCTCTCTTTTTAATCTGGTTTTATTGTTCCTTTGCTGTCTTCTGAGTGATTAACCTCACTATTTTAGTCTTCGAAGAGCCTTTCCAAAGGCTTGGTTTTTCGTACAACCCAGAGCACTGCAGCTTCTAGTTTTGAAATACCTCTTTTGAAATGGCAGGACCACCTCTTTCCAGAAGAGTGAGATGAGGCTCAACAGTTATTATATATGTAACAGAAATACTAATTTGGGTAGCTGTGAGGTTTGTCATGTGGCCAGCCTCTTGCAGTGATGTATTGAGCAGAGATCTTCACTAAGTTTCCTGCAATATTCCCAGGTCCCTACTGTGGCTTGATTAAGCTAATTGAGAGCCCTGCTAGTAATTAACCACCATTAATATACAAAAACTTTCCAGCTTTGCATTTAGCTTATTGTGCACATGAAAAATTGCACAGCTCTGACCAAACTCAGAATGAAATTGTTTTACCATACTGAACTAAGACATCACTGAGTCTTGAAGCACTGATTTAACATAGCATTTTGACCTGTGAAAGGATCTTTCTTTTATAAAGTAGAGGTGCCAGGGCTCGTTTTATAAGATACGACTTTAAATTCCAGTGGGTCATTAAATGAGATTTTTCTGCTGACATGAATTTGCATAGCTGTGTTGCAGTGCAGATTCTCGCGACTTATTCTACCCGTGGGATCTTACAGCAGAAGCCAGGAAACTGTGCTGTTACAGAAATACATCCCAGTGCCATCTCCTCAGTTGTTGTGGACAGTAGATAACACTTGCACGGGACAAGGATTATTTGGATTACTAGGAATTTGAAGAAACACATTCACGTTTCTTCTCCCATTTTAATTTTTTTCACGTGACCCTACATAACACAGCTGAATTCTTTTGACCATGCTTTCAAGATTGTGTAAAGCTTCTGGATAACTGTGGAGGCATTTAATAGCTTTCATGGCAAACATAACCTGTTCTAGTCCCATGACAAACTTTTCCTACTTAGAATATTTATATTTTATTAAAGATGCCAACAAAGAATAAAATCCATTAAAAGCATTGAAACTTAACATATCAAGTAAGGTATTTGCTTGAATAATATCTGTTACTATTTTTCTCTTGAAATGGTAGATGGTTTTATGAAAAAATCATCGCCGCTCTCTCTACCAAAAGTCTTTCAGATGGTACTGACGATTTGAATACTTGTTCAGGGAAGTGGGAAAGGAAGTAGCTGAACTGTTCTAGAACTGTTTTAAGACAAAGCAAGTAAAGTGCTTACAAAAATGAGTAGAACAGAATATCAAGGACAAATACAATTTTTGTTTCTGACATAGTTTTGTGTCTTTCTATGTCAGAGATGGTCATGGTATAAGGTACTATTGGCTCCTTAGAAACCAGACAAACTGATGCTTGGGTTCCCTAGGCCGGTTAGTCAGTACCCACAGGTTTGGTTGTGACTGCTTTATGCTCATAACAGTGATAATGCAGCCAAATCCCTTCAGCAGCTGCACAGATCAACTGCAGAATGGTAATTTTAGTGTTTAAGCATGTTTTTAATGTTCCCTTACTGTGATGTGTTTTGAAGAAAGATGAAGATGTTGCAAATACGATCTTGGGGTGTTGCTTGTAAATTAATGTAATTAGGAGGTGGTCTGATTGATGCTATTAATGTCAGTGTGTTCCAGAGAAGGCAGGGCTGTTCATTCAGGCTGGCTTCACATGTATTCACTTAATTTGAAGCTGTGTGAATATATTTTATATTTTCCAAATATATCTGCCATATCCTACCTTAATGGTGACAGCACATCATATCACACTGTGTTTCTGTCTTACTGTATCTACACTAGTGTCTAATGAATGCTTCTGCACAAAGGCTGTTGTACACAGCGCAGCTGAGTTCGTTCCTGTCTGACTCAGATGCTTTCCACTCAGCTCTTTACCTCTGCAGTTTATGGAAATTTCCCTCCTGTTACACCGTGGCCAGGCTGGACTAACCCTATGTCTGTTCTCAGGGGCAAAGGAAGATTGCAAGACACTTCTTTCTACAGCTGTACATCAGGAAAATGTTTCTGCAAGCTTGAAGCAAAGGGACTGTTACATGGTAGGAAGTGCTGAGCGCTTTTGAGCAAGCAAGGTAAGCCCTGGCCACACATGCCCACTTCTAGGGGAGTTTTAAACCCTTTGCCACAGCAGTTCATGTCTTTACCCACATCAGTGATGTGCTGTAAAAGTACAGTTCTGTATATCCTGAGACATATTTTGTACATTCCTTCTGCTGCAGTTGCTCCTTTTCTGGGTTTCCCCTACAAGTTTTTCCGTGTTTCAGTTTTAACTGCTTTAGTAATCTTTCTTACAAGGCCCAATACTTGAGCCTTGCCAATCAAGGAGGAGAGCCTCTTTGCTATGGTAGCTCAGTCTGTGCCTGCCTCTTTGTGTATCGACTTCCTGTCATCTTGCAGATTAACTTAGAATAATTCTTGCCTTTAGTAGCCCTTTCCAGGTTTTTTCACTACCTTTATAGGTTGTTCGTGCTGTGCTTTTGCTTTTCTAACTTGATTTTTTTTTTCTTGTTTAGAAGAACCCTGTTGATATACAGTATTAGGTTCTCTGCTGGAAACCAGTAATACGTTAATTCTGGCTGAAGTACTGGCTACCCACATCTCTGATTGGTTCCTCAGGAAAGGATGGAGATAGATACCAATATATCTAGTTACTCTGTTGAGAAGCCTACCGTTCTGCAAAACACTTAAGAATGTGCTTGATGTGAAAAATATGTTCATCCAGTTGAAAGCAACAAGGTGCTTCATGTTCTCAAAGTTAAAGCACTTAAGCATAAGCTTACCAGCCATGTATGCCTTCAGGCCAGATAATAGAAGTACAAGAGTTGTTTGATATCTAAGCCAGCAGATTAAAGTGGCCTTTTGAAAGCTGGAACGTTCCTTTAGAAGGAATCACAAGTAACAGTCAGCTGCTTTTAAGGTGGATGGCAAATGTGCATTTGTGAAGAAGGCAGACGTGGAGGCTGGTTCTGTATTTACATATAAGCCCAAGCTAGCAAGTTTGTTTCTTTGACTAATAAGTTCCTTTATTAAACATTATTGGCCCTGACTGGCACATTGCTGTGTTGTGAAGTGCAGTAGCAAAAACCATGAAAAAATTGTTCTGCATTGTAAAGTTATGCAATAGTTGAGGTTTAGTTTCTGTCTCTGTTTTACCAAGGAGGTAGATTATACCTGTTTCTTTGGCTGTCACGGGTTAAATTATTATCCATGCACATGGGACAAGAAGTCTTCCCTCTCCCAGCTATGCATGGCATAAGAGCCTAGAAGAATTACCCTACTGGTAGCTCCCTAAATAAGCATCCATCCAGGCTCATGACTGAGCATGAAGTTTCTTATGGTTCAGAGTTAAGTGTTACAAGGGAATAAAATTCTTCTCACTAAATGATAGTGAAAACACAGTAGGAGGTATTTTGTTCAAGGAATACAAGGTATTGTCCTGCCCTTGTCCAGAAGGCTACATACATCAAACAGAGGATGGCTTCCTTACATTCTAGCTAAATCAATGTTATTTCTTCCAGAATACTGCTGCTTCCGTTCCTAGAGATAAAAAAACATAGCTCGTTGTCAGTAGATAATTCTTTCTCTTGGGCTTTCTGTCCTTGACCAGTAGAAGTTTTTATTTTTCTTAGACAAGGAAGCCTTTCTTTATCCCTGGAAGATTAAATTGCCTTGCTGCTAGATCTGCTCTACTGAGGAAACACAGGAGGAAGAGCAGATAGGGAAGAAATAGAAAAGAAAATAATTTCAGGGTACCTTTATCGTCTCCTATTGTTAGGATGTCAATTACTATCATATATCACCTATACTGAAAACTTGTCATAGCTTGAGGTATTCTTTTTTTTTTTCTCCCTCCACCTAGTAGGAAATATATCAGTTATCCATATGAAATCTTTTTTATTGCTGGAATCATCTTTAGAGTATAGCCATGATGCTCAGAGGGATTTACTTTCTAAGATCCTGTTGAGAAGGCCGAATATTAAAAGATCATAGCTTTTTAAAATCCAGTTGTGCATTTGATGGGAATAATTGTAGGAAATAAGGGCCTTTTCATCTTTTTTAGTTTGCACAGCTCTTGTTTTAAGTGCTGTTACCTCACATGACAGAATGGCCAGGAATGGTAGATAAGGCAGTGTATCTGTAACGGTGGCTCTGATTTAACTATAACACTCCTTTTGATGAGTGCAGAGTGCATTTAGTTAATGCAAACATGGATTTTCCAAAATAGTGTTTAGGAGTAGAAGGAAGATTAATGAACAGAGGAAAACCAAAATCGTTCCTCTAATTGACCAAAAGGCCTTACTCATAAAATACAACTTGCAGATTTTAGATACAGATCTTCCCTTTTCTTGGTGGTGTGGGAACAAGAACTGTCTTATGTTCCTTGGAGCCCAGATATTCATCCCACCCTTGGAGGACTGTGTAGGTGCATCACTACGTGCTGGTAGTTCTTGTGTGACCTCCTGAGAGCAGCTGCTGTCCCCAGAGCTTTTCTTTCAAGCTTCAACATTGCCTGTGGCCAGAAAAAAGTTTGCCAGGAGGGCTCCCAGCTCTCACTGGGAACAGAAGATGGAGGATAACAAATACAGCTAAAAGGTGAGAGGTGTCTGCTAGTTCAGCTCTCCCTTGGTCAAGTTCTCCCTCCTTGATCTACCTAATTCTTACGTAGAGACAGTCATCTGTTTCCTTTCAATTAGAGCTCCATCCTGCTTTTCTGTCCCTTCCAGTTTGTGGATTTTAATCCTTTCTCAAGTCTGTTTCACTTGTATTTTCTTTGCTTTCATGAATCAGGACTTTTTTTGCTCATTTCCTTCATGCTATGTCATTTCTTCTCACTTGGAACAGTGTCTTCCTATTCTGAAAGGAAACATCATTCCAGCAGGAGGATTAAAGGAGATTTTAAAATAAATTCATAGGGAGTCTCAAGCCCTTGCAAAAACTGGAAGAAAATGGCAGTGAGCTTCAATTCTAGCAAGCTTTATTTCTGTGCAGTATAATGTAATTCATGTTACCAATGTCTATAAAAGCATAAAGAAAAGGCAGCAGTAGGAGTTGCAAAAAAAAAATAATCAAAAGCCTTGTAGAAGATACAAAATTAAACTTCAAAATAGTGTAGAAGAGGAGGAAGGGCAAGAACCACAAACTGCAGGCTATTGTGGGAAAAACAACTTTGGAAAGATCTAAAAGTGAAGCCAAAGATGGAAGAAGCCCCCACAAACCAGCAAAAGAAAAGGCCATCTAAACCAGCTTTAGCTGAAGTACATCTAAACCAGTTTTAGCTGAATAGGTTAGGAGCTGAAGAGGAAGGAAAGGTTAAACAGTTTCGTTTACGTTGTATGGAGAAAGAAGAAATAATCCCAAACTTTCCTCTTGGTGAAGGGTATCAGGCAAGCACCGTCAATTTGACTGTATTGCTGAGACAGTGTCTAAAAATAAGCAATCTCCCAGCTTTCTCCTGAAACTTCCTCTCTGTCTTTAAATAACAAAAAATCCCCACAAACCCACCAGGAAATATAAATCTCAAAAATGAGCCATCAAAACAACAGTTTCTTCTTTAAACTTACTCTTAGAGGTTAGATTACAAATTCTCTCCTGCTATAATGAATGTGATTAAAACCATACCACCTTGGAAGGCAAATAATTCAGTGGAAAACTATATCAATAAGATGTTTCATGCTTTAAGCTTCACAGCAGCTGCAGCTGCTATTAGAGGGATAAAGATTTGGATAAGCTCTGTCCAATTTCCCCTCAATGTAAGTGTTTCTGCCACTAATGTGGACCTATGACTTGCGGCATGGACACAGGGCCTTGAAGACTTTGCTTGACGTAAAAGCAGAAATGAGATTTTGATAAGAGAACATCAATAAGGTAATGATAAGTTGCATCAAGAGGTACAGCTGTGTGTAGTTTCTTTGTCATACGTGTGGTTACTGTTATTTTGTCCCAAGACTGTTTTCAGCTGTGAAATCTGCCTAACTTGGATTTTGATAAGAGAACATCAATAAGGTAATGATAAGTTGCATCAAGATGTACAGCTGTGTGTAGTTTCTTTGTCATAGGCGTGGTTACTGCTATTTTGTCCCAACACTGTTTTCAGCTGTGAAATCTGCCTAACTTGATTGATTTATTGATTGATTGATTGAGGCAAATATAGATTTGCATCTGTTCTCCTGTGTAGGAATCTTTGCTTCATTGAATATTAAAGCTGTTACCTTAAATGTTCTGCCCAGGGCCTGTGCAACATTATGGATTTGTACATTTGAAACAAGGAATGATTCTTCCAATTGCACAGCTAAACAACTAATGAAAAGGGTCAGTCTTTCCTTGTGACTTGTTTCCCTGTTCCCAGTTGACTAAATTGATTAAACAAGAGAGAGTTGTTTGGGGAAGTGATGAAGAAAGCTCAAAATGATGGATTTTTAATTCTATTAGTATCTCAGGTTGTTCCTATGTCAGAGCTGTTAATTCTACTTTGGCCTAACAGTGCCTTTATTCTTTTCCTAGTAAAATGTTAGGTGTGTAAGGCTAGTGCATGTTACTAATATTAGGGCGTTTGAGACTTTTTTCCTTGTCAGGTAAGTGAATTCTTAGTTTGGCTTTTCAAGACTCAGATGTTTTAATTTTGCTGTTTTGTTTTCACAATGCTATTTTAGTAATCCAATTGTTTTGATTTGAGTTAGTTCTAAATGTTGTTCTGCAGAAACAGGGAAAATGAGGATATCTGCCCAGGCTAGAGAAGTAAAGAACTGGATGTGTGACCATTCCCTGCTAGGCCCTGGTGTCTGTCAGATCTGTGTTTTCAATCCCACAGCCCCCTGATGTGATTCTCAGCTCTTACGTGATAACACTTGCTAATAGGAGCTGCCCTTGCAGAATTCTGCTAACCATAATAAGGTGCACATTGTATAAGAATAAAACCAGCTCAGCTTTATTATGTGACTTGCATGCCTGGTAATGAATAGAAGGAAGGCACACACCTTCACGAACAGAGAAATTTAATATAGTCTCTTCCTGGAGTTGCACCAGTGGGACTGAAAGTTTATTTCAGCATTCCAAGGGCAATAAAAATCTAAATTTAAACTGGAAACGTACTCAAAAGAGTACCCAGAGGCTATGTACTGTTCAAACTTTGTTTAGGTCATAACTGCTTATGTAAAGTTAGTTTATACCAGGTAGTTAGGTTTTATGTTTTTGAGCAGTATCTCTATTACTAGGAAAGACGTAGCAAGTGGAGGGGATGCATCTGAAAATGCAGCTCTGCTTTATTATTTCATTTAATTCAGCTGCTTACTGCTTAGTGCACAGCTATGTGGAGAGATCTGTAGCTCTTCACCTTCATTGTGCAGACTTCTGTAAATCTATTCTGATCCATTCCCATAGTTAGACATCTCAGATATTTTGGTTTTAAGGTAAGTATGAAAGGGAGAGGTGAGGAAGGTTCCAGATGAAGGTTGACTCTAGCAGGTAAACTCCTGTTAACTATAAATACAGATAGGAAAGACTGGATATAAACAATAACCAGATGTTGGTCAGTGGGCTCTCAGTTCAGAGTTTTGCTGGTCCACTGGTGGCTTGCTCAAACTGCTTCTAGTTTTAAAAGTGGGGATGAGGAGAAGAGAAACTTGGATGCTATGTCTGCAACATGAATAAAGTGAGACAGGATAAGAGAATCAGTTAGAGCTTTTCTGAAGTGACATGAATGATCTGGTGGCAGGGACAATTGTGAATCACAGAATGGCTCAGGTTGGAAAGGACCACAGTGGGTCATCTGGTCCCGCCTCCCTGCTTAAGTAGGGTCATCCCAGAGCATGTGGCACAGGTGAGGGAGACTGGTGAGGGCAATCTGTTCCAGTGCTTAGTCACTGCACAGTAAAGAAGTTCTTCATCATGTTCTGATGGAACTTCCTGGGCATCAGCTTCTGCCCTTTGTCTCTTGTCCTATTGCTGGGCACCACTGAGAAGAGCCTGGTCCATCCTCTGACACCCTCCCTTCAGATACTGACAGGCGTGGATGAGGTTCCCTCTCAGTCACCTCCTCTCAAGGCTGTCAAGCCTCATGAGATTATGAGTTGCTATGGCCTTGCAGAAAGGCTGTGCCTGTTGGATTTAGCCCCCATAAAGGAGAAGTGGAGGTTGGAGGGGTGCATGAGTTTTGGTGAGAAAGCCTGAGGGAAGCAGTGTTCTTGTTTAGTGCCGTGTTCCATTTCAGCATCCTGCTTACATACACAGACACACAACCATGCTTCCATGGAGCCAGCAGGCAGAAAGGGAAGAACAGGCTTTGGCAGTGCTGAGCACAGTGCCACAAACCCTTTCTCCATTGTGGCTTGGGAAGTTTGTTAGCATGACTTTGCAGAATCGAATGTTTCAAGTTTGCTTGGAGCAGATATCCAGTGACCATGGGATGTGAAGAGTGCTGGCTCTCTGACTTCTGTGAGAGAAGCTGCAATTTCCAAGCATTTAAAATACAGTTTCTGGGTGCCCCTTTAATGATTACTCAAAGTTGCCAACTGTGTTTGTTTACTCTCAGTTTGTTCATTCTTTGAAATAGTTGTCCTATGGGAAGCATAACCAACATTTTAGGTATTTGAGATCACAAATACAAAGATTGAATAAGACTACATTACATAAAAATACCTCTTGTTATTCAGGAAAGGTCAAAAAAAGTTTCAATATGTTGGAAGACTAATATGCATAAGATGTAATCTCCAAAACTGACAGTCTCTAAAACTATGAATAAGTACACAAAAAGCCCAGTTGAAGAGAAACCCTTGCCAAGACATATTTATGAATAACCTTATATAAGTCTCCTGATAAAGGTTCCAACTTCTTTTTGTTTCTTCTGCATCTTAATTGCCAATCCCTCTTTTCCATCAGGTCCTGTCACTTTTACCTGCCTTCCCAGATCTGCTCAGATCTCCTTTCATCTTTTGATATGTGCTTCACCATGACTACTGCATCCTTCTGATTTCCTACACTTTTTGCATTCACTGGCATTCAGCCACTAGCATTGCTAATTTTCTTCCAGTCCAATAGTAGTGTCTTAATAGTTGCAGTGTCCAGTCTAGCCCTTTGTGCATGGAAATTGCCACTAGTCAGTTTTGTTTTGGGGAGCAGACACACGGGATTTCCTGTGATGTCTGTTGCTGTCCAGGCTTCCAGCTATCAGAGCCACAGCTGACTCTGCTTTCCTGAAAACACCACGTCATTTCTTCTTTTCCTTGACTATCATGCTTCACACATACTATATTCATAGCTTTCTTGTTAGTTTTATTACATCATTTTTATAAGACTGTTTGTCTTCACGAAGATGGCTTTCCAGAAGTGAGCAAATCTTAGCTATTCCTAAAATGTGTGCATGGGTGTTGCAACAGTACTTGCCACTGTGATCTCCAAAGGTAAATATTTATAATATTTATTTCTCAGTGGAACTGTTACTTTTAACCATGCTAGAGCCTTTTGAACAAAATGTTGCTTCACTGGATTATGTTCAGGTTGGACAAACATCTAGATGCTTTTAATTATTCCCAAGTTTATTTAGGTATTTATGAGAAAACAAGGTTTTTCTTTCTCTTAGTTTCTTTTATATGTGTTATTTTTGCTCTGACCTTAATAGTCTGAGAACTATAGAAAATACAAATTTTCAAAGCAGATGAAACATCAGTTACAGCCTTAGAGGGTTCTCTGGCACAAAGTTGTTTCCTTTAACTCACTGAAGACGTTGCTTCAGGGAAGAAAAAATATATTTGTTCTCTGTGGCATTTCATTATTTGGCTTCCTTGAAAGAGCCAGTTAAGGAGCTGGTTGCTTTTGATGGCAATAGCAGTTGCTGCAACCTGAATGAAGTATCTGACTGTGGTTTTAGGATATGTGACATAAATTATAGCATGGATAGCTTTTCTGGTATATGTTAAACAACTTGACTCATTTGCTTTACAAAGTCACCTAAACAATTCTGTACTGATAATTTAAGGCTGTTGCTGTCATAATCAAGCACTCATTTATTTTTACTAGCCTGGCTCACAAGTATTTGCAAGAAATTCAACTTTCTGGGTTTCTTCATAATTATCGCATAGTCTTTATATTGTATGTTCTTCTCCATGATCTCACTGATTTATTTTTACTCACGGGACCACCCTTTGCAGCTCCCTATCTCTTCAGATTTACTGCACAAGAGTGGACACAAACAAGAGAGTTGTACAAATGCAGCTGTATGCCCAGGAATGGCACACACTCTGGCAAAGGCCTGGGTAAATGTCCTATGAGCCACATGCATATTTTACAAAGACTTCCTAACACCTGTTGGTTTCCTGCAGACATGGTGCGGTGTGTGGTGCTACCAACACGGTCCCCAGGAAATGTACAGAGATGAAGTTAGCTATTACTTGTCATTACAAATCACAGAGCTACTAGAAAAAGAAATATATTCAGCTTTAGTATCTTTTTCCCTTCTCTTAAATAATATTATAGTAATTAAATTTTAATATGTAAGTTCTTTGTAGGTCATTAGTCATATAACTCTGCATATATGTGCCTGCTTCAGAAAACAATTCAGTGCATAATCTTATAATGTTGAATTCCACCCGGCAGTTTTATTTGAACTTAATTTCTTTTTCTTCTAATGCTGTTTCCCCAAGAGTTATGAGACAGGTATCAGCTGACAGCACCAGGGGAAGGATAGGTATTGGCAATGGCATAAAAGCAAAAGGGGAGGAAAAAGAAGAGCTATTGTAGCATTTATCAGTATTCTATTAATAGTCTGCTCAGACACAACTGTGGAATAAAACAGACATTCATACTGCAATTTCTTGCAAAGGTTGAAGCTATTCATCTGCATGGTTACAAGACAGAAGTCTAAAGCTTTCAGGTATTATAGCTGTTTCATTGTACTGTTGTAATCAGAAGAAACACCTCAAAAAAAACATTGCCTTAGGTGTAAATATTCCACCCCATTCTCTTTGGATGGAATACAGATACAGACAGCCAACCTTCCTGGAGTGCTTTTTAAAATAGTGTGTTTACATGTTAAAACAAAATTATAACCAGATATTCCAAGCAGGTAACAGGGGCAAGAGGCTTTGGGTTTAGAGCTCGATTGACCACCCATTGAAGTGTACAGGAACCCTCTTGTTGTTTTCCATGGTTTTTTTTCTGTTTCAGTGAAGGAGCATGTTTTCACTGTGTGTAACCAGGTAAAGATAAGCTTCACAAGAGCTTTTGTTCTTTTTTACTGTAGAAGAGGCTGGAGGAACAGTGTGGGAAAGGTGCCCAGACAGCTGTCAAGTCTGTGAGTTCGGAAACCCACTGGACAGCCTGCTCTGTGAATGCAGAGAATATCCAGGGAGACCTTTGTGCCTCTGATTCCAGGCACAGCTGTGCTCCTGCCTGGGTTCTATTTCAGTGCCCTTCCTGAACAGACACTGTCTAGGCTGACATAGAAACAGACTTTTAGGGCAGGACAGTTCAGATCCTGGGCTGGTTTCAGACCCTATAACTGCTGTCTGAAGGCACCTGCATTAGGAGCTTGGGAGCATTCTGTTGTAGAGACATCTGACTTGGGCTCTGCAGGTGTCTCATTCCTTCTCCTTGATGTTATAGTGTTTCTAGGGCAGCTGCTTTCTTAATTAGGGACCTCACCTAAGTGTGGTCTCTTAGGGGAATGACGTTGGGCTTTCTTTCGTGGTTATACAGGCAAACCCATGAATCCCAAGTCAGGGAGCATAAAACTAGAAAAAGAATAAAAGTTCCCCACACAAAAGAACTACACTAAAAAACTAAAACCACAAAAAATGTGTCAGGCACTTGTTGGCTTGGCATTAGCAGACTTGTGACCTGGTGCTACTTTTCTATTGGAGGCATTACTCCTACAAGCTGACACAAAGTCAGCATTTTCTTTCGAGCTGATACACCTCAGGTTTTGTCCAAGGTCTTATTAAAAAGTGCTCACTTCCTGCTTTGTTACAATGTGATTGTTAAGCAAGGAGAAAGAATTACAGTGAACAATACAGATTGTCAAAGATGGCATTTCAAAAGATCCAAAATACTCCTCAAAATGGGCTGTGGTTGCACAACAGTTTTCTCAAGAAAAGCAAGGAATTAATTAAAAAAAAAAAATCTTTTTCATGTGCTCAAATACTTTATTTTTGTGTTAATGAAGTCAGTCTGGTTTGTTTTTAAGATGTGCAGAGAGGATTAAAAATTAACCCCTGCCCACCATTTTGAATTGCAAAAAGGAGCTATTATTTTAGATCCTAGTTGAGAAAATGAACTATAATATTTTACTTATTTAGAAAAGCTGTATTTTCCTACACATGTTTAAAGTAATGAATTTGTTCTTTTGAGTAATACTGTATTCTGAAATTAAAACTGCCGTTTAATTTTCATTTGCAATTATTTAATTGTTGCAGTTGTAGAACAAAGGTAGTTAACTGGGATCCATGGTAAAACCTATTTAGTCAAAATATTAGAACACTGAAGTGGGTTCAGATTGCATTAGAGAGCACTTGCCACATTCAGGATTATTGGCAGAGGAAGAACAAATCAAAAATAAGTAATACTCTATCAGTATTTCCAGTTGAAATATTTAGGTATTATTATTCTATGTATTTTAAATAATTTGTTCTTCTATAGTCTGTCATGTGTGTTTAGATTTATGCAAGCTGAGTAAGAACATTTAAAGAAAGTTCTGCTTTCACGTGGAATGGTTTTCCACGCTTAAAAGTTATGGGTGATAATGGGATTGTATTTTTAAGGACAAGCAGTGTTTGGTAACTCTGTAATAATTAGACTAATGTCTCCTAGTTTTTGCTGTTCCTACTAGCCAGCCCTTGAAGAGAAATATTTTGTGTGCACGTTTCTGTTGTCTGCCTTGTGTCAGAAAATGCATGTAAAATGCTACCAAGTCTGACACCTACTTTGTCTCCAGTGTTTTCCTTCTGTAAATGACTTCCCAGCTGCATGGAAATGGGAAAAATGCTCCTGTTTCAAACAAAAGTTTCAGCTTTCTGGAGGTTATTCTTGAAGTCAGTGGAAGGGAATTTAACTGGACTTGTTTTATGTGAGATGAACTGGCATGAGAAAGTTTGAAAATGAATTTAGCCCTCCTTTTTATTTTTTGGGGAAAGCTTCTTGCGAGCAAAATGCATAGATGAAATTAAATTAACCCCTCCACCCCCTGATTCATGTATGAGAGATTTTGCCATGCACTTGTTTTCATCCAGTTTTATGAACAACATTGAGGTTTCCACTGTCTCAAAGTTCCAAGAGCAAGTTTTTTCCTCTTTGATAGCTGAAGTAAAAGGAGGCACTGTTCTAATTATGAATGAAGAAAGTGAAATTTAACATTAAAAAGGTGAAATAGAAACCCAGTTACAAGACAGGAAGCTTTGTTGAATACAGTTTTGTATTGCAATATTGTAGAGGAATCACTCACTAAAGATTTCTTTAACACAGAAGCATATGAAGATAATTCCCTTTTTTGACATGCTTTACCTTTGCAAAGTTCCTGGGCTGTTGACAGGTACAACAAGACATGTGCTACACTTACATGCTATTAGTGCAGCAGGCTTTGAAAAATGTCTCATGCATTGGCATATCTGACAATTTAGGGTATTAGTTAACAGTGGGACTCTGTAAACAGAGTGAATTTTAGCTACAACTGCTGACTTGAGCATTCAGTCAACATCTGCAGTACAGGGCTGAACAACAAATAATGTCATTTGATGCTATAGCGATGGGAGATGGCGTTATACAGTGTGTATGGTTCAGCCTTAGAGCAATGGTAATTGCAATGTATTGAAGTTTTGCATTGTAATAAAAATAGAGACCATTAGTGGATACCATTTATGTCATTAGTATTTAGTGGCTGTGTGTTGCAGCTTTTTTAGTGCTCATAAAACTGTCTCTGCTTGCAGATATGTGACAGCAATGATATAAATTTAAATGTTTAGAAATCCATAAGACATAAAATATAGATAGTAAATAGGGGTATAACATTATAGACAGAACCTTAATAATTTGGCACACAAATGTTTATATATTTGCATGTCTAGTGCAGAAATTAGCATAATGGTGTTCATGTTTATACTACAGAAGAACTTGATTAAACAAAGAATAATAAATGAGTTAAAACTGAGGCACTTCATGCAAAAGCAGCAGAAAATATTTTGAAGTCCCCAGGAATTTGTGAAATTCAGGAATTTGTGATGTTGAAAGGTACATCCTCAGCATACATCTGGTGGGATATTGATTTTTCTCTTTATAGACTTTCACTAGTTACAGCACCTGTTCCACTAACTAGCATTACAGCTGTCCTTAAGAAGTGATTATGTTAATTAGCCAATAAAAAAGAAAAGAAGGTTGTTAGGGAACCCTAAATGAGATTGGCTGGCACTAATGTAACAGTAATGGAGCCCACCAGCACAGGGAAGGTCCTATGATGTCTAGCCCAAAACAGCCATATCTTGTCTGAAATTTGGAGGCTGCTGTGAGGGCAGTGAAGGAGCTGACTAAGGAAAGACTTCTTTCAAGGATGGGGTGGGAAGGAGCCCAGGAATATAGGATAGGAGGATTTTCCTAAATTCTAAGCATTATACATGAGACAACTCTGCAAACCACAGTTTGGGCTTCCCTGTGATTTTTATTCAAGAAATTTGGAAGGCTGTTTGATTTTCACACAGAAGATCTCTGGGAAAGCTGTCATCTTCCTTTAATTTAAGGAATGTCACTTGGATTCTACTGGAAGTCACTCTTAACATCTTTAAGAGGTTCCTACCAGAGCTGATTTTCCTTTAAGAGACTCCCCTTTGTGTTTCACTGACCCTGGTTTCTGTGTCAGTGACGGATTTAAAGCAAGAGATCCTGAGGCTTGTCTTCTGCACACCCCATCCCCATTGTCTTCAGCTCTGACCTTTACATGCTAGAAACACCCTGGAGGTTTGTCACTGAGCTCTTGGGGGATTTGGAAATCAAATTATACAGCACTAAGGGAGAACACAGAAAACTATAAAAACACTTCAGTCATTAGGAGTGAAGTGGCAGGAAGCAGTGTTAGAGAATGAATCTTTCCAATTAATTTTCCTTTCAGAGCCCTTTTCCCAAGATTTTTAATTCTAAGTGTGTATGAATTCTTTGGCAACATTACTTGTGTCTTTCAAAAGAAAAGGAAACCTTTGATAAACCTTCTGAATCTCTTGACTTAATGATAGCACCCTGATTGTTTTGGGTCCTTGTAGTTGAGAAAGGTGATAGTGGGAATGTACATTTGCAGAAAGCTTGTGGCTTACATTAATAGTTGTTAAGATTATAAAATGAGATGCTTTTCAGAAGCTCAGGTAATAAGCAGAAGCAAAACAAGATTTCTGTACAGTGAATATAAATAATTCTTTCTGTCGCTCCTAGTATTTCTTACAATCTAATTCTGGAAAGTGTTAAACTGGAAATCATATTGCTCCTTTTACAAACATATTTTTGTCTGTTTATCTGTTCAAAACAGACCAAAATGTAAATCTGTAAAATGCTTTCCATCTTCAAAGCAGCTATTTATATTCATCTAAATTCTGAAATCTTTTTGAAACTTTCGTTTTTATTTCTGATTGTGGGATTGGGTGTCACTTCTTAGCACATTGAGTACTGATGGCTTTGAACGTACAGTATGGCACAAAGCGATAACTTGTGCACACCACCCTGCTGAGAGACAATTCTAAAGGAAAAGGGAATTTTATGCTGGGGTTTTGGCTGATTTTAGAATTAGGGGAAATATTAAAGAGCATAACAAAACATTTTAATTCCTCTATAAACTACTAAATCACTTGTTACCTTATTTATCCAAGTAACAGCTACCTGAGAGCAGATGCTGCTTTCTGAAGCCATTCTACATAAAATTGTACTAAAATCACTAAATCATGATCCAGGTGAACAGATAAGTTTTGCAGTAAAAAGTTTTATTCTTGACTGGGTCAGTGCACACTTATCAAAAGCATATATAAAAGGAGAAGAATATTGGAATGATACAAGAGAAATGGGTTCTCTGAAATCTATTGTGTCATGAGATAGAAGGCAGAAGACCTTGGGTCTGTGGCATAACCTGTGTGAACCTGAAAAAATGCCAGACTTCAAGGTATTTCTACTGGAATAATTGTAGTAACTGTGTATTTACTGTAAAACCTGATACTAAATCTGAGCGTAGCATATTCCCTTAAGCAGGACAAGGAGGGGTAATGTTGTGAATTGGACATGAATGTGGAATTGGTGGTATTTGAAAGTACCTGTAGGACTATCTAAAACGTATTTTCTTGATAATGTGTTTTCCTGTATTTTCTAAAATCTACTTTTTAAATTCACCTTTGTTCTGACTGCTAGGTGATACTTGGTATCTCGCTGCTGTTTTATACTTCCTTGTATCTTGCAGGTAGACAGTGTATCATCCCAAATTCTTACAGGGCATTCATCTTTATTAGATTACCCTAATTACTACAGGTCACAGCTGAGATGCATTAGTGGAATTGAATATGAAAGCTCACCCAGTACAGGCTCTGCTGTTCTTACTGATTCTTTTTGCTTTCCTAAGAAGAGCAGGAGATTATTGAAAGACATATTTATAAAATACACAGTGTAGTGCAGCTACACTCCAGGTTTATGCCAAATTAGGTCTTGAACCTGAATGGATTCAGGTATCTGCTGCAGTGCAGATTACAGTTCACTGTGTGACCTCACACATGTAGGTTGGCCTCCTCCTGGTTTGTTTAATCCATCCACAAAATTGAGAAAAACAAGTACCTCCATGAAAAAAACAGGTATGCATCTGGGCACAACTGTCCTGGGTAAATAAATTACAAAGAAGGCAGAGGCTCAACTGAAGGGATAATAAAGAGGAAATGTAAGTCTCTTGGCCTCCTACACACATTTATCATTAACTTAGTGGTGCACTGTGTTTACATTTATTGGGCGTGTTTAGTCTCACTGGACTTCCAGCAGAACAGATTTGGGGTCATCAGCTTTTCCTGCAATTCAGAGCATGAGAAGCACTATGTGGTTAGTCTTATTGGAAGGAACACAGGCACAGGCTTTAGTGACTTGTGAATGAATCAATAAAACATGTTCCTGGCGGTTTCTGAATTGTCTCTTTCATTAAGAATGGAATTGGGCAGCAGCAGATCGATTTTTGTGGCAAATCAGAGGGTTTTATCAGACCTTCATTTAGGCTGTGGATTTTTGGAGTAAGAAAGCTTCATCAAAAATATTATACAGTATTTAAACTGCAACAAGGATCATAAATAGTTTAAATGTCATTTTTCAAAACACTTCCTTGAATTCAGAATTACATGAGACCTGATCTTTAGCAATCCCCAGAGTGGACTAAATGAGTGGAAAGCTGCTAAGTTCCCCCAGCTGAGGATCATGGCTTATGGAGTAGCGGACATGGTGTCTGTTAAAAAAATATTTGGAAAGGGAAGCATTCACAAAAAAAAATGTTACTGTTTTCTAAGGTTGTAACTGAGAATCATGTCTTTGTATAGCATAATTGCTCACAGCACCTCTTGATGAGCGAGTGTGACGTGAACTCTGCAGGACATGCAGTTGTCCTTTAGAATCATCTAAAATAATAATTATTATACAGGTATGGAACAGGATTAAGTTTTGGCAGAGAGATGTTTCAAATCTACTGATTTTTGCATCATCATCTCTATGTGGCTGTGAAGTTCTGAAGAAACTTACCTATACGGATGTGGTTGATCTGAAAATTCTTTTCCTGCCTGGCACATACAGGCTGCCTTGAGTGTGGTAGTTCACCTGTGCTTTTAGGACAGTATAATGTGCTTGTAGATAATAGAGGGTTCATATTGGAATCTGTTCTTTTAGGACACACATATGCCTTTCCAGCATCCTGAACCAGTGCTAGTTTCATGGACAGACAAGGGCAGTGCTGCATATGCATTTCTTAATTTTTTAATAGGCTCATCAAGTAGAAATTTGTATTTCCAAATCCTGAGGGAGCTGGAGAAACACGGATGAGCTACAGTGCTGAGGCTAGACAAAAATTAGCTGAATCTAAATCAAGAGCAGCATCAACAGTAATACTTAGAAGCAAAAAGCTTTATTAAAATGGATAATTTGCTAGACATTACTTTCCACATAGACAATGTTGTAAGATGTTGACTATAAGTTGCTAGATATTCCAAAACAAGTTTAAACCAAATAAGTCATTGTAAGGTGTCCCATCACCCATTATATAGACTTAGCTTTCGCTTGCAGGTACATACCTGCAGAATATAACAGTGTTTCCTACTCATTCTCTTGAGAGGCACTTACATTAATTTTCTAGTAATAGCTGTGTAAGAATTACATGTTACCTACATGTAAAGGGTTTATGGACCTTGATTCTGCCCTGTTGTTCCCTCCCTGGGGTACTTGCATAGACATCCTTCCTAGTTGACTGTAAAAGGATCTTTATACCTCAAGGGTATCTATAAGTGCTATACATACAGAATTAAAATGTTGCAGCTGTCCTTATGGTGCAGTGACAGATGCTGGTGGTACAGTGCCTTAGTGGGTGGCTTCTAGTTCAGCTTTCTGTTACACAGTCATAATTTGTGATACTGCTTTTGCATTGTTGTGTTGCAAACATCATCAGTCAGGGACTTATCAAAGATGGGTGAAGTCTGCAGGATCTAGAGGTCTGGGTAAGATAACCAAACTCTCTAGTAGTTTTTCAGAGTATAATGAGAAGTAGATTTTTCTTTTCTCTCAGTGTTTTCCGCTGTAAATCTTTTCCTTTTCAGTGATGTATCAATTTTTGCATCAATTTTCCTCTTCCAGGAGTAGGAGGCAGTGAGCTGAAGGTATGTGCTTTTGGTCAAGAACAGAGCATTCCTTAGTTGGGATGAGCATCAGCAGATGTTCCTGAGGAGTTGTCCTAAGCAGGGTATTAATACTGTTTTTGATATCCAGAGGAGAACACAGCTTTAGCCATGTAGATTTCTCTGGAGCAATTACTAATGTAATAGCCCTAATTAAGGGTCTGTCACGCTAGAGAGAAGAAAGGAATAAGAGACTGATAGTTATCCATTGTCATGTTTACAGAAAAGGTTATACAGCTCTCATTGGGGGCAAACTGATAGCTGTCACTCTGGGGGACTATTGCTGTGCTCAATAAAGGTGAATTGGTGTACATTAATATCTTGATTTTCACAGGATCTATTGCAAAAAAAGGACCAGAAACAGAAGATTTTATTCTTACTTACTCATGAAAAAAATCTCTTCAAGTCAGTGAGTAGTTTGATTGAATGAGAGCAGTGAAACTAGTTGATAGTGGAAGATTTTTAAAAAGACAGGTGAGTGGCATTTTTCTTTCAAATTTTGTCTGTGGTTACATGGCAGGAAATGGAAAGACTGGTAAGCAGGTTGCCCAAAAATTAGAACCATCCCTCAGAGATATGAGAAGGTGCTCTCTGTGTTAAATTAGTCGTCATGTCCCTCTGAGAGTGTCCGAAAATGGAATGTATTGTGGATGAAAAGGAAAAGGAGAGTCAGTGAATATTCACAGAATCACAGTCAGAGAATCACAGAATATGCCAGGTTGGAAGGGACCCACAGGGATCATTGAGTCCGGCTCCTGGCCCTGCACAGGATAACCCCAAGAGTCACACCAAACGCCTAAGAGTATCATCCAAATTCCCCTTGAACTCTGCCAGCCTTGGTGCTGTGCCCACTGCCCTGGGGAGCCTCCTCAGTGCCCACCACCCTCTGGGGGAAGAACCTTTTCATGAGATCCAACTTAAACCTCTCCTGACACAACTTCAGGCCATTCCCTGGGTCCCCACAGAGCAGAGATCAGAGCCTGCCCCTCCTCTGCCCCTCCCAAGGAATTTGTAACTGCAATGTGATCTCCCCTCAGTCTCCTCTTAAATAATACCAGACTGTCGTAGAAGGAGATTACTGTATTTTTGCGTCAATGCCACAGGTGGGTATTTAAAGGCCTCATGTAAATCCTACTGAAGTGAGGGGCTGAGGCAGTTCCACTGACTTGAGTGGGATCATTTTGAACAACAGGGTTAAGTGATTTCTGGTGGACTAGGACAGAGAAGCACACTACTGACAACTTGGTCATCTTTTCTATCTAGGGCTCTTTTTCAAGCCCTGATAAAATTTGAACCATAAAGAAAAGTACATTGTAGGAAATTGGTGAAGAAATAAAAATTCAGAATGAAAATTTTGACTCTTTAGGCTTACTGCAGGAAGGGGAAGCAGGTGGGTTTCGTATGAGCCTAGGAAATGGACAGGAAAGTGGTCCCCAATTATTTATAATCATCACTAATTAGTGATAAACATCACTGTGGAGCCATAGGGTGGGATAGGAGTAGGGCCTTTACTGAAATTCCCCGGGGTGAAACAATGCCACTTCTGTCTGCACAGAAGTATTTGCCAAAGCTTGTTCTTTGGGATGATATTTTGTTAGAACACCTAACCGGCAGTGTTGAACTATGCTATGTTAATGTCCATAGGCAGACATTTAAGTCAGATTAAAAAAATACTTATTTGGATTTTCTGTATAGAAAAATAAATCATTTCCATTTAAGAGGTCATGTTAAAGTAAAAAATTAATTATTTACCCAGACTAAAATTCTTTTGCCATTTCATTTTGTGGAAACATGGAGTCCCTTAGGCATTCAGTGTTTGGAGATGGCTTTCTTACATGGAACTCTCAGTGACTTCCCAGCTCAGGTTCCCAGGTTGGTATGGGTCACAATTATCACAAGAATTATTTGAATACCATAGCAATTAAATATTTTTATGGCTTATTATCATATTCTAAATACTAAATGGTTCTGACAAATAGTCTCAGAGAGATTTGATAGCTGACCCACGGACTGTGCACTGCCTTTTGCTTACATACTTAAGCTACTAGTATTTCTAGGAAGCTCTATTTCATTAATTCATTATTATTTTATTGATGTTCCATTGATGTCTTATTAAATATAAATTAGATCTTTGGGAATAATAATGTAATGGGATGAGGCAGGTAAGATTCCCTCAGGATAGTTTATAATGAAGCCTCAAATTGTTAATAATCCTAAATTCATAAATAAATTATTACGGGTGAAACAAATGCAAAAATACTGAAATAAGCTATGAAAATGTTAAGTGGGAGTGAAGAGACACAGAATCTGCTGGGAGATCTGTGTAATAACCTATATTTGACACCAAGTCACATAAGCCAGAATCACATCAGTGCTCCGCACTCCTTCCAGTGGTTTAACATTTAGGTGCATGTCTACCCCAGATTTGCAATTATTATGTCCCTGTCCTGGCCCTTGTGCCTTGCCTGGGCACAGCGTTAATGGGTGCACCGGAGTGCCAGGGCACAGCAGCCCGGGGTGCTCCTGCTGGGCACTGAACTGCGGAGAGCGGGCGCTGTCTGGGCACTGCCAGGGAACTGCTGCAAAAAGGCTGGGCAGCTGCCTCTGACCACGCTGCAAGTGTCGAGAAGGACACGTCTCTCACTTAGCTCTGTCTTTCGTCTTTTCCTTGGGAGACAGAATTCCCTGTTGCTCCTGTTTTTCTTGAAGAGTTAGCAAGGAGACTGTAGGTCACCCTTAGATAAGAAAAGAAAGGAGGACCTAATCTTATGTAAGGAAGGAAGGAAGGATGGAAAAAATGAGAGGATTGTGATAGTGTATTTTCTGGTTTGTTTGGGTTTTCTCAATCCCAGTATCCCACAAAAATCTTAAGAGCTCTGAGACCCCCCGTTTCTTCAGTAAAAACAACACTGTTATCCCAGCCTTGAAAGACAGAGCTAAATCCTAAGGGAGTACTCACTACCTGTGTTTTATACTCACTGTAGTGGGCACTGCAGAAACTCAACACTCAGTAAAATGCTGCTGCTCATTTGAAGGGTTAAGTCATGCAGCAGGTTAGTAACTGTAAAGAACCTTAATGACAAAATTAATTTTGTGATATTTCTGTCAGAGGAAGTAAGGGATACACAAAAAAGTCTGAAAATCTGGCCCTTTGACCATAGTGTTACATGTAAGCAGTGTTGACAGAGGCATTCAAGTAGGGATTTGGATGTATCCACTGTGGAATTTTGTTCCAAAGTAATTTTGGGTAGCTTGATAGGTGGTTTTCCTGTAACACTAAAGCTGAGGGCAGTCTTGTTACTTGTGTGGTGGTTTTGGGAAAAAAAAAAATCAATTGTATTAGAAAATGAACAAAGAGATGATTTACTCACTGGTTTAGGCTTTCTCCTAAAATTGTATTCCAGGAATTTGATAGTTATTGAATGGCCAAAGGGTTGCAAACTAGAAATTTGGCTTATTATAAGGTACAGAAAAAAGACAACTATGCTGCTTTTCTGATGTGGAGAGACCTTGGTTGCTAGGAGGAAAGTATTCAAGTGTTTGCCTAGGTTTTGCTCGAGTTTTAACAGTGTGGAATAAATAGATAACACCACACCTTTTAAATAATGTTTTCTTAAATAGTGAAACTATTACCTAATGAAGAAATTGCAGTCATCACATTTCCATAAAAATGGTGAGTTATGTTATCTATGTAATTAAAGTGCTGGACTTTTCCAAATGTAAATCTGCTGATGAATACATTTTTCTATATTTTTGTAATTGGAGATTTTGAAATCAATTTCTTGTTGAAACACAGAAAATTCAGTTGCCTCTCCATAACAGAGTAAGGACAAAGAAGTCACATGTGTGATTAGCAGCATCCACAGCAAAACAGTGTTCTTTCTGGTACTTCTGAATGGTTATTCCTGTGCATGTGCCATGAGGCCAGTGGGTATGGAAAACACATGCAGCTTGGATCATTCTTCACTTTTCCCCTGACGTGCCAGGCCAGCACGGTCTGGTGGGAGTCGGCCAGTTCCTGTCCATGCACTTGCTGACACTTCTCTGGGGAACCACATTAAGCAGTTCTTTGGGTCACCAGATGTCTGTGCCTCCTCCTTCACCTGCCAGCGCAGGCTGGGCTTGGAAGAAGGTCCTGCCCCGCTCTTGATGTTGTTTGCACTCTCTCCAGATTTCTTACGACTTGTGTCAGCATGACAAAAAGCCATTCCCATTTAGGAATTAGAGAAGTCTCAAGGCTGGTTTCACACTTGGGGCTCCTCTTTTTGCCATTTGCTTGTCCTGCAAGAAATTAAGATATAAATTACTTCAAACACAGCATGTTCTTCTGCAGCTTTTATGCAAAGGTATTATAATGGAGAGAATTTATCTGTTTTTGTAAGAAATGAAAGACTAGATAGGCATTAAGTAGCATTTAAACTGTTTGGAGACCTGTGGTGTGTGTAACTGGACTCAGGGTATGTAGCAAACATTCTGCAGCCTCCAGAGACACCTACAATTTTTTGATTCTCTGTGTTTGCCCTTGTCTCCCCTTAAAAGGCTCTTGTTACTGTTGCTGCACAGCTTTATTTTACAGTGAAGTGGAGTAGAGGATAACACTTACAGTAATTGGTAATCAAAAGGAAAGAGGGAAAAAAAGAAACGGCCAATAATGCAAGACAATCATTAAGTGCCAAATGTAATTTGTCAAAGGTGTTCCTTCTAAATTAGGTGGAGGCAGCATTTTTCAAATGGATACTGCTTCAGTGACTCCCCTGCAGTTCTGGTAGCTTTTGGCTAACAAGTAAGAAGAATGGTGGCATGCCTGATGCTTAAACCATAAGACCAAAGAACTGAGTGGATTAGTAGACCTTGCCTATGGTCAGACATCCCTGTAAAACTGAGAGAGGCAATGTGCAAGGGCCGAAGCTGGCACAAATAACATACACGGCCTGACCAGCTATGGAGCTGCCTCGTAGATCAGCCACAGCCAGAAGTGCAAAGCTCCACAGCAAACTGAGCTCAGTAGTAAATATTATCAAGGAGCACATGCCCTGGTTCTTGGTGTTGTTAGTGGGAAAACATATATATTGAATTCATTTGGAGTTTGAGCTGCCTGTTAGAGGAAGTGCATTAAGTATTTAACCCAGCTGCTGCCCATCTTTATCCACAGATCTTACCCAGCCTAATACATTTAATTACCAATATAAGGTGTTATTGCTGCGACTTAATACTATATTACATTCTTACTCAGGGCTACTGTGGTGCAGCTGAAGTCAAAGACTGTGTTTTATTTCAAATAAAAAGGTAGGAATAGAGAAAGCAGATGTCATACAACAGAGGGACAACCTCATAATAGGAAATGGCATTTCAATTAAATTTTCAGAGGGGCATCGATATTTTGGGTATTTTCTGTATCAAAACATCATAGCAGCCACTTGACAGAAGCAGCTCCTTGTTTCTGAACTGGCACTGGTTAGACTTCACGGTGCAATAGGACAGATGACACCACACTTCTTCATCTGTGGACATGAAGCCCTTGTAGTCCAAGTAAACCATAAAAACTTGTCCTGAGTCCAAAGAAAAGTCTTTGCACTGGAACCCAGGCATCCTGATTCATAGCCAGCACAACCTACACCTGATTCCAGACCCAATGTGCCACTCTGGTATCTCCTAAAAGGAAAGACTGGTACATACACATGCATGCATATGCAAACCTGTGCATCTGGCAGCCTCACATCTTCCTGAAGACAGCTCTGCAGTAGGAAGGTGCATCACAGCTGCATTTTTCATCAGGAGAATATGCTAATTTTTGCTGCAACAACTGTATATAACCTGACAATTATTCTCTCTGGTCTCTTGGGTTAACTTTATCTGTGGTTGTGCTTAGAAGTCCCAAATGATTATGTAATAGGTGGAAGATACCTGATAATATAACAGGCCTTTTCTATTTTTTTCTGTTGCTGTATTGATGTAATTTCTTAGGTGTCATCGTGTCTTTTTCAACGTCAGTCCATTGTGAATCATGCAGACACAGCAGTGAAAGAATAGAACCTGCTGCAGCCTGTGAGCAGCAAGAAATTTCATCTGGATGACTGCATAAGGGGTTTGCAAGACTGCCAGTAATTTTTTATATTCAGAGTTAAATAGAGCAATAAGATGGAATTTAAGCTTTAGTGCAATGGATTGCAGCTCTTCAGTCAATCAAATTATAGTTCAATCAGTTCATTTTAATCACTTCTCTAGAGAGAAGTAAACCCCTATGTTGAAGAATATGCAGCAATTTTATTGATGGAAAGTTTAATTGTTTCATTTTTCCTTACCGTCTGTAACACACTAGACTTTTAATCAGTGGGAACTGAAGTTATAATGAAGTAAAGTCCACTTTCCACAGTTCACAACTAGCTGAAAATAATTGGGTTGAGACTCCCATCCAGACAGTGTAATGCCTCTGGCATTTTCCTGAAAACTACACTTAATTGCTTTGCTGATGTTGTTAAGTGGTCCTGAGGGGGATGAAGTAGTAACGCTGCCCACATATGCAGGGAAACAATACACAAAAAAATGTCTTACAAGGTCCTTAAAGGAGGACCAACTAGTGACTAGAAGACATTATATGGCGCTTTCCCCCCGCCTTTTCTATACCAGAGAGAACAGACAGAAGAGGGTGATAAAATAAACTGGAAATTCTATAAACACTAACAGTATTTTTATTTAAGGGCAGTAATTCTCGGACCAAAAGTACAGAAAATATCAAGGCAGAGCTCTTGCAATCAAACCTGCAACTTAAAGCTAGCCTGAGTCGCTTGGCATTTTTATGCTGAACACTGGTTAGCTGCTGCCTGTCTTCAGCACCTTGGCCTGAGGAACAGATGTACTCTTGTCCCCAGGGAGGGAGGACAGCTTGCTTTCTGTGCTCTGAAGTGACAGGATGTGAGCCAGCTATGAGCTGAAAGCCTTGTCCAGGCATCGGTGGGATCGGTGTGTGTATCCTGTTAGGCTCTGAATGTAGCCAGAGAAGGAATAACACTTTGGCATTTCTCCTTATCTAGCGCATTCATGGGAAACTCTCCTCAGCTGAATGGTGATTTTTTAAAATGATGAACTGCTAGACCCAGGGATATTCAGATGTAGAAATATGTCAGTTATTTAACAGAGAAAAAGATTTATTTAGGACCCACAAACCAGGTACTGTCCCTGAACTTGAAATCAGGGTTGGAGCTGGAGCTATTTTGGAGGAGGGAGGACTATACTGTTAACTTAGCTTCTTTAAGTAAGTGGACTTCTTGGGGTTTTTTTCCTTGTTTATTTACATATACAGGCACAGTAAAGTCTCTCTCTCAACAGCCTGACCTTCCCCAGCTGCTATTTGTGTAAACTTCAATATGACCTTTGCTTATTTTATTCTCGCTTGCACAGGCTCTGAGCTGAACAACTACACCCTGACGTCTTTCAAGAAAGAAACATAGACAGAATTGAGGTATTGGGTTCTAAAGCTGATATCTTAAGAGTTCCCTTAATCCTGTATATGACCCCCAGGGCCCTCCAGAGTCTCTGAGTTGGTACCTCAAATTCTGGCCAGCATAGCTCTTCCAGCACCTGGAAATTATGCTTTTTCCAGTGAAACATGCTGAAGTCTAGACAGGACTTGAGTACCTTGACATGTAGCCCCACATTAGCCTGACCATTCCTCGTAAGATTAATAAGCTTTAACACTTATTTCTCCAATGGCAAAATAGTCACTTCCCATGTGCTGGAACTGCCAGCCATATGCCAAGGAGATCAAGCTGTCAGTTTTGAGAAGAGCACTGGGAGCAGTGCATTGTGTCCAATTCACTGTGCTTGCTGCCTCTTGGGAGAGCAGCTCAGCAGCAGCAGTGGTTGTGCTCTGCTGTTTCTGGGTCCCCTGGTAATGGCGATGAGTAATCTGGTGTGGAGTGGTTTTAGCAAATGCACCAAATCACGACCGTGCTGGGACAACTGATGGGAGACTCTGCTTGGCTTTTGTACTCTCGGTGGTGCTGAAGGACTGAAGGAACCAGGGCAAATCTGCACTGCAGGGGGCAAAAAACCAACCTGATGTGGCTGGCTCAGACTTGCCACTGTGTTGTCTGGCTGTTTTAGAGGGTTCTCTGCCCTGACCCTTCTTTCAGAGACAGGGTTGCTGTCCCAGAAGGAGGAGTGTTTCCTGGAGCTGCAATGCAGTCCCACACAGCACAGCTGCCAGATGGCCCCTATTGCTTGCTGGGTCTCACATGCTTTAAAGTTTTACCCCAGGTCTCAAAGGAAATGAGAGAGAGGATGATTTGACACACATTCTCCTGATTTGACATACTGGATGGTTACAACATGGTGTGTCCACCTGAAGAAATCCAAAATACATGTTCCTGTACAGGCACAAATCTGACTGTTCCCTGAAAACTGTTCATGTGGAAAGATACAATTTGCATGGTTGTCATCAAAGCTGGTGTATGTATTCATTTGTGGGAGCATGTCAGACACCATATGTCAGTAATATGCCTTTGATATGTTAGTGTCTGAATCATTTTTTTAACTGCTGAATGGCATATGTTTAAATGTAAACATCTGTTCTGTGTTTATACTGCCTATGTTTTTTATTTGTATATTTTCTTTGACTAAGAGTTTGAGTCAAACCCAGAAAAAGTGTGGGATTCATCCTGTTTTTAAAGAAAGACAGTTTTTGTAGTATTTCAGCATGCGGCCAATGTGTATCTTCTCATAGATGAGAAGAGTATTTAAAAGAGGATTTTTGCCCTTTTGGTAACCAAAACAAACTTCATTTCCAGGCAAAACTGAAATTTGATTTGACTAAAAGTTTGTTGAGTGAAAAAATTACTGTTTTAGTCTTGGGTAGGTTCTGCAATGGATTTACTGAATAGCAGTCCTTTTAAGAGCTCTGTGTTACACCATGCCAATACATTGTTTTTATCCAGAAACTTTTCTGATGCAGTTAAAGAACTTGCAGTGTAATAAATGACTTAATAAAGGAATGAAATAATACTCTATGTTTGTTAGGCTATTCATTATACATGGGTGAAACTCAAAGCCAGTGTCACAACAAAGGGACTCAAAAGCAGTTATTGCTACTCATCAATCAGATGAGCCACTGCTGCACCACTCAGGGTGCAACAGACAGCCTAAAAGGGCACAAGTAGTGAACAATACCTTACTATGATAGCAACACAACAAGGGACTTTATGACCCATCTGGGGATACCTGAAGAGTCTGCTAGATACCTGCTAAAGTACAGGAGGGCCTTACAAAACATTGCAAAATGAGCAGCTGTGTTGGACTCACCAGCGTGATGGCAGGAAGAAGCTCCAGAAAGATGCAATCACAGCAGCACATCACAAAGTTGCAGAGTTACAAGTCCTGCTTCAGTAAATGCTTCAGCTAAGGAGAGGATCTTGTTCTTGTGAGTGGTCCCATGACTGCTGGCTTCTACCTTTTGGTAAGAATTCACCCAATTTAGCAACAAATAACAAATGTCAGCTCTTGGTGGACTTACACATCCCGGCCTTCATATTCTGTTTGTATGGTTTGCTCAGGCCTTAAACAAAGAAACACCCATTGCATATAACATAGGAAAATCAAATCTGTCTAAATCCTAAAGCTGTAGGACATTGTCACAGAGTCATAGCGTTTCATAGCCACAGCTTAAAACAAACCAGATCTAAACAAACCATGAAAGGCTGAGTGCTGTTGGCCACCAGCTAGTTCGTAAAAAACACCCCGAGTAGCCCAAAGTGCACCTGTGGCCATGGCAAAGCCACAGCCCGGGCAGCGGCACCTCCGGGCAGAGGGGCCTCGGAATCAGTCAGTGCCATCTTGTGGCATTTCAGGATATTAAAACGCCCCTGAGCTACAGTAACTACAAATGTCCCCGGAATCCAGCACAATTCCAAAATTTGCAGTGGTGCAGGACACAAACGCCGGTAGGGCTGTGCGCCTGGCCATGCCTGCTGCGGCTGTGCGTGGAGCAGCTCAGCACCTGAATGATTAATGAGGCAAACGCCTTCCAATTATGGCTCATTGGAGGTGCACAGCGAGCTGCATGTAATTAGAAAGCCCGGCAACAGATGGAGAATTTTGCAGCATCAAAAGCCTGCGCCTTATTAGCCGTGCCCTGCACTGGGCAAGTGGAGCGCCAGGCGGAGGCTGCCCTGCTGGGACAGGGCTGGTCCCCCCGCGGAGGGCAGAGGCGTCCATCCCCCCCTAGGGGAGAGGCATCACCCCCAGGGGCAGAGCCATCCCCCCCTGGGACAGAGCCATCCCCTCCCTGGGGCAGAGCCATCCACCCCTGGGGCACAGCCATCCACCCCTGGGTCAGAGCCATCCCCCCGGGCAGGGGCTGGCTGCTGGCACAGCACACGCACCTGGGTCTGGTGTGCTCCGACCTGCAGCACCAGGGCAAGGCCTGTGTTAAACCAACACTGTTAAACCAACCAAACCCCCCCAGCATCACCCCCTCACCTGTGAGAGCAGCACGAGGTTGGTGCTCGCAGGGGGCTGCTGCTCCTGCCTCGCTCGCAGTGTCAAACCCCTCGCTCCAGGTCCCTGACACTGTTTTCTGGCACCAGCCTTAGCCTGGAACACAGGGGCAGTTGCTATTACTGACTCAACAGAAAACCAAAAGATTCCCAACACCTATCCTGCTCTCCCCGCCCATCTAAATAGGTGGAAAGGGCCTGTAAGCCTTCATGTTGTCATTTTATATATATACAATCCGTATAAAATATGAAAAAGCACATAACTTGATACACATATAATATTTACCTACTATATAAAGCAATTTATGTAATAGAAACATAGAAAACAACTAGTAGATAATTAATATAAGTAATGTAGGAATACATATATAAAAGACAAATCCATAAAATATGCATATAAATGCATATAGAATTAAAAATTATATTAATACAAATAATCCAATATAATAAATGTATAAACAATAATATATAATGTCACCTATCTATCTAATCTATCTAATCTATCTATCTATCCAAAAATATGCTCTTCCCTAATAATGACTGCTGCAATACCAGAAGGGGACACATAAGGTTCCTAGCAGTGTAGCATTTCTTGCATAAAAAGGAAGGAGATAACAGCAGCTTGAGCAAGCTTTAAAAGAGAGCTTTGAGGCTCAATCCGTCAGCTGCTGGGTCAGTGGGTGCACCGGGGGGGACATTACTTCTTTAAAGCATCAAAGGATGCTGAAGGAAGGTGGGCTGACTCTTGTGAGCTCGTAGGTAACACAAGGGCTCACTAACAAACACCTTTAATTCTTTCTTCTCTCATTATGGACTTTGAGGCTGCTCAAGCAACCCAGTCATTCCCCCAAAAGGCTTTTTGGGAGTGGTTATGGTGTAGCAACAAAGTTACAGTCATTCCTGCTTTCAACATTCTTTCAGTGCCCCTTAAATTCAGGTGGTTTATAATTCTTGGATTAAAACCAGATTTAATTATTTAAGGAAAACACAGTGTCAATATTATCAAACCTTCTGAAAAGAAAATCACTTTCACACTATGCATGTTCCATTCAAGGGCTTGAGCCCTGATGTTCATCTGGTATAATTTTAGTAACAGTGGGCTTTCCTCAGCTTACTGCTTTGCTGGAAAGTAGTTTGGTACAGTTGCCAAGTACAGTTGTGTGGGGTTGCCTTTAGATTTATTGCAGGGCACTAACCAACTACTGCAGGGTTATAATCTCTTTTGTGAGGACAGTAGAAATGCTCTCATCTCAGACAGCCAAAAATTTTAGTACTTACAAGGAGTCAATTAATAGTAAATTGAAAACTGATTTGTCCATATCAATTCGATTACAAAGACAAAAAGAAGAGCAGAAGATAATTCCATTATCCTGAACCATCCCTATGGAATGTTACACACGTGACTATTGGGTTCACTCCAACTTGAACAAGGCAAATGTTAAGTTTTATTTTCCAAACTAGGCAAACTGAGCTTTAATCTTCTATTAACGTAAGCTGCATTATTAAACACAAAGTAATCTTACAAATAGTTTAAACCAATATTATAATTACAACATAATTGATTGCAATTGCTCTTTTTCCTTGCAAAGATGAAAGCAAGATGAGTTTCTTTCAAATGTTTCTAATTTTCAGCACTTTATGTTGGTTGAACTCTCACTATAAACCTATAATTTAGATAACTATTTCCCCTCTGTCATGCTGGAAATGAAATTTGCTTTTTAGACTAACATTATTTATTCTCACTCATTTCCTGTTCCAGTAGCAAGGTTTGAGTTTTCTGATGGTCCAGGTTTTTTTCTGGTTTTGCATATAGAAATTCCTGATAAGCCATCTCAGAGGGGATGATACCAGCCTGAATTTCCACTACTTTCTTCTGGCCAAGGTACATTTAAACATTATTTTTGTTGCTCAGAGGACTTGATGTAGCTGCAGTGTGACTGGGAAGGGACTTTCTACTGATGTAGCCATAAAATACCCACAGCCTCTTGCACCATGTAACTGGGGAATTATGCACCCTGCAACAATCTCAAGGAACAGAAACAGAAAACATCGCAGCTGCCATCGAGTGGTAAAATTGGAATCCAGTTCAAGATTTGAATATCAGAGACATACCAGTGCTCTCAGCACTGCCATTTCATTTTGAAAAGTACAACATGGGTGAGAGCTCACATTTGGAGACTTCAAGGGTTTCTCATTTCAGAGTCTAGGGTCTAGCTTTTGGAGAGACTATGGTTTGTAACATCCCAAATTATATGGTGGTTAAAAATAAAACTCTGGCCTAACTCTCCTAATGTAACATTTCCCCTGTTTCTTCGCCTTACAAAGCCATTCACAAAAATTCCTGGTTTGCCTATCAGACTCGTTACTGCATTATGGCACTGTATGTTAGACTGGGTTTCCTAAGTTAGCCCTCAGCGAGATTGCATTTCTACTTTGCAATGATTTTACCATTGGAAAAGTTCATCTAGAAAGATGTCTGGAAAACAATGAAGCCAAGAGGGGAATTCTTCATTTCTTGGAGTATCCATTACTCCACAGTACAAGAATTGGAGGGATATGTTAAGCTTGCTACATCCTCCATCGATCTTTTGTTTGATTTTATTACATTATCAAGTTGCTGTGAAAGATTAAAAAGTTGCGTAAGTGCAAAGCACAGAGTTCCTGAGCACTTTGATTATAAGTCAGACATCAAACTAGTATTTGAAGTGCCGAACTACTGAGCTTTCACTTTGTCACACGAGCAGATGTTGCCGGAGGCAAGGAGGAAAGGAGCGATGCCTTCTTTTTTAACTTGGCTGCTGAACCTTGCACTACCTGAAGAACCAGGCACTGTGTGCAGCTCCTGGTTAGATGCCTTTCAAACCTGCCTTCTGCCTAAGGGCTATCAGATGTGCAGCTCAGGCAAACAGATAGATTTTCCCATTGTGCATCTCCACTGAGGACGTACTGCAGCATGCAGTAAGTGAATGGTTGGGCTGCTTTACATCAGGTGAGAGCTTTAATTTAGGAATGTGAACTGATGGAATACAGGGAGCATCCATATTCACCCACAGAGCTGCCACAACCCCCTGTTATCTAGATCCTTGGGCCACTGAAGGAGCAGACAGTGAGGTGGGCACTCCCAAAGGAACATGGGGTTTGGAGGGTGAACTAATGCACATGCCACAGTTAAAACAGGGAGAGAGTTCATTTAGGAGAATTCATTGGAGAACAGAACCCAAGACTAACAATACAATGAGGTGCAACTGAGAGCAGAAACCCTTCTCTGCAGATATGTGGACCATAGTACTATTTTCTACTTCACAACAGCCCCTAGTCTCTGTTTAAGCACACTTGTCTATGTCTCCTTCCCCAAAATGGTGCTATCTTGTTAACATTTTTTGTTTACAAATAAATAAATACTAGACATTAGAATTGTACATAAAATTATTTTTCCCCAGGCATATTCATGGTCATGCCTTTTCACATTATATGTAATTATTAGTGACCCCATGGTCAATTATTAACAAAACTTCACAGAAAGCCCGGCTAGATAGGGACAAACATAAAAATCTCAAGAAATGAAGTATCTGACTTCCAAATAGAATGCCTGCCTAGGACCAAAACTCATTAGGGAAGTCCTCCAGGCAAACATCCTCTCATTATTTATTGTCATGGTTTACTGAAGATTCCTCAGTGTAAGTCACAATTTGCTTTTAAATAAATCTCTCTGTATGGTAAATGTGATATTCTTGCATCTAAGCAGCAGGGTTAGCTGAAAACTAAGTAAGACCAAGTTTTCACATTTCAGGGACTCATAAACAGCTTAGAGCCTGACAGTAATGCAACAAGAGGCAAAAATATGACTGGCAACATATGGCTGAAAGGTAAGGTCGCAGTGACTGTACAACATAACAACAAAACAGCAAGACTGCAAAGCAAAAGCAATTAGCTAACAAGTGTTGGTAATGAAGAATTATTTACAGGGAGCAACTTCTCTATAGGACAAGGATGGTTCTGTGTTTATGATTAACATTTAAGTCATAAAGGCCATGGATTTAAGGCTTTACTTCCCATCCTTCATCCTGTCTTCTAGAGGTTCAGTTGGGCCTGGGCTCTCAAATGTTTGGAGGCACTTTGATATCCTGGAGGATTTGGTCTAAGTCTCCTAGACATCGGCTGCTCCTCTGGAAATTAGGGATACTGAAGCTTTTCTTTCTCGTAGAGGATACCTTAAATGGGAGGGTGCTAAAGACTGGGAATGTTTTATCACGTAGTTTTGCTATGGATCTTTTCATGGGGATGAAGATCTGATAGATTTCCCTCACATATCTTACCACATCAAAGGGTTAACTGATGTTTATACCTGCACTGAAAAGTGCTTGATCATGACTTCCATTTCTGATCACACCAAAACTGCTGAGACCCCTTAAAGAAGTCCAGAATACCTCAGAAATTTCCATCTCTAATCAGGACGGGGTGAAGTTCTCTTCAAGGAGAAAATCCCCTGGTGTGATTCATTTTTCTGCTGTAGCTAAATATTCTTGGGCTGATTCAGCATCTGGGCTGATGAGCTGGCCCCTGGAAGCACTTGCCTTGGTTGCTCTTGAGGAGCTGGAGGGGCAGCACAGCGGAAAGTTTCTCTCCTCACCAGAGGACACGCACAGGCCAGTGCTTGCCAGGGCTCTGTCTCCTGACTCCCTGGCTTGGCTCAGTGCACTGCCTCTGCTCCTGCTCCTGCCCAGAAAAGATTCATTCTCTTAAATTCCGTATTTATCACTTTGCATAACAGGGTTTCTCTACTAAGGTAATACTGTAGTCAAACAAATGTAAAGCTGATGATGATAAAGAGCAAAATAACTGAAAAGGGCTTTTTACTGAAAGGGGATATTAATACAAACAGATGGCTTTTTTTAGTGCACCTATTATAGTCATGCCTACTCTTTGCTGAATGCATACCTATGAGACTGTGTGTGCAATAAAATCCTTAGTTTATTAAGCATTTTTTTTTCCTATTCTGCTATGTCAGTCTAAATTCACTTTGAAGGCAGGAATGATGGAATTGTTCAATATATTGTGTGCAGAAGGTTATGACCTCTGCAATCAGCCCCTGAAACACCACTGTCTTCTTACTTCTGGGGCAGCTGAAATGAATTATAAGGTAACCTCATAAAACATTTTACTAAAGCTGAGGCCTCTGAATATGCAGTACTTGAACGTTTGTGTATTCTTTCTAATTTCCAAAATATTTACAATCTGTATAGGATCTAAAAATGAACATTTAACTTACTATTTTTATTGAATATCTTGTTTTTAAACAAGGTCTCAGTCCTGCAACAGCTCAAATGGGTGAACGACCTCGTGCTTGTGAAAAAATGTGCCGCTGATTTCTGCATCCGTTTGTGTGTGTGTTTTGCAGGAGACATCTTAGAGTTGCCATTATATCATCCACATGGACCATGCTGTGGAGGACAAGTCTCTACGCTGAGGCACTCTCCTAACCTGAGGGAGGGAAATGCTCTTGGTTCCAAAGGGGGACAGAAGGAATACCCTCATCAAACTCTGAGACCCCCAAATAACTTGCTCTGCACATAAAGATCCTCTCTTTGGAGGAAGACTGACCCAGCCAAGTTGGAGCACCTAGTGTAAAGCTGTCATTGCTGCCCTGCATTTCCACACTTATTGAACCTACTTTCTTCATCCTCTGTAACAAAATGCAGCTAGAATTATGTCAGCCACCACAACAGTCTTTGCCTTTTATCAGCTCTATGGCAGCAGCTCTGCCTCCTGTCTGCTGTTACTGGCAGGGTAGCTCCAAAGTGTCATTTCTTTCTAGGCAAAACAAAGGCCTGTACAGCATCAGGGGGGCCCATGAAGTGGCTGAAGTTTATCCTTGGTGGCCTTTATTCTGTAAAGCATTTAAACACCACAGTTTTACTAAAGCTGCTGTGAATATTCATTCAATGCCCATAAACCAATAACCTGAACCCTGTGTTAACACCACAGCTCTAACTTGCTTATGGAACTTGATAACTTTTCCATCAGTTTTCTGTCTGAACAGAAGTAAATTATATAATGCTTATAAAAACCAAAACCCCACAGCTATATTCATACCTTGAAGGTGCAGGGCCCTGAGGAAAATGTCTTAACATGGTGAAAGGCCAAGCATAACCACTCCGTGCTCCAGGAAGAGAATGCTGTTATTCTCCAGGAAGAGAGTTGGGAAAAGCCAGGCTGTCCCACTCACAGAATGTTCTCTTTATTCTCTACATGAATCAGTTTGCATCTGCTGATAACCCACTTCTTTCCAAGGGTTTCAGGTTTAGGATTCCCTTTGATGCTAGAGTCACTGCTGGGAATAGTAAACCACTCTAACTTTGATGGAGCTACAATTATTCCCTATAGTCAGCTATTCCATTGTTTCCTCTAAAACTTTTATTTATGTCACCATTTCACTTTGGGTGGGCTTCCCCCTTCATCCTTTCTGATTTAAAGTGTGCCAGTGACAAAAGTTACAAATCAGACAGCCCAAGAGGCATGCAATATTTCCACATAAAATGTGCATAAATGCGTCCTTCTCTGTAAGATATGTGACTAAAATGATATCAGTGACCACAACAACCATCTTTTTCTTTTGTCAACCCCCTTGGCAGCAGCTCTGCATCTTGCCTGTGCTGTCACTACCAGGGTAGCCGTGGTGGCAGCCTCTGACAGAGTCCTGGGAGCACAGAAGCCACCTGGCCCAGGGCTAGAGGTGTCTTGGTCTGACCATGTGTTGGTGCCAACACTCCTGAAGGTTTCAGCCTGTCTGGAGCATTGCAGTGTTACATCAGGCAGCCCAGCCTGGTAATGGTAACCTAAGCTACCAGCAGCAGGGAGGCGTTTGTGCTGTGCTTTGCTTAGAGGAGCGTTCCGAGCCTGTGACACTGTCTGACACTGACTGATTAAGATACAGGTACTGTGGTGCTGTCAGGAAAGAAGAAAGAGAACTTGCAGTGCTATTGTTGCTCCTGGATCTCCAGCAGAGCAGCAGCCAGACACCAGTGCACAGCAGCATCGTGCTCAACCACCTTTTCTGAGAATTACTGCCTAGTCACCCCTAAAGCGATTAAGGACACACCATGTTTTTAAGGCAGCCTGTTCCTCCACACAGACTGCAGAGACTGGGTATCATAGGTGATCAAATCCTTAAGACTGGGGAGGGGATTGTGACAGGAGGAGAAGAGGGAGATGTGAGAAGGACAGAAATATGAACTCTGTAGTGAGTCTTATAAAGAAACCATTAGGAAGGCTGCTGATGCATCAAACAAGACCAGGTCCCGATAGGGAGAGAAACAGAACTACCTAGTTACGCTGCAGATATAAACTAATCTTCCTCTTCTCTGTTGTTTTACTTGCCATCTTTAAAAACTACCCATTCAGATTTCTCCCTGAACCCAATTTTCCAAATATCCCTGAAGGTCACACTACACTACTAGTGGGAATGGTGAAAAGGATTACTTTGCCAGGCAGCCTAGGATGTGAGACTAAAATTTTAGTTTTAATTAGTTTAATTTTTAGGGCTTTCCTCAGTACAAAGACACAGAGGTTCCCTATGTACCTTTTCATGTCATCTTTGCTAGTAATGAAATAATCATTTCCCTTCTCTCTGAGGGTGATGCTGAAGCCCTCACAAAAAATAATATTAGGTTGTGTCCAAGCTGGGGGACAATCTTTTGCTCAGGCTTACATCTCTGGCCTTCTGGAGTCACCTCTCCTCCTCACAGCCTATGCAGGCACGAAGGCAAGCAGGAAAATAGAAAGTCTCATCAGTCTTGAGAAATCTGAGATCTTTGCAGACCTGAGATTCTCTTACTCACTCATGTGCCAAACAGGCATGTTTCTGTCCCCTCTGTGGTGCCAGAATTGTCCTTGTCCTCCATGAAGCAGAGGCCAGACAAAAGCGGAAAGATTCCAATTTTCCTCCCACTAGGGAGGAGGCAATTGGGCTTGCAGGAGCCTTTATTCTCTATCACAACTGGGCTGTTTTCATCTCTGCTTTCTTAATAAATATTTAGTGGGTAATTGATATTTTCCCTTCTGCTCTATCTAACAGAGCTGATTATTGCTAGGGTCAGGTGGTTACATCAGCTAATTAATATTCACAGGTAGCAGTAGGAAATAAGCACAAACCTCATCTCCTCAGCTTTAATTACAATATCAGTGCTATCAAATTCCATGTGGATACACCTCCCACATCAGCTCCAGACAATTTCAGATGTGTGTACTAACAGGATCCACAACATCTTTAACTCATGATCTTCTGTCATTACAATATAATTACTCTAATGCATCTTCACTGTGCAACACTCGCCAGAACTAACAACCACGGAGCATACAGTGTAATGGCAGAGCAGAGATGGCAATGTAAGCTTGCATCTTACAGGGACTGCAGCATTTCCTCCAGCCCCATTATTCAACAGCTGTGGGCAACCCTGACTCCTACCTGCTTCCCTTCCTTTTCTGTATTTACTTTATGAAAAAATTATGTTAGTCTAGCACTGAGAAGCCCCAGGTGGCACTGAAATCCCAGTGGGAATCTAAGGTAAGAATCAATAAAGTGGCTACGAATTGTCTTACCTTGGATAGCCCTGTGGATATAGAAGAGGAATAAAGGAAGGTGAGTCAGGGAAGAACAACTGTATTTTACACCTTGCTGAGCTATGGGTGAGGATCTGGGCCTTGTGCAGATATGGAAAAGAGGTTAGGTGAAATTTGACAGAAAATGCAGTACTGGCTAATTAAGTTAGCAAATATCCCTCGATTAAGTGCTGATAGAGGTCAGATACAAAAGTCAGTTAGAGAGAACAGGGTAAGCTTCAAAGGGTCTTTGTGGCAAAGAGGTAAAGAATGAGCCAGTGGAATAGCCTGTCAAACGACAAGCCATGAAGATTTTAATCTTTCATTTCTACCACTGTAGAAAGTGAAGAACAAAGTACATATTTTGAAGAGAGAAAATGGCATGAATTTTTGAAACTACATAAGGATTTTTAAATGAGAACTAGCTGCAGACATATCTCACGCTGCACTATGCAATGTACTCCCGTGCCTTTGCAGAGATTTACAAAACTCTCTTAGTATATCAATTTCATCAGTCCTTTTACTTTTCTTAAATGGCAATCATTTTAAACTGCATAATAGCATCTGTATTTGATTCATTTGGCTTTCTATGTGATAACAGTCACTATGATTAGACCATACATTATCAAGACCCGAAAAAGAGAGCTAAACTGAAATGGCATTACATTGTCACCTATCCAAATGGTAATGGGTGTTTAATTGTGGCTCTGCAAGCAAACACAGAAAGACAAACAACAAAGAACCTCTGGTTTGATTAAAAGCAATTAAGAGAGGAAAACCCAAGAGAGGCAATATATGAAGTTTCAGAGGAGAAAGCATTCCTTCCCTGAAATGCAAAGGCCCTTCTTGAGTCTGGGAGAGGTAAAGCATGGGAATAGTGCAGCTGTCTCTTGGAAGGTGCCTTTTGAATGGAAATGCAAATTAAGACCTGCCAGACTGATTTTTATCTCCATGTATCACCTATCAAATTTATACTGTATATGTTTGCTGATGTTTGGTAATATCCCAGTTAACTCTCTTGTTTGCATATTAACTGTTTTGTGACCCAGATGCTCATACAAGGATCATAAATATTTTGTGAAAGATATACCCATCACTTTCAACAGTATAAACTATTGTTTTCCCAAAGAGCTTTCCCTCTGTTCTTGAAGAAGGCTCAAAGAATCCCTGAAAAACTACTTTAGAATGAGCTTTTTTCAGCACCAGCTGACAAGGATATGGAGGAAGCAGTTCCTGAGACAAAGTACTACCACAACAGTCACTTTGCATCTAAACCCAGAGAGTTTACCTTTAGGGGTAAACTGATCCCAGACATGGAGAGATAAGGCAGTTTCAAATATGCTAGAAGGTAGCACACAATTCTGGGTGCCTGAATGCAAGATTTGGCTCTCTACTAGGGCACATGTATGAGAATAAGGGTAATACATATGTATAGTTCACACAGGGAGTATGCAGAGTTCACACATGGAACTGGACAGAGATTTTGAGAATGGACAGGGTTTGCGGTTTCACAGGGCGTCATCACTAATTATCAGGAAGGTTCCCTGGTTCTGTTCCAGAATGGAAAAGGAAAATATTTTTATCTACTTTAACATCACACTGGCATAGCCAGATGATTCATAGGCTCTGGAGAGCACAGACATTACCAGCTCAGCACATTTGTATACCAATCACCATTTGTCATATGTGAGTACTTCCCACAGTCCTAAAAAGGGATTTGTTTTGTGTATTATTTGCAGAAAATGTAACAAACTCCATGCTGAACAGCAAAATAAAAACAGCACTTGATTGTTTTATTGACTATTTGCCTATTTACTTGCCAAAACTTCACTTTAGGATTTTTTTTTTACGCTGTCTAATGAAAGGACCCCCACAGCTGTCTGCTCTGTGGAGAAAAGCTGTCAACATCCAGAATAATTTTCTGCATATTGAGTGAAGTACTTGAAAGTCCCAGATCCATTTTAATATGTGAGCTGCTCTCCCATTTGTATGCAGCTGGAGAGAGTAGTTTTATCCTCATTTTAAAAAGCCATATGATGGATTTCTTTCTTTAAACAAATACTGTCTCAAACTTTTCTTTCTTCTCTCTCCTTCCCCCAGCACACACCTTTCCTCTCTTGTTAGGCACCACTGTGCTGAAATCACTGCATAGTGCTGACATCTCACTCGTTATACATAAAACGATGCCAGCACCATCTCTTTTTTGTTGTCTCTGTGCATGATCTGCTGGAATAATTCCCAGATTAACTGTTTATTAATATAATTTTTGCCAAACAGTTGGTGAGGAAATGCTATTGCACTGCCTTGAATAAGGCCTTCACTATCACTTTCTGAATTTTCTGATTCTGGGAATTGACAGCTTCTAATCCCAGCCAAAGCTTTCTCCACTTTGCCACATAGGGGTGGTCCTACAACAGTCAGAAGGCTAATGTTGGGTGTTCAACACTCAGTATTCTTTGCTATGAGTGTGCCAGATTCATGTGCATTCTCAGGTACTGCTTAGCAAGGTGTGGGCTGCTACTTTTGCATGGCAAGGGCACAGGATTGCCACTGTGCCTGGACCGCATGAAGGGACACAAGGAGGGACAAGGTTCCAGCCTGCAGCACTGGCCACCCTTGCTTTTCTGCATACACGCACAGACACTACCTGTCTCTGAATTCCTAATAAAATTTGCTCACCACTGATTGCTGGTGGCTTGTTACAGTGCTTGCATATTTGTTAAAAGTATGTTTTGAGAGCTTTAATTATTCTTATTTACCACAGCAAGTGCAGACTCTATCCTGATGATATGCATTTGAGGGGCTGTTTGCCTGAAGTGCTGTTAGCTCTTCCATGCTGGCACAGGACAGGAGAGCATTCAATGCAAATGTAGTGCCACTCCACAGCACCAGGCAGTTGGGCTCAGTCCTTCCCTAGCTATTAACCGAGAGGCAATGAAATGTTGTTGTTACAGGTTGCAGGGAGCATGTTTAACATCCACAGCTATTTTTAATGATTCTGTCAAGAGGAAAGATTACAGCTGTGCAGGCACAGGGAGATTTGGTGGAACAGTCACAAAGCTTTGAACTCTGCACACACCATGACTGAACATACTGTACATATGTTTCAACACATCCTGACACTACAAAAGTCATGCTTAAAAAATGGGATATCTGAAGGTTATGGAACATTTAATGGCTCTGTTGTAAACAATACGCTACCAAGAATTAAGTGCCAAACATTATCAACCTCCCAATCTACATATGCTGCATCTCACAGACTGAAAATGACTCAAACAACCTCAGATGGCAAACCTCAAGCACACAACTTTGGAGTGACGCTAGTAATTCACTACGAAGCACTTGATCCAAGGAGAGAGCATTGAGTAATTCCCCAGACAGTCCTTGCAGATGCTTTCACCCCAAATCAAGACCAATGTTCCACATTACTGTTTTGAAAGGATTGCCAAATTTTCCAATGGTATTAAAATTCTGTAAATTTTCATTAGAAAGATTAGATAGTTTAGTTGTGATTATTTTGTCTGAAACAAATGGAACCAACTGTACAAATCTTGGATGAACCTGGGGAACATCCCCTTATGAAAGCTGCAGAACTGAGAGCCCCAGGGTTCCTGGGGTTGTTTCTCACCTACCAACAGAGTAGGAACCTTAAAAATATGGACATTCACTTAAACCAGTGTCCTTGGAATTTGCAGTGACCACTGCTGGAGGAGCAAAAGAATGGGCCACGACTGGGGAAGCTTTTCTAGGGATTCCAGGTTTCCCCATTCACTGGCTGAGGGTTGGGGCAGGAGTTAAGGTATTCAAATTCTTGAAGAGAGAAGTGAAAGGTGTAGGAGCACCAGCTTGGATCAGAGATCTCAGCAATTCAGGGTTTCCAGCCCCCTGGAAGCTCTGGGTTCAGCACCTAGCTGAGCTTCAGGAAGCCTGCTTGGTGCCCTGGAGCTGGAGGAAGGCCGCATGAAAACCCAACAGAAAAACCCAGAGAAACACAAAATTTCCTGTGAAGTATTTCTGTGTTCAATAACTCAGCATTTTCTAATGAAGTACTGCTTACTGGAAAGTTTCTGCCTATTTCCATCTGGAAATACATTATTCAGATGGACAAGACACATTTTGGATGATGAGAGAGAATTGTTTGGCCTTCTTGCCACATTCCACCCTGGCAGATAATTTCCTATGTATTTAAATCCACCTCACAACATTAACAGAGCACGGTTTTTAGCTCACATTCTGTCTTGCACCTCTTGCACTGTTAAATATTATCTACTTTTCATCTTCTGTGGAGCTGCTTTTCCCCAAGTTCAGTGCTACATTAGAGTGTGGTATCCCTATATACGTGAATGGGAGCTCTGGGGGGCTGTAAAATCCCTTGTGTTGCTGCAAGAACATCAGTGCTACCTGAGGGATTATTTTTAGTCCTGGAGAAGTTTTTGCATAGCAAGGTGCAATCCCACACATAATGAGTCTAGTCTGTATGTCAAATTATTTTATGCCATTATGGTGCATGACTGCATCAGAGAGTTGTATTTTTCTGTCTCCTCAGGACCATTTATTACTACAATAAGGATCCTTCAGTGACTCCACTGAAGACCCAGGCCCCTATTGTGCTAGGCACTATAGCAACAGACAGTAAAAGGCAGTCCTTGTTACTAAAGACCTTCATTGCCAGAGATTTATCTTTTATTCTTCAGTTTACAACAGCTGCAAAACAACTTGGATGAAGAATAAGAATTACAATGAATAGGCTATGGAATAAATTCATATGTAGGTGGGAAACCCTAAGCCAGTAAAAAAATTGAGGGGTGTAATCCTGAACCAACTGAAGCAACACGAGAACTCCCACGGACTGATATGGGAGCCGGGATTGCCCCACTCTGTTCCCGTTGCACCGGGGCCATCCCTGCACAGCACCATGTGCAGCATCTGCTGCAGCTGTGGGGTTTTCTATAGGGCTGCCTCGGCACAAGGTCCAGGAACGGGTTCAAAAACTGCCTGGATTCACTGGTCTGTCACCAAATTCCTGCGTAAGCTGAATGACTAATTATGGTCTACAATACTGTGTGCTCTCCAGTGCAGGGGCTATTTAGATGACAGTGAACTCCTTGACATACTCTGTCTCTTGCCACAGATCCTTTCTCTAAGAGGTACAGACTAGAAATATTCCTGAGGTACAGCTCATAAACAACGTATCCCCTGTTCAGATCTTGCTGCTGTTCTGTGTTATTATTTACTTAAATTGCATAGCTCCCCTGCTCTAACAGGAGACTCAGGTAACTCAATTTTTGTGTTTTGTAACTGATGCAATGCACATTAAAGCAGAGATAATCAAGACTTGAGAGGTGCAGGTCTCTTTTCTGAACATTCTGACTAAGAATGTAATATAATAGAGGTTTGAGTGATGCTCATTTTCCACCCCTGAGTTTATCATAAGATTAACAGTCTTTATTATTTTGCAAAACAAGCAGTAGCACCTCATCGAGGGTATAATCACTTCAGTCAAGCAACAAACAAGCTTTTACTTAATGTGCTAAAAATATAGTTGAGAAACCTTCAATCTCAAGTCGTGTGATAAAATAGACTGTGTTGACTGAGCAGATCAGCAGCTGCTGCTCTTCAGGCTCCTTCACCCTAACAATGCTTGCCTTTTTCTCTCCTCACCAAATTTAGAGATGATGTCAGTATAGCCAACCCCAGGAGTTCAAAAATCTGAAGGCAAACCAAAATAGAATCACAGGATTGATATCAAAGCCATGGAAGTTATTGAAACTGAAGCGTATGATTTGGGGGGTCAGCCTTTAGATTTTTAATTCATAGGAGACAGTCTTCTCCCTTCCAGTTGTCTGCTCAGTTCTCCTGGCTGTCTGATATGCCCTATTTCAGAGTGAGAGACAACATAGGACAATGGAAGCACAAAGAATTGGGAATCTATTTAAAGTATATATAAAGCTCAATTCTCCACCATATGGAAAGCCTTAATCCTGCCAATGCCTTCTCTGAATGCTCATCTTCGTTCACACAAGCAGCCCCAGGGAAACCTGTGGGGGTTCTCTTGTACCTGAAATTTGTCACTTATATAAGTCACTATTGCACGTCAGAAACGTTGGCCTGTGTCACAATATTAAGAGTTAGCTAAGAACGAAGGGATCTGTTGCTCAGTTTTCCCTGTGATCTTGGGTAAGTTCTGATTCATTCTATATCACAGCTTCCGCCTCTTTAAAAAAGGAGGCAACATTTATCTCTACAAGGTACTTGGAAGCTTCCAGACAAAAGATAATGAAATGCAGAAAAATACTACTTTGTCTTTTTCTGATGTAAATTGATTTCTAGCTAACACAACTGGAAAGAATGCTTAAAAATCAGTGAAAAATATTTTATAATTAAATCTCCTAATCAAACCAAACCCTTAGAACTGGGCTTAATCCACCATGGATCAAGTCTGACTGAGCAGCCAAGAGAAGCAGAGGACTTTTCTCAGTGCTGAGAAGACACACTTCCCATTTCACAGACTAGACCTTCTGCAGCAGTTCCTGGAGCCAGGAGTAAACTCATACAGGAGTTTATCAGGATGTAAACATTTAGTTACATTTTTCCTACACAAAATATCAGATTATCCTGAATTTTAAATTAAACTTAATTGATTCTATTTTTAAATTTAGTCTGAGTGTAAAGTCCAATTTTTTGAGGCAGCAGTAACATGTTAGGATGAAACAGTTCGTAGAAAAGTACTCACTTAAAATAATGGAAGGCTTTCATCTTTTATTAAACATTTGAAATTACTAAAAGATACTACCTTAGAGTGGCTTAATTTAAAGAGGCAAACTGATGCATTTTGTTAATTAGACCATTAAAAAACTCATTTATGTGTAAATAAGTCTAGGTCATTAAATCTTAATGTACAGTGTCAAAGTGAAACTTCAATCTTCAAACTTTCTAGTTATGTTAATTCATGGCCCTAAAAAATTAATTAAATATAGAATTAGCATCAAAGAACTTACTTCCCTCCTCCTGTTTTTAAAGAAAAAAGACGTATTTGTAGTAATAAAAAGTGCTCAGTCCTCCACTCACACATTCTCTTTGTCTACAAGACTTTGCTTAAACTTGGATGTACAACATCTTTATTTTGATATCAGTGATCTATCTGAATATTTTTCAAGCACAGCAAAAGATATCTAGCAGTGATGTTGTCCCTAATTTAGCAATACCAGGCTATTTCAGTGAAATCTCATATTGTGAATTAATGGTGCAATAATGAGTCAAAAATGTTATTGGGCACAGCTGAAAAGGTAAGGCTAAAAGGTTGTCTCCTATTAATGTTTGTGATTTTTACAGCCATAGCATCATATTCTCAATTGCTCATAGCTTTACAAAACAGGAAGTATTTAGATTGTAAATCTCTAGGAAATTTCCAAGATTCTCAGGCTGATTTTAGAAAATTTCAGGATAAAAAAAAAAAAGTTGAAACATTTTTGAGAAGTTCAGCCACTTCCAGAAACAGAGTAAAAGCATCCCATGCGATTACAGGCAGATAAAAGGTTTCTGGGGACACAAACTGGGAGAAGTTGTTGCAAAGATACTGAAGGCAGAATTGAGAGAAACTGCAAATGGGCAGTAGAGTGCAGAAGAAACAGAGGGCAAGTGGTCAAGTAGATGCTGCAAGAGAAGCTTGTGGATCCTGGCCGAGTGAAAGGAGTGAGCCTGGATTGAGGGCAGGGGAAAGCAGGGGAGGATAAAAATGACACTGAAAAAGGCCATAGAGTACAGGAGAGAGGGACTCAAGTGCAGCAGCTTGGGTGAAATGGCCTGTGCCCACTCCAGCCCTAAGAACTAACCCCAAGGATGCCAGAATCTCAACACTCGTGTAAAAACAAGAAGCCATTAACGTGTATTTCCATACATATAGATCAGAGATCAAAAATAAAGTTGTCCACATTATAGCAGCTGACGGCCCCTGTCTTTGCCTTACACTCAGACTGAATGCCTGCTTTGTAGGTAACATCCTACCCATGAGCAGATGACTGACAAGGATCTTTCCACTGAAGGATTGCACTAAATATGGTTGTGTTCCTGCACACATACAATGCATATAAATAGTTTGTGATTATATATGGAGCCATATTATGGTTGTATAGGAGAAGTGATTGCTCCCACTGTACACACTCTTTGGAATTGTGGATTTTTTGACAAATTGTACTACTGGATGTACAGAATTCTATGTGGAGTCTGCTGGATTATATGATCTGTTTTACAATTTATCCAAAAGAATATTTTGCTAAGGTGATTTACTTCCTTGCTAAGTTGGAAGCAACAATGATACCATAGATCTGTTTACACACTCAGTTTCTTATTTAGAACTGTGGAGCGCTTAAATTGAAATTCTTTGCTCTCCTTGGACGGGTGAAGATTGATTCCAGTGGTCTCCCAAACAGACTATAAATCAGGACTGAGACTGACAACATTTCATTGGTATGAGCCAGGGAAAAGTCAGATCATTCTTTGCCAAGCTATATGACTATGGAGCACCATTCTGATGTTTCTAACTCTCTTACCACTTCACTATTGATATTGTGACAGGATTTGTAATACCATTAGGCTGTTTTGCCAAGAGCAATTCTTTTAAAGAGTGTGACACTGAATATAGGCTCTGGCAAATGATGCCTTCAGTCAGAAAGCAGGAATGTGACAGAACTCTTCCAGAACCTTTTACAGAGGGTATGTCTTGACCAAAAAGTGACAAAAGAGAAAATAGTTCTTAAACCCGTGCAACATAACACTGAGACAGGAAAATCTCTACTGAAAATGACTTTTTGTGCAAGAATTGATCTCACTGTCATTTTTAGTAATGTAAATCACAAGGAACCATTGAAATCGGGGGGAACTACAGGAGTATAAATCACGTGTCATATGAATAACAAAGTTGTAAGATATTGTTATTGGGTCACTTAGCTCTGGTCCATAGTTTTATTTTAGGTCTAACATTTATCAGCTTGGCTTGTCCAAGCTAACTCTTAAAATATTTTCTGCAGTTTGGCAACACTGGGTATTCTGGATTGGGTATCCACAGAGCAAGTAACAGAGAATTTGTCATAATGGGTCCATCTTCTGTTCTCCAGCTCCTCTCATGCTTTATGTCTCTACTTTATATACCCATAAAATATCTAAGTGACTGTGAAATGACAGTAAGAAAAAGTAAGAAGTGTTCCCTTTTTGTCCTATTTCTCTGGCACATGAGATTCGATCATCTGTATTATGGCAGCTACAAATAGCATTGGCAAACGTATTACCCAGCCCCGTTACGTACAGACATGTTATCTGCCAGGGAAAAACCCATGGGCTAATTATTTGCTGCATAAAATATTTTCTTTTATTTGTTCTAAATGCACTGGTCCCTAATGCCATGATGCACTGATTGCACTAAGCTGTGAAATGCAGAAAATACCCCCATGACTGTGTTCTGTTCCCACGGTTTCCTGCTCCTCCCAAACAAAACCACTGTAGGATGAGAATCTCCATGATATGAAGCGGTAAATGATCCAAAAGAGTGTCACTTTATACCTTCCGAATCTTTATGGTCTTTGAGGTGGTATGTATGTAAATCTTACTGTACATCTCACTAGCTCTGTCACCTTTTTATGAGCACTCACAGACAGTCTATACATCAGCTGTCTCGACCAAAATTTGGAATAACTCTTTCAGAAAGCAGAAACACAGCTCCTGAAAATGATCACAGTCATATCACCGTGATGTCACGAAAGGAGAACTAAAACAAATGAGAAGCTTCAGACTTCTAATTATTCCACTGATCTCACTAGACACTCAGTTTATTTTGTTTGTTTGTTTGTGCTGGTTTTTTGGGGGGAGTTGTTTTGTTTGAGGTTTTTTACCTGTTTCTCTGTTTGTTAAAGAATATCCAACAAGGACAGTGTTATTTCCTTGCGGTTTTGCCCCTCTGGAAATAATTTTGTCTAGTAATAATTTATAATCTCTAAAAATACATCTCCAGTTGTGATCCAGTTTCTATTGTAATGCTGCCAATTGATGAAATTAACATTAATACTGATGAAATTTATAATGTTTTATGTGATTATTCCTTCACTAATCACTGTGCATTCCATTGCTAGCTGTATGAGAGATCATTAATACACTATATGTATAAACATTAAGCTTAATGGAGTTAAATGATGATATAGAAAGGCAGGATGGCTAGTTAATGATCACACAAACAATTAGTACTCTTTCTTGCTAATTCACAAGCTGTTCTATGAGGAACTGCAGCCTTGCACAGCAAAATTCAGTGCATCTCTTAATTACAAATAAGCCAGGGAGCTGTGAAAGCACAGGCTACCTTTTAACCTCCTGTTACTATAGACTGTTCTCAAGCCTCTCAGCAAGATTTTTCCTGGTGAAAAGGCAATTTAAAGGAAAACCTTTTCTACTATCTTTATTGGTCACCTTTAAGTGAATATTTGACTGATGGGACCGAGTCAAGTTTTACATTTAAGAGACACTTAATGAAAAAGTACATCAGTCTTAAATGGTCCTTAATTGGTTCATGTGATATGTCTGTGTTGGTACTTAGTGCAGGATTGAATTTCACACTAAAGGCTTATTTCTACTAACCCTTAACTCATGCTGAGTATCCCTCTCTCCCTTGTGCATAGCCTCATTGATTTCACCCAGAGTAATTGTCTTTCTCTCTTCTACAATTCTAATTTTTTTGCTCTGCAGTTTTTATAAAAGAACAAAATAATGGGTTTTTTAGGTCCTTTAAGTCCTTGGATTGAGTAAGTTAATTTTAACTTAATTATACTATATGCCAAGCTATAAAAAACATCTATATGAATTCAAAACATTATATCCACTGTTACCATCTTACATTTAGACTTTAAAATAACACCTTCTATCCTCTTAAACTCCCAATATTTCCCAGAAATGTGAAACAGGAACATGAACTCCATAAGTCCTTTACCTTGTATCACAGTCTTTGGATCAAATATCAACTCATTTTATTTGCCCTGTAGTTCTCTTGTGACACAAAATTAATGTTGTTTTTTTTTTAATTTTTTAAGAGTAGGTTCTCTAGATTTCTCCAGTTACTACTGCCTCTAATTGACTACCTACAGCTGTTGTACTGGATATAAAAATTTCAATGAGAGCCTTATCCTACCAAACCTAAAGTCACAGCACGTTTTTCAAGGTATTTCAAGTGTTCTTGCTGAAGAAGGTTAATTTGGGAAACTAAAAATAGCAACAATTAAATTATTTGCACTGTACAGCACAAAAAGAAAACAATGCAAATGTAACATAACAAAACCAAACAAGAGAAATAGGGTATGGATCTGGCAATGTGTTGGAGACTGCCACCTGACTGCATCTGTAAATATATAAATAAAATATACATGATTGGAGTAAAAAAAAAAAAAAAAAAAAGAATTATGTTATTTGCTATTGATTTTCAAGTCAATGATTATAACAGTGATAATTACAGTTTGAAATGCTTTTCATTATTTGAGTAAAATTTAAATAACTATTTTATGGTCATTCTTCTACTAATTCACTAACTGATTTGAACAAATTTCATTTCAATATGAACCTTGTCATTTGATATATGCCATAAAGAGGAAGAAGAGAAAGAGTTGAGGAAATATAAATGTCTCATTTTGAAGAATTATAACTAGCTCTTGCAGCAGAACATGTCATGATTAAGTAGTAATGATCACTTTGAACCATTACTCTGTGTGCTCATCTGCCAGCAGAGATTTAAGCCACTTTCATGTCATGCAATGGTAAATTATTCTGGCAATTCTATTAGTGCTTTATTTTCCACATAGCTCTACTATATTCTAGGAAAAATAGTTCTTCCCATTCTGAATTACAAATCTAAATACTCTTGTATGGTTTACTTGGTAGAATAGGATAGTCTATTATGCAAAAAACTACAGAAAATTTTTAATCAGTTAATCATTGACCCAACTGACTTAAATGCCTCAGACAGAGCTGTTCGTGTCTACAAGGTCAGTGTGGATGCTCTGCATGTGCTATTAATTCATAAACGGAACCCCTCTTTGAATCTGCTTAAAACCTCTTATGAAAGCTGAATGAAATTCCTTTCCCGGGGAATTCCAAGTTTATATTTTACCTTTAATCCACTACACTGGGCAAAAAAAAAAAAAATAAATCTGAATACTCCCACTAGAGGCTTACATAGAATGATACGACAGGAGATAGCTGAGGGACTGAGTAAATAACTCAGGAAATTTTCACCTGGTTTAAAGTCATTCTGTGCTAAAACCCAATTGAAACTGGTTGAGGTGTTGAAGGTATTAAAACAAATGATCGCAAGACGTGAGAGTACAGAAAGCACACTCCTCACAACATATATATGCATGATAGGAAGGCTTCATTCAAACTTCCCACACCACAATTCATGGCAAGTCCCCTTTTTCCGTAATCTACTGGGGAGAAATTGAGCCCATCACCTTTGAAATTCCTTTTCAAGGGTGTGGACACTGCTATTAGCACCTTTGCCAGATTAAACAAGTGCATATCCCCCAAGCTCAGGGCTGTTGCTTTAGGTCTCTGATAATCTGGACAACCCTCTGGTGGATCCACTGCAGTTTGTCAGCTTCCCTCGTGGTCTGGAGGGCCTGAAAGCAGGCGCAGTGTCTGAGGTGCAGAGTCACCAGAACGGGGCAGACACATGCAATGTAGCCCAGCTGGTGACTCCTATTCCTGCCAGGGGCTGCTGGCAGCTCGCGTTCCATCCTGCAGCCCCTGCATCTCCAAGGCCTTCCCAGTAGGGCTGTCCATCTCCTGGCCACGGGGAGCCCAACCTGCACCAAGGCACAGGGTTTTCCCATGCCTGAACAAAACTTTGGGCTTCACTTTGTTCGTTTTTACCAGGTCAGATTCTGAAGTTTTTCCAGACCTTTCTGCACTGAAGCAGATATATTTTGTCATGCCCCACACAAATTATCATCTGCAATTTGGCCCACTGTGTATTTGCCTGCATCACCCAGATCACTGATGAAGACATTTGACACAAACAGACTTTTTACACTTCCTAAAACGAACTACTGTTCATTTGTTGCCTGTATTCAGTAAAAATTAGTATCAACACAATCTCTTACATGTAAATCTATATCACCCAATATGCATACACAAATTTTCCTATTCATCATACACATATAGAACTCCTGGGTCCCAAATGTGCCCAGTTATAGGCTATACCACCCAGCTCCCCCAACACTGGGGCGATTCCAGGCATTTGATGAGGGGAATTTGGTGAATAGTAATGTGGGGAAAAAATATGTGTATGCCTCCTGGGTTAGGCAGCAGGCAAGCAGGCAATTTTAGCATTGGAATTTTGGAGACAGGTACCTCAGATCCACCTGCTTCCTTAAGCTTGCCAGACCACTGCAGTTATTTTGCACAATTCTGTCACTTCAGCAAGCCAGCATGCAAATCCTCCCTGTTGCACCTTATGTGGACACACCTGCCCAGTTCAATGTCAAGCACAAACCCGAACAATGGGGGTTTCCTGCAGTCAAAAATAAAACAGGACTTAAGCTTGAATCGTCTGCCTTTAGAATACCTTCCAAGACCTCTCTTGTGGCTAAATTCTCAAATTCCAGCAAAGCTTTGCTTCTTAAACAAATGATTTTATGAAAATAATTTTTATACAGCAGGAAAACGGAAAGGAGCTACATCTACTTGATCCATTTTAGTTACCAGTAAGCATTCACTAATAATAAAATAGCCATTTTGCATTCTTCTTCCAGTCTTACATCTTTCACAAAAGACATATGTTATATGCTGAGAAATATCAAGTTTCCTTACAGTGAAAGTTCTAGTAACCAGGCTATAAACCTCAGACCTAAGGGTTTATAGAGCAAACTGATCTTTTGCACAAACACAACTGTTAAAATGAAACAAATCTTATTCAATATAAAACTCTATTGCATGCATTAAATACGTATTAAAGGAGCATTTTAAGGTTGTGGTTTTTTTTTCTAAGTGGCAGATGTTATGAATAATAATCCATAAAATCCTCTGAATTCTAAAAAAAGTGTATTACACAAAACTTTCATTTAAATCTTTCGTAGAGCCCAAACACACTGAACAGTGATAACAATAAAACACTACTAGTAGCAAACCATTACAATAAACTGAAATAAAATTTGATATTTTAAAAATCATTTAAAAGGATAATAATTCTCCCTTTAGATCTCTTTACAGCACTTTATGCAAGCTAAACAAATGTAGCTACCTAGTGAATCACTGCAATTTCTGTTCCACTGAAGTGTATGTAAATTTATCTGGAGAAAAAAAAAAGCGACATCTGCCCTTTAATGTGCAGGAGAATTTAATAGGTTCACCTTAAGTAAAAGAGACTCAGTAACAATGACCTTATCCTTTTTATCATTAGATATCTTGGGGGAAGAAAATGAAACAGCACAAATAAAATATAGTTTAGTGGAAAACTAAATGTCTTTAAAATATTGACTCAGTAGATCTCAGTTTACAGTGGCTCAGTTGTGCTTAAGGATGAAGACAAGAGTGAGCCATAAAGTGCTCCAATAAAAGGCAATTAACCCCTCGTGCTTGCTGCTGTTGCCCTTGTGCCAGCGCTGCCCTGTGCACCAGCACGGTGTAACTTGGAGTTAAATGAACACTGCACAAACAATTACCCACAGAGACAATAACAATCAGGAATGCACGTGCAAAGCCAAATCTTGTGCTGGTTTGTGGCTTTAAAAAAACCATGATGTATAAGACAACAGAACCTGTCTTCCAGTCATCTCCCACTAATATCCCCAGGCTGGCAAACCTCTGGACAGATAAAAATCAGGTCCTTTTTAGGTTAGGATATTGTATATGAATGATAGACACTTCTACCAGTAAAGCAACACAACTCAGTAGAGAAAACCAAACTTATGGAGTCAGAGATGACTAGAAAATATTTTCCTTGTTAGAATTTTAATGTGAAGATATCACTTCTCCTCATTAAAGTCATTGAACTGGAACACACTGCAAGAAAGCTAATGGTTTCAGTAAGTGTTTTTGAAGTGCTAACTTTTGTTTAAAGACCAGCCAAGTAGTATAAAATGCTTTGCTACACAGCAATTAATTTTAGGTGTGTATCACTTTCCATGGCAATTCTACACCTTACATTTGCAAAACATGTTTTCAGAAAGCCATGGCTCTGCCAAACCTGATTCTGATATAGATTTTACTTCATGAAACTCCACAAAAACCCAGCTGTGATGGCACTGTATTCTTTCAGTCACCAATAAACTATCCCATTCTAAACACAATACAGCAATGACTTAATTTTGGACAGCAGTATTATACAATAGAAAGTGGAAATAAATAAGTCTACAGGATGAATAGGTTCAGACAGAATGGCATTATAGCCATCTGATCAGGGCGATTGTGATGAGTTGTCTACCCAGAGCACCTTGTTTGGAATATGTTAAAAACTCAAGGAATTCACCACCTACGCTAGCTTTGGGCACCTTAAATCTGCATTGCATCTAATATTAACCTCTTTCAGTCTTAAAGTACTCTCTAATTTCATCTAGGTGTTAGTAGAATGCCTCTTGGTGAGTCACTCACTTTTCCATTCATCAGACCTGGATTTCCATTTGCATTTTCATCTCTGCCCCCTCCATTGTCTTCTCATCAGTCCTGGATTTGGAAATACACTTAAATGATATACTATTTTGTAACTTATCTGTAGTCTGAATTTAACTTCTTCTCAGTGCCTGAAAGAGTGTATACAGAGACAAAAGACATGAACCAATTATTTGCTTTAATGTTTTGAAACAGTCAAATTCTTTTTTAAGCGTTTCTAAAGGCTGATGAAAATTCATCACTGATGTCTGAAAATGAAGTGTGCAGTCATTTAAATGTGATCATGCTGGAAACACCACAGCACCCAGAGACTGTGCAACTAAATATATACAGTAGAGCCAACAGACAAGGAGACTGCAATTAAAAGAGGTTAATATTATATTGGCTCTTGCTAATTTAATGCTCACTACAGCAACAAATACAAGACTCACATGCCTCTGCTCCCTGCTGTTGAAACAGACAAGTCTCAAGTCTCAGAACACACAAGAATAGTTTGTGACTCACTTAGAAAAGTGCCTGCGAATGAATTAATCTAGTGGGCGTTTTGCTCCTATAGAATCCAGATATCACATCCTTCCCTTGGATGTTTCAACCCGACCTCCATTTAAATCAATGGCACTTTATGTGGTTCCTACTCAGATCAATGACACCACACAAACGTAGCTGAAGGAATCAATTTCTTGGCACATCTACACATATTTCACAGAGTTAATGAAACATAACATAAAAGCAAGCTACATTCTGAAACAAAGAGGTAACGATCTGGAGCACTTTCACTAAAAATCACAGATTTGTCCTTCACTGTACAACACACCATATAGTCTTTTTCCTGACTCAACTCCTGGGCCTTAGGATCCTTTCTTTGGAGTCTATTGCTGATTTATTCACTGGTCATTGTTAATGCAAAATTATTGTGCCCATCACTATTTGCAACATCTTTTTTTTTCTGATGCAGTTACATCTCTCTGTAGTTTCATGTTATACCCCAGAATTTTTTGCCTGTCCCCAGAATTAGACAGGAGGCTGAAAATTCATTATGCTTGAATTCACTTAGGAGTAACTTGACCTGAAGAATTCTAGAGTATTGGTGAAGATTGTGGAGGTGCTGCTAAATCCAGCCCAGTAACCCTCTGACACAGAAGATTAGCTTTTGTCTCAGTCTAAATGCAGTGGCTGAAATGTTGCTCTGGGAAATAAGTGCAACGGCCTCAAAAGGGAATAAGGTTGTAATTAAAAGCATCACGTGGCCACTACAAGAAAGAACAGAAAAAGCGAAAACATCTGTAGTTTTCCTGCAAATAGCAAGATTGTGGGAGGAACACAAAATAAGGGAAAATGTTTTTTAAAATATCTTGTAAATTCATTTTTTTCCTACAGAATTAGAGAAATGAATCCTTTTATCCTATTTTCAGAAGAAAAAGCAGAAGATGAGGAAGCAGGATAAAGAAACAAAATCTTCCCTCTTTTTTTGTACTACAGTCATTTCCTCTTATGCTAGAAAGCCCTGGTTTTCCTCTATGTCCTATACTTGGGGACAACACTCATAAAGTAAAGAATTAATGAATAGGTTTTGGAGAAAATCTTATTTGGTAGAGCATCAAGTAATACTAGATGGTTCTTCAAAACCAAATAGTTTTATTAATTGCTAATGTGTTTCAGGGGACAAATTCGATTTCCAATGGAATTTTTTCATGGACTTTAAAGATGGATGGATGAATTCTGTGCTTACTGTTCAGTACACCTGAACAGTCAAAAAACTAGGTAAAAGATTCAGCTATTTGAATCAGTGCTGACAACTAGAACCATGACATATTTCCCCCAAGAGATATATGAAGAGTAGAAAAAAAGAAGTATTCTCTATAGCACAGCAGGATGACAATGCATAATTGACAAAGGACTATATGTACTCAGCTCCATTTAATACTTAATAAATCTTATCTGCAAAAACATTCCTCTTGTAACTGTGCACAAAAGATGCCGCTAGATGCAGTTTTCTAAATTTCTCTCTTTAGGTGCCATTTCTGAAAAGAATATGGTCTCTAATAATGAGGTTTCACCATTGAGGCACTGATGCTTAGAGAAGATTTTGTACTGGCACTGCAATTGTGGAGCTCACAATGTCTGCTGAAACTTTACTGAAGGCTGTGAAGTTGTTTAGAACACAGTTCTGGGTGGGCACAGGTACGTCTGTGGAAACTCCGGGAAGCCATCGAGCTCAGGTTAAACCCAAAGCAGTCAGCTGAGTTAAACAGTGCTTTTCCATGAAAAGCCCAAACATTTCATAAACAACAGAAGGTTGAAGTTGTTTTGTTCTAATCAAGGGAATCAGGCAGTAATGACAGACAGGATCACACCTGCACCAGTCCATAGGTCCCCAGGCGCATGGGAGAAATAGTGTTAGTGGTAGGGAACAGAGTTTCCAGGTACCTGGAATGTGGATTAATGGTGTCGATTAACTTGTACATATCAAAGGCAAAGAGAAAACTGGTTCCAGCAGCTACCTAAAGTTAACAAATTGATGGCAAGGTGATGAAGGACGAAGTGAACTTGAGTCATCCTCAACACCACAAAGGGACCTGTTCCACTGAGAGACCCTCACAAGTTTTTTCTGCACCTTTCTCCCTTAGATCTGCTATAAGCTAATTGTAGAATATGCTCCCATTTGTCAATGGACAGCTACATTCTTAGACCAGAGGAAAATGGTTTGTCTTCCTCTCATCAATTGCTTTCTCCTATTGATTTTGTCTTGATTCAAGGGGAATGTATTCACAGGATCGAAGCAAATGATTAGTTTTGCAGAATCTCTGATTGCTGAATTAAAATCCAGTTGGGAGAAGGAGTGAAAACAATTCTCTGTCATCAGGGAATTTGGATTCCAATTCTACAAACGTTTTCTCTGAAGAATATTGTATCTATATAATTTTTGGTTTTTAAAAGAAAAGTGCTCCTTCAGAATTGTGAATTTGGGAATAATTTAAAACAGCCAGAGTAGGACAAGGCATATCTACTAGGAATGCCTTACATGTCTCCTTTTTTCATCTTCTACATAACTAAATTCACATGAAGTCTGAGAAAAAATGAGATTAGGTAAGCTTTTTCTGTAGATTTAAGTGTTATTAAGATTCTGCTACAGGTTTGTTCACCTGCCATTTTTAGGTTTTCTCACCCCAAAAGAGCAAATTATTTCAACTGTTTTCAGCTGTACAAGCTTTAGAACTACAAAAGCACAGACCTTGCTGGACTCTTTTGCAGCAGGAACAGTTCCTGATGATGGAGAGCCGGTGGCAGAAGCAGCCAGCCTGTTATTATTTGATAGCTACAGAGTGATGAAAGCAACATGTCTAGAACACAAAACTTTCCAAACAGGCCTTACTTGGTATCTTCCCAGATTAAACTGATCTGATTAATACAGGAGAGAAAGACACAAGAACAAATCTCTTCATTTTTAGATAAAAGCAGAGCATATCTGAGTGGGGATGCCAGAAGAGAAATTTATTTTCCTGGTTGATCAGAATGAAGAAAAGCAATGAAGTCATTACCTTAATTACGGAGCAAAACTATTTGATGACACAACTAGCAAATAGGAAATTTAATCCTAGCACGTATAAACACTGCTGAGAACAGTGACTGAGAAAAGATTTCTCAGGACCATCAGAATGCATTGCAATGGGGAGCCATCGCTCTGAGAAGGTCCCTGAGGGACCCAAGAGTGCAGCAGCAATACAGTCTTGTAAAAACTTTTGACTCTGCACCCTGGTAAAAATGTCACTTGTACAGAAGCCTGGATGGAATTACTTATGGAAAGAAAAAACAAATGGCATTTTGTTGAACTCATTTGGGGATAAACTCTGAGAAACCAAAGATGAAGTGATAGGTTTGTAAGACACCTTTTCCCTCCATATATTTTTTGTGAACTGTGGGACCCATCCATTGTATAAGTGGAAATTAGATTGTGTTTCTCTGTAATGAGAACTCTGTTCAGGGGAAAAACCAATGCATCTTTTTGTGAGGAAGCCCTGTGTCAGCCTGATCTTATGTCTCCCAAGTTCAATAGAAATGATGAAGATACTGTGCCATGGATTAGCCAGGACCCGATAGCACAGAAGTATGGTTCCGTGACATGAGGGAAAGGGAAACCTTTTTACTGAATAACAGTTTGGAAGAAAAATCTGCAAGAATCTGTAACCTCACTGAGTTCTATTTCCTGCCTGTCTTGTCTCTCCTTTCATCATTTATGTGCCCCTTCAAAGTAAGGCTTACAGGCTCTGTTTGAGTAACGCTTATTATGGCCTGATGAAGTTGCTTTGTAAAGTGAGATAAAAAGGAGAGAATAGCAGAGGTTACTGAAATGGCTAGATAGGCAATTATTTCTGTTCATATGACTAATCCTGCACTGTAAGTAATCTTCAAAAACCACCATTTACCTAAATTATCTGAACCAATTAGCAACATGAATATTTACTTAAGCTAATATAGCAGAAAGCTTGCCCCTGAAAAAAATATATTCTGCATATACTGGTGTAAGACATAGGCAGTATTTACATTATGTAGCCATTCTCAAGGGAAAATCAAACCTTTAGAAGCCATCACAATAAAACTAACAGTTTTTAGAGCTACCCTTCCCTTGGGTCATTCTCTGGAAGCTGCAGCTTCAAAGGTTGAAGAGTAGACAGAATCATCTTTAACGCCATCTTCTTCTTCATCTGTATTCATTAAGAAGTTCTACACCTTGCAAATCTCTGTTTTCACCCATATAGAATAGTTAGAGGCAGAGAAATAATCTGATAAACTATAACTTTATTTTCTACCAGTACATAAAATCTTATGGGCAGCCCATAATAATACACCTAATAAAATCTGCCATAATAAATGACAAGATCATACAACGTTAGCACTGACCAAAGGCAAGAACCAGTAATTTGCCCTTCAGTTAGTTGCTAAGTCTATTTATCAGCATGGTCATGCTGAGTACCTCAAGAAAGCTTTATTCAGACATTCACTAAGAAATTTTTACTGCTTTTTCATGAAGATCTTATGACCCTTTAGTTTCACAGAGCTATTTATTTTACTATCTAGAACAAGTTATGAAGAAAGTAGTTTATCTGATCCCAAAGAAATCTTGCATGCACTTTGTTCTTGTTATTCTGTACATCCAGCTACAAGAAGACAGGAGATGGAAGAGGTAATCCAACAAAAAGATTTATTTTCAGAAATGCACTTTCTATAGGCCTAAGAGAGGTGGACAGAGAGTGTCTTGTGTTCCAGCTCCTTACTGGGAGTCCTGCTGCCTCTCGGGACTGGGACACCTTTAACTGCCTTGTGGGCTGTCCAGGAGCTGTACAAGACTTGGAATTGCCAACCCTGCTTCTCTGGCTGTTTAGTTTTCTGAAGCATTTTAGCTGTGAAAATTTCCATTGTAATGCTGCTCCCTTGACAGGTAGTCTGCATCGGATTTTTTTCTTTTTTTTTTAGTGAGTAAAGCTTCTCAACTCAGCACTGCAAATTTTGTTATATATATTACAAAAGCCAGCATGATCATTGAAATACAGAGTTCTACACTGAAGATAAGTTACAATAATATCATTTCCTGTCTCAGAATTAATTTACTCTTATTTCTGACATTAGCATTTGTATTTATACATTTTTTCATTTTGTAGAAGTTTTCACTGGAGCAGTACAGAAGGGTTTTTTTAAGTCAAGATCTATATTAAGATCTCTTAATACATCTTTTTTTGGTTCTTTCCATATCAAAATATTTCAGATGCTTATTCATGGTCTGATTTTCTATCCCTATGTTTAACTGGAAGAACCACAATTGCTGTACTAACTCAGAATCATGTGAGCAGGCTCATAAAAATGGATGGCATGATCATATCTGGAATTTACACAGGACCCTATTCAATAAAGAATATTCTGCCCTTACTGTAATATCATTCTCTAGAGCTTTAAAGTCTTTCAAGTGGAATAAAGATGTTGCTATAATGACAGTGAATGTAATGAGATTAAATGTAGTTGGGAGTCAAGGTAAATGGCCTTACATCAGAAAGAATGTAGTAACACAGATTCTTATAATGAAGACAAAGGATATTACCAGCACATTTTTGCTACATTTCTTTGGCAAAGCAAGGCCACAGCAGGACATGCCATGTAATATGAATTCTGTGTTCCTTTCAGTATTTTACATTTAATAAAACCTGCATGCTTTTAAACATAAAGGAATAACTAAAAAGAAGTATCTTCAATAAGCATCAAGATCTGTGTTAGCAACAGATAACTTCCCTGACGAAACTGACAATCTGTTTTATTTAGGAATTAAAAGAATTTAATGTAAGAAATTGCTTTAGAATTGGGATCATTTTTTCCTTGTGAAATCAAAATAATCACAGGGGAAAATTCAAGGCCCATCCTGAGGTCTGTCCAACAAAGGACATGCATACAGGTTTTCCCTAAGCTTGCACGTTATTATGCAGGCCTTTATTCCAACAGTAAAGCCCAACTGGTCCTAGAATTTACTTTGATTTTATTACTTTTAACATTTCTGAAGGAATTTATTAATAATTTTACCCTATTTAACTTGAAATTCTACTTTTTAATACATGAAACTAAAAGAGATCATCAGAAATATTATTTATCACAGAGGTCAGCAAGGTCACAGACTGTTATCATGTAACTAGGGATCTTTGAAATAATATTAGCTTTAATGTTAGCAATGTCTATCTTAAAGTGCTAACCTACACTGGGAAAAGCGCAATAAAATATGACAATATAGGGTTCTGAGAGGTAAGATTATAACTAGTCACATACCAGGGGTTTGCCACAGCAATACCGTGCCATTTATATAGAAAACTTAAGTTAGTAAATATAACTTTTATGAAAATTATTGAGCAGGGTTTTTTGCTCTAATTACTTATTTCAGCTATTAAAATAAATACTTGCTGAAGATAAGCTTTTTCAAGAGTAAATGGATTTAAATGAGAATTTGACATCAAAATCCCCTGATTAGTTTGAAAAACATAAACCCTAAATCCAGAAAAGCCCACATTTCTGAAAGCTCCAGATGCAGAACATTCCCTAGAACTGTCCCAATGGCTGTACATGAAAATGAGCTCTCCCTGCCTGTGAACAGAGAGCTCTGTTTTTATATGTGCAATGACCAGGAAACTCACACAGTAAAATCACTGGGGATTGTAAGTGGACTGCTGCAAGCCTTAATCAGTTTTGCAATTTATGTGCCTAAATATCCTTTTTCCCATCTACCTGATTAGAAAGCAAGTTTTCGGGTAGACTTCTCTTACTCAGCTGAAATAAAAGTGGAAACAGCAGTATCAACATAAGCAGGGTGCACAGTGGCACATGAGCACTGCATGAGAGATTTATTTAGTAGCTGCTCTGTAAATTAGCAATATGCCAACATTTATGATTTTTGCAAAGGACCTTAATTGCTACATAAAATCATCTGATTGTGAAAGGAAAGCAAGAGAACAGAGTTTAGCCTGAACAGACTACAGTCTCCTAATGCTGTGAGTATGGAGGAGCATGACATGAAAACCTTTCACTCAGTGTAATATCAGCAGCACCAACTGAATAAACTGCTTTAAAGTCCTGATGCTGATGTCATCTTCGATTAGCAAAGAAAAGAAACCAACTCAAACCCTTCCTTTTTAATTTCACCTTCTGCTTTTCTTCTGTGGTAACAGTGGCACGATTGTGTCAGCCTTGTGGAAGGCAGCTGGAAGGTTTTCTGTCTTTTGAGATGCTGCAGGGTAGTACAGGAATTTGCTCTACATATCCAAATGTAGCATCCATGGGTCATTATGGTAACACTGGTAACAGAATGAAGGGCAAGTCACTTCAGTGTATCACCCAGTAAATCCTCTGTATCGCAGCAGAGGCTGCAATTCACCACAAGTTTATTCGGCCCTGCTAATGAATTCTTGTGAATCCTAACAAAAACCAAATTTATTCTGTCTTCTCAGAAGTGACATCACTTTCTGTAGGTTTACAAACTATCACTGTTTACTTTGCAGTAGAGCTGCCTTATTACAGATTTTGTGGTATCAGACTAAACATGTTTTAGTTGCATTGGTCTTCCTATCCATGAAATAAGACCTGTGATGGTAACTTGACATGGCTAAGGTAACCAAAACTGGCGCATTTTGAGAGGAAAAGTGTAATATGAGTGTTGAAGCTCAAGAACGTGGACAGAATCATCAGCACCTCATAGGTAGCTAAGAAGCCCTAAACAATGCCCTCTTTCAGTAATTTATCCAAATATCTTACAAATATTGCCAACATGTGACAACCTCAGCAAAAACAAGTGAGTTTGACTTTGGTAGCAGCACAGGAGCTCCGAAGTCCCCGTGCACAAAGATTTCAGGTAAAACCAACCAGCAAAGCCCAAGTTCTCTCTGTTACATGACTTCATTAAAGCTTGACTTGCTCCTGTAGAGACCCCCTTCTTTTGAAATTCTACTGTGATCCAAGCAAATCTAAAGAAATGAGATTATAAAAGACTGACCTACTTCCAATCCATGCTCAAGTGACATGTGAAGTACTACAATGTCATGGAGCCTGAAGGGATTTTTGCAGCAGTGTTTATATATCAGCTTATGTGAAGAACAAAGATTTAATAATCTTCTGTAGAGAGCCCTTGCTGTTTCCAGTTTTTCATAATAAACATAATTTGAAGCTGTAAATGAGTGTAGGTAAGTGTTAATAAAGGAAAAACAGCACAATTTAGGAATTCAAAGATGTAGTCAGGAGACTATACATACAGGCAGCTCTGTACTGAATATTCAGATAATGACAGCAGGGCAGGGAAATACACACTCCAGATGAATAAACCAGAGCACAGCTGTAGCAATGAAATGTTGTTCCTTAAAAAGTGAGGATCTAAGGGACACACCTCTTCCTTGTTGGAAAAATCAAACTTTGGAGATGAGAACACTTTAGCTCAGAACTAAGTGCAAGATTTCCTCTATACGATGTGGCTCTTGTCACTCATCCCAGAAAACTCTTGAGAAATTTAATTTAGCAACATACACACTGGGAAGGTCAGAAGAGGGGTAGATGCTGGAGTACTCTTATTTCTTTGTTGTTGTTGTTGTTTCTCAGATACCACAGCAATGGTGATCAGTTAACAGGGATGATTAGATTATACAGAATGAGATGTTGGAAGTGACTTTATTTGTATCACTAGTGTTGCTTCTAAAAAGATTTCAGCAAACAGAGCCTATTATTACTCTGTTCCAACTGACTAAATGCTTTAAAAGTTTGTAAATTTTCTAAGTGGAAAACAGCAATATTTTATTCCATTAAAAAAAAATAACATTCAGAGAGCTAAATCTGAGCATTATAGATAAACCAGCATGTGGAATAAAAATTACTGGTAGTCATCAGTTATGTTTTATAATGACTTTAGGGGAAAAAAAATTAAAATTAAGAGAAAGAGGCAGAGAGAAATTCAGTACCTCCTGTGTTGCTTGACGCAAGTTTAGAATGAAGTGACTCATTTGGGTGTTTTCTTTCTTTTGAACCTGGTGAGTGTTTGTTCCCATCTCTGTTCTCACAGTCATCACTACTATGTCTACTTTACTGAAAGATGAACATCTACAAATACATAATTTTACTCTTTTTTTTTTCTCCTGTGCTATTGGTAATGATCATAAATAAGAAAGAAAAGTACTAAAAAGTCCCTCTTTCATATCTGAAATAAAATGCCTCCTACAGGAAGATCACAGATCGACTCAGGGTTTCAGTAGGCAAGAGGAAGAGACCACTGAAGACACAACTGGGTTTGAAAGTCACCTCTTAAATAAAAGGTTGGGATAATTTTTCAGAATTCAATAATTTTAATTTAAGAATTCAATTATTTTTAGGAATAGTTTGCTTACATATTTTCTTCTTACCTTTACATAAACTGAAATTAGGAACAGACAGGAGACATGATGAACACCTATGGGAAAGGGTAACTCAAATGGTACAACGGTGTCCCTTCTGGCAGCAGGGCAAGTTCTCAGTAAGACCCACCTACAAAACACCAGTTTTATGAAGACGGGCTCTTTTCAGCGTGCTCTGTACGTCAGAGCAGGTGAGACCCCCAAAGTGCTCTGAAGTACAAAGCACTCTCAGGAAATCCTGCAGGAAGGGTCAAACAAATCTTCATAACACTCATGAAAATGAAGTGGGGATTTTTAGATCTCACTCTGAACATTTCAATTCCTTCAGCTCTGTTGGATTCCATCTAAGGAACAATTTGACTTTCCTGTGGGCAAGTAAGTCACTGACATGCTCTTGCAATCATTTGCAAGAATCATTTTAGACTCACTTATAACTGTATGCCTGATGGGAACACTTGGGTTTATCATCAGAAGTATTCACGGCAAATAAATGGCAAGAACCACACAAACAAAAGTCTTGCCTGCTTTGAAGAACTCGTTCTGTAGCTTGAAGATTGTTCTGTAGCTTGGAGCTTGTTGCAGCAATGCTGCAGAATAAGGGGACAAATCCCAGTGGAGCCAACACAGCCTTTGTATGCAGATACATCTGAGTTAGTCCACTAAAGATGTAAAGATTCTGAACGGCCCCATAACTTTCTGGTAAGTCCTTAAGAATTTTTCAGTGCCTCAGATTGTGAAGGTATTTTATTCTAATCCCAAACAATTGCTTTTCAGGATGAATTTTGGTTTTGTTAGATATTTGTAGATATGAAAAAATAAGAAGTTGGCATTTAAGAAACACTTCAGCAAAAGGCAAACTTATTTTCTCTTTTAATCCCTTTGATTGAAAAGGGAACAATGATATTAAGCCAAATATAACCTTCTGAATAACATCAGGCTCATATTAATGCACTCTTAAAACAGACATTAGCACGGAGGTTCATTTACAGAAAAGTCAATGTTAGATGTAGTTAATCCAGCAGTTACCTGTTCCTTGAGTATTCACTCTCACACTGTAAGAAGGACCAACTGGTAAAATGACTTACAGCAAGGTATACTTAAAGGTTTTTTTTGGTTTTGGTGTCAAAAGATCAGAACTGCTGCTCTTAGAGTAAAAATTTTGTCTTCAACTTCAGGCATTCATTTAGAAATATTTCAAACTTGTCATACAGTTTTCAGTTTAATTTCCCACAGATTCAGAAATTATTTCTGATTAGTTATAGAAAGGCATCAACACTGTCTAAATCTTGTTTCAAACAAGATTTTCTGAGTTTAAGAGTTATGTCCATGTTAAAATTTAGGAAATAGCCGATCAATAAAAGCAAGCTTTGATTAAAATTTATTATATTCATGCTTTCTGCAGGTTTGTGGGTCTGACCTTTTCTCTCACTCTAGAAACTTCTGCTGAATTTGAATGAAATTCTGGCAGCATGGAAATCACACTGGGTTTTGCTATGCATTTTAGTGATGCCGTATTTCACTCAGCCTTTTTATAGCTTAGCTCTCGTAACAACCATTTATTTGCTTTCCTCCAGAAGGTATCTTGGTGTGCTGTGGGCTCTGTATCTGCACTGCTGTCAGCAATGCTCCTTGCACATGAGAATATGGCTGCTTGTCCTCAAGCCAGCAAGACTTTTTAAGCCAGCAGAAAAAGACAAAATAATATTCAGCCACAAACTTACTAATCTCTGTTTTACTTTGGAACTGCAGAAAGAAGCAACAATAATTTCCCAAGCAACTGCAGAAATGTCATATTATTTGATTAAAAAATTAATAATCCCCTCGCACCCCAAAAAAAAACCCCAAAGCAGAAGAAGGTAAGGCCCCTAAATCCATTATCATGACCAATGAGTTGAGGTTAGTACAACATTGCCAACTATTCTATATTTTGTATAGAAAATATATGATGCTTGAATAACGATTTTTCATAATTACATTATGTTGAATATGTTTCCTTAGATATCTCCTTGCCAGTCCCACATTAATTATTCAAGCAGGGTCAAATAAAAAGAGAAAATGGGTCACAGGCTGAATTGCAAAATGGGAATTCTAGTTTTTCATCATCTGCAGTTCTTCACAGTTCTGCCTTTGTTGTGATTTGTAGACACACAATCGTTATTGTTCAGGAGCCACATGCTCCAAAGGGAGTGTAGCAGGGAACACAGAATGTGTAGAAATAAGGTGCTGAGTCTTTTGAATTGGCTTCATAGGGAATACCCACAGATATTCCCTGGGAGGGTGGGGAGGCACTGGAATGGGTTGCCCAGAGAAGTTGTGGATGCCTCACCCCTGAAAGTGTCCAAGGAACACAAAGTTGAAGGGGAAGAGACAGGGAAGTCAGAACTAGATGGTCCTTAAGATCCCTTCCAATCCAACTATGATATGCATAGAATATACAGAAAAGATATTGTGCATGGTGAATAAATGCCTGAAAAAATTGCTTAAGTCTGTATTTTTTTGTTACATGAACAATGAACAAGTTAAATAATATTTTGAAATCTATGATGCATTTTGAAATTAAAAATGTCCTTTCTATTTGCATTAGGATTCCTTTCATAAAGCAGGACACAAGTTATTCGCCACAACTAGCAGATCTACACTCTGTGAGCAGTACATTAATTTCCCACCTGAATCTTTTCTGCAAATACCCCAAATAAGTTCGGATAAAGGTTGAAGTTCCAGAACAATGTGAGTCGGGTCCTGCCTCAAGCCATAAACAGGCATGCCCTTGTCTTTGGCACACAAAGCCAGCACAGTGGCAAACACAGTGTACCAACAAGAAAATGGTCAAACAAGCTAACGGAAGGACAGAAAGCTACGGTGAAGAGTTAAGGTTTTGTTCCAAAGGAGTAAGGTTACAGTATTTGCCTCAATAATTAAGATGTATACCTAATGTAGTGCATTAAAGATGTCATGCCAGATGTATATACTTAGTATGCACACGTATGACTAAATTTATCCTCAGTTATGTGGTGAAATAATAACACAGTATCATTTATGGATTACAGTAAGTATTAGAACTTAGCCTCATTTTTCTGTTTAGTGTATAATTGGAACATTTCTATCACATCACAAGATTTACTTCAAATGGAAGCTGCACAGAGCTTTAAACTCTTCGGTGCGTTTTCAACTGAAAATGTAATTACAATGAACCAAAGTTCACTCCTTTAGGTGACAAAGGAAAACAGAACAATGTGACAGTAAAACATTCCTTTTCAGGAGTTGATTCCCATGTGTAGCTCATACTGACACTGTAATCTTTTGATTCAATAAGTACATTTTTCCTTTTCTGGGCTTCAAGGCAGTGCAAGGCTGCGCATTCATCATTGCCATGGTTTCATATGTGTGTATATTCATGTAGGTATAGTATTTCAAACCTACAGCAGTTATATTTAAAGTTCTGGAGTAAAAAGCAAAGCACATTTCTATTTATTTCACATTCTTTGTGATAGCAAATAAACCAATTCAAGAGATTTCATTCTAAATCCAGTAAGTGTATAAACCTCTTACGTGTTCAAAAATTAGACTCTCTAAGTCACTAATTTCTTATATGTCATCAATCAAATAATGAGCTATGATTAAGGATGAGAAAAAATTCTATCTGTTTCACTCATGTCTTGAGCTGTTGAGTTATGTAATCTTAATTAGTGCTTAGTAAACTACTAATGATTTCTCGACTAGCTGTAACTGCAGGGTACAAAGACAGAACAGGGAATTCTATTCCTCATCAGTCAAATCCATTAAATATTGTGTCCATATGTTAATGTAAACTGCCAATTAACCTATCAACCGAGTTGTTTGTGTTTGCTTTTCTCGCTGAATCAATAAACACTATTACAGCCCAAGAATTATGCTGAACACACCTGGAAGGAAATGGATAACCATCATCCTTCCACTGCCAGACTCTGCTTTAGAAATACAACCAAAGTACAGCCAAAATGAAAGGGCTTGTTGCTCTAAGAGACTGTTTCTCAAGCAACAGAACTCTCGTGCAGTCCCCATCCTTGCCCAGGCTGTGTCCATGAGGGAGGAGCAGGCACAGCTGGTTTGCCAGGGAAGCCTGAGAGGTGTCCACCTAGCCAGCAGCGGTGCAGGTTTGCCAGCCTGTCCCACTGTAGGCACCTGGTCACTGTGCCAGGCCCATGGATTCCACACCACCTGTCCTGATTCCAAGGGACTACTAGGACAGATTGGTTTTTCCCCAAATTCCGTATTCTCAGGCCCTTAAAGAAGGATGAGACAGGGGCAGGGAAGTTACACATGTAAAAGGCTGGAGTGAGCTCATTTCAAATTCCAGGAGTAGTAACACTACTATAGGTGTTAATAGACACCTAGCAGAAGGATAAACCATATATAAAAATAAATAAATATATATATATGTGATTTTCTCTACAAAATAGCAACACACAGGATGGGATAGACTTAGCAAGGGCCTAGAAAAGAAATTACACTGATTTTTTGATACTTGTGGTGTTCTCAAGGCTGTTTTCTGCCAAGGCACCTACTTTTACCATGACATTGAATTTTCTTTTTAAAGATAAAGAAATAAACACATTTGGAAAAAAAAAAAAAAAAGCCAAAATTCCAGAGCATGGGAAAGGTGTGCATGCTTATTTTAGGAGCTGGGTTTTTTGCAGTTACTACAAAACACAAAAACATTCATTCAATATTTCTTATTTCAAACTAAGAAAAAACTAGTCCTCTCCAAGGAATATTTCAATATCAAGTTTCATTACTATGTTTGCTGCAAACCTTAGAATGTGGAAATCTTTTTCTTCTAATTCCCCTGTAGTCATAAGAAGAATTTAACTTCTCCTTTTAGTTAACTTCAGAAATTACTCAGAGAGAGAAGAAAATCCCCAACTATGAACTTCTGAGCAGTTATAAATATGTTGCCATAGCTCTGCAGCACTAAGGTACAGCAGATAAACCACCCATTAATACGAAGTGCTACTACAATACATAATAGTGGTATAATAAAAATTTCTTATTGCACACACAAGTGAATAAAAGGTTTCAAGTCTGATAAAAAGAGGAGAAAAATATCAGTTTTCTATGCTGGTGAGAGAAAGAAGTGTTATTTAGTTTGGTTGATTTCATCTATGTCAGCAGAAAAGCAGTGAAGTATAGAAAAAAAGTGCATAAAATGTCCCTCATTTTTTTCCTCTCTCATTTTCCAGATTTTGCCTGGGAATAATAAGAGAACGATTATCACAGAACTTAAACCCTGAATGATATTTCTGCCAGGAAACAGAAATACTTCGCAGTGTATCTAGAGATTTTACTGTCTACACAATACAGAGGCAATCCTTTTCTAAGAGGAAAACCACCCACCATCTCTACCACAATAGGTGACAAAGAATAACTGCTCCAGATGTCCCCCTCAGTGTACGCTAATTGATCCTTAGGGCCTCAACAGCTATAGGTTAACGTGGCAAACAATATTCCAGAATTTATAGCAAATGACTGCAATATCTACCCCAGCTGACAAGTGTTCCTGTGTTCCTAAAGGCAGGGAGCACAAACATGAAGTGCTGTCAGGCTTTTTCCTCAGCCTGGCTCCATACTGACATTCAGGTTGTTGGCATTTTAAAAGTTTTTAAAACTCTTTTTTCTTGGAGCAACCCAAAAGCACAATTTTTCATTTTCTTTTTTTTTAATAAGCTATGCCTTTACATGCATTTTCTTCATTATGTTGTATAAGTTTTCTGCTTAAATATCACTATCAGAAGGAAAATAGAAACTCCTGTACGGCTTTGACAACAAAGTGTCTTAATGCCTTTTCTCCTTGTTATTGTGTCACTGATCAATAGACCCAAATGCCATGCATTCATCAAGCTACAGGGTTTGATTGCAAAAGCTGTCGTAGCTCATGGAGCTTATCTCTTGTGTCCTACACGCCCAGAAATGTCACAACAGAGGAAATCCTACCCCTACATATGTCAGCCTTTGTCAGATGAACATTGCTCCTGAATGAGGGTTGTTTTGGCATTCTTTTGTCTACAGTGAATAACTGGGGCAACAGTCCACTAAAAGGCAAAGAGCAGAAATAAAGGTTCCTTGTCTCCTTAAACTTCTTTTTCTCTTAATTATGAAATCAGCTGCTGACTTTGCTATCCCAATCTGCAGCCTCCATCAGGTGCAGTCTCCTAATGCTCCTGGATACTCATTGATATCATTATTTTTCCTATTATATTTAACAAATAAGTCTCCCTGGTTCCAGATTTTAAAAGAAGCAGAGAGAGAAAAAAAAAATAGCATGCACACACACACACATATTTATTTATCTCAAAGCTTATATAGAGAAATTAAAAACTATTACTGCATAAAGCTAAAGAACTGCCGGGTGTAAGAGTGTTGCCCCACTGATTGCCTGTTTCTCAGATAGAAGCAGCCCTCAGAGTTTCTGAAGCCTGGCCATTTTCTCACACCCAGCCTGAGGACATAGACAGAAATAACAGAGAGGAAAATATAAGTGGGAGTTGAGAGGATTCTTGCAGGTTCTCCTCTTCTACTTGATATTGTTATTCAAGTTATTACTAGAGCCCTAACCAAAGAAGATTTAATTTTGAAGGGCACTGAATATTCCTGAAAATGCCTTCTTTTGTTGTGAGGAAGTTAATCACATACCTAAGTGTGCCTAAAGCCACAGTCTTGTTGATGCTATACACCATCAACTCTGACAGTTCTCCATAGGAAAGCCATTTGATGTCTCTGGCAAAATTAGCAACTCAACATACATTCATGTGATTCTTAAGAGACAGAAAAAGATATCTATTTATCAAACTCTGCCGTTTTGACTCATTCTTCTCAGTAATGTTGCCTATCGTAAATCATTTAAAAGCCCGTATATATTACAGGGAAGGATATAAGCTGCAGCAGTAGGACAGAGAAGATGAACATGTTAAGTCATAGTCTAAGCTATTTTTAAAGATCTAGGTGAGGCTGCTATCAAAGGCATCAAATTTTACGTGGCTTAAGCAGAAGAATCAGGGCACGACAAATTGAGAGCAGCATATTACATCTGTTTCAGCTGGCAAGAAAACATTTTGCTGCTTTCAGAACATGCTTTACGTGATGGAAAAACCCTGTCAAGTATCCCGGGGGGGCTACAGTTTTGCTTCAAACTCTTGCCAATGAATAAATAAGGACAAAAGTCCTTTAGCATTTGTTCAGCAGTGAGCACACTGTCAGCACTGAACTGGCAGCAAACAGGACATTTCTCCCACTGTTACACGAAGACAAAAGTTCAGCAAAATGATTTACAGAAAACTAGCAGAATTCTTCCAAACCTGAAAATACTTATGAGACAATGTGAACAGTTCAGAGAAGATGCTCCTCAGGCCCTGTGTACGCGCAGCTAAAAGCCTTAATCACCTTCAGTGAGAGATTTTGATTTTTGCACAAAATAAAGAACTCTTTAGAGTAGTTTGTCCTCGTATCTGCCAGGTGAGCTATAATTTCATGCTGATTCTTAACCAGCAAAGCTCCTTCTGTTAGGAATGGTGGGTATGTGGACAAAGCTCAGCAGGTGGATGTCTATTAAATGATGTGTTCCGTGTGTGTCTGTGACACCACACAGCTGCAATGACAACACATGGGGCAGACAAGCACTGGGCATCATCCTACACCTGTACATTGTACTGCAGTTACAGTGTTATACCACAGTTCCCTCACCATACCATTCCATAACTGCTTGGCTGCTTTGCAACATATATATGATTTGCATGCATTTATTCATAGCATCTTCATTTAAACTATTGACTGATAAGAACAATGAAACAGAGTTTGAGTTTTTTTCTATTAATTTGCTTGAACTTAAGTTTTTATGCAAATTACTCAGGAAAAGGAATATTCTCCAAAACTATATTATACTCTTTGAAAAAGAATTATAATCAATTTTCTTTCAAGAACATTAGTTACTGCAAAGTTGTTTCCTTTGAAGATAGAGGAACTATTTATCTCTGTTGCTTTCTGGTAGAGATGAATTAATTTAGTTGTTTAGAAAAAGCTTTTCACATGTACGGGGAGTATACTCAATTCTTTGTTGATTTTTTTCATTCTGATGACACAAAATAAGCTATGTTTTTCTGTATCCTGATACCTAATTGTATTTCCAAAACCAAATGATTTGAAAGCAATGAAATCAATAGCACAACTCTTTTCAATGGGATGAATGTATAAGGCTTTTTTCAGCACAGTAGATTAATCTTTTTGATAGTCTCAATGTTCTTTAATTCAGTAAAAGATAATGGTACTTGCATTTTCTTATTAACCCTTGTGCTAATTTTGTTTTTAAGTTTTGGATATTTCTAATGTAAAATAGGGTTGGACTTTTGTTTATGTAAGAGTAAAATAACCTTATTTGTGCGAGAAACACCTTAATTAACGCAAATACAGTTTTCACTGAAGGTTCTCAAATACTTCAAGGCAAGTAAGCACTCTCTTTCTGCAGGTGAGGGTAAGGCAGTTGAAAGACTGAAGTCACAACCATTTGTTAACAGCAAGTGATGTTTCCAAAGTCTACTGAGAAGTCGCTAGTGTTGCAGAGACACCATCACTGCTAAGAACAAAATCTCCCTTCATCCTTGTGAGGGTGAGGGGGTCTAAAGATGGTAAAACCCCACGACACCAGGGGAATGTCAGGTTGTGGAAGAGCTGGCTCAGAGGGGCTGTACAGGCTTCTGTCCTTGGAAATTTTGAAGAGCTGTCTGGACAAAGCCCCGACAAACCTGGTCTGTCACAGCTAACGCTGCTTTGAGAAGGCTGGACTGGAGGTTGTACATGCTCTCCTCCAGTCTGAAATACCTCGTGATTCTGGAGAAATTCTTCACTTTTATTGTTTGCCCTTATAGTTCATTAATATTTCCCATAAAAGACTCATCTACAAGTAGATGAAATAGTGTCTTTAGGGCTGTTGTCAGAAGACCTTGCCCTTTTCCTACACCTGGTTACAGACACTTTCATCTCCATGTCCAGTGCAGCTCCACAGTAGGTGGGTTTGGTCTGTGATGCAGATACCTGTGAGCTCAGCCTGCTTTTTTTCCCCCATTATTGTTGTGCTTTTCTTAACACCAGACTTTTCATTTACAACCTTGCAAGCACTATTCTGCAGTCAATGTCTTCCAAGGAATTTTTAAAACTGCAAAAGGTTGAAAACCATTGCTCTAGAGACCTCCAGAAAGAAATTAGTTTCTTTAGTGAGCAGACTCTCATAAGCAAGCTCTTTTTAAAGTCACATTCCAGCTGTGTCTGAAGACATGAGGTGAGGACACTGACCTTTTCAGAAATAAGTCTTACAGTGTTCTATAGAAGGCCATTATCCAGCCTGAGTCAAGTTTATCAGTATACTTTCTTGATAAGCTTGCCTTGGAGAAAACAGGAGCAAATCTGTTATCCAACTTTTCAAATTAAGGCCTTCATTTCCCAAACATAGAAGCCCAGTTTTATATCCTACAAGAAGTTTTGTCACAGGGCACACATATTTAACCTAGAAATGTGGTCATACAGGATTCTGATTGGAAAAACTAGAGATTAATGCTAGTTTGGATAATTATATCTCATTATTACTGGCTGTATACTGAGATCGCTTCTGAATTTTTGTCAATAAAAATATCAAAGGTCATTTGTAGCAGATTCTCTGTGCTTGGATAGTTCTCTTCTCCCCTGGGAGCTAAAACATTATTTTATAGATTCATAACAGGGCTGGAAGGGACCTCAAGGGGTCATTTCATCCATCCTCTGTTCCAAGGCAAGATCAAACATATTAATCTTGACAGATATTTGTCTAGACTATCTTCTTAAAAACTTCCAATTACAAGGGTTCCAAAACCTCTCCAGGCAATCTATCCCAATGCATTGCTTTTATTACCTCTACAAGGTTTTATTTTCTAGTAACTAATCTGAATTTTCCACATTGCAGGTTAAATCCAAAACTGCTCATTCAATTGTCATTGATAATAAAAACTGATTTTTTCTCTTAGAGATCTTTTAAAAATACATATTTAAAGACTTAGTTCAGAGTCTAAAAGCAGATTAGAGATCCAGTGAACACAACTGTGAGTGGGCTGAGAGAACTGAGTCATTCAACTTTACAGAAAACTAAAGAGGTTTGAGATAGATCTTTAAACATGTAAAAATTCATCTAGTGGCCCACAATTATTTATTTAACCTGTAAGAACCAAAAGCAGACACAGTACTGCAGGTGAAGTCTTAATAACTACATGCACAGTGGAGTATTGTTTTCTGAGTCCTGCTAATACATGCCGTAGAACCCCTGCTGCACTCATGACTCCTGATAACTCACATTAAACTTACAGCCTTCAGATGCAAACTACTACCCAGCCATTTACCCAGCCATGTGGTAATCCTGACTAAATACAGTACCTTGAATATATATATATATGTTGGACTGCATTTTAGTTCTTTTCAAATGTTATTTGTCAAGATAATTTTGAAATCTTTTGTGTGTTGACCGTAGGTCTTCTCCAGAGACCAGGCACCTGCTCACTGGCTGAATCCCCTGCAGGTATCAAGGAAGGCTGAACAAACATGTCTCGAGGCTTCTCTGAAGGTTCTCCCTAAGTTCTCCTAGAAATTTTCTGTCTTCAATTCCCCTTCACTTAAGAAGCTGCCAATATTTGATGACTGTGATATGTGCGTTACCTGATTAGTTGCATAGCAGCTACCCAGGAAGTTATTAGCTTCTGGCTGACATGGCCTTAACTCCCTCCTAAGTTAAAGGCAGTGAAATCTGGAACTTTACTCCTTAAACATCCTAAATATCATCCCAGAGATAATTATCTGATGCAAAATTATCTTTTCTGTTTCTTCCATGAATATACAGAAGCCAGGACAAAAAGGGATACATGTGGCAGTCAATTGCATTTAAAGCCCTCAATTGTGTAAATCAATACAGTGCATGAGAAGAGTTAAACAGTGAAAGAAAGGCAGAAAGAATTAGTTTGGTTTTATTCTTTGTTTTTAGAAAGTTTTATAATTAGTGTTGGGGCATACTGGGCACTGAATTCATTTCATAGTATCACACATAAAAGCAAGCTGAATTCCTCTCAGTGCAAAACCAACCTCAAGCTACCTTGACAACAAGATACCAATAACCCTGTAATTTCAATTGTTCACTCTTTTTTTTATGTGTTCTGTATCTCAGAGAAGTCTCATCTTCCCAGCCCAGTGCCATAGGCTAATAATCTGTAACAAAACTCACTCTCAAAAAATGTCAGATATAATGAAAAACACAACTTCACAGATGAGAAAGTTGGCCTTAGCTAAATCCTAAGGGCCCTAGCTCTCAGATTCTGTAGGTTCTACTGTTTCATCTTCTAACCTTGAATTAGAAGGCCCCGTGAAATTGAACTATTCCTGCTTCTTTCTACTGAATCACTCATTACCCATCAAAGAATAACAGACTTCCCAAAGAATGGAGATTCTATTGCCACCTGAGGTAAAAAATGACCCTACCAGTGGAAACCAAAACTTGGCCACCCACCTTAATGATCTGCCAGGTAATATTATACAGAACTACTAAAGCAGATGCAGATGAACAGGCTCAGTCTGCCAGCCCAAAGGGTCACTCGGTAATTTGTACAACATCCCATGGACCTGATTCTGTAATATTATGTGGTGGTATAAGCTAACTCCAAGGCAGAAAGCTTTAATGCAGCAAAGATAGATAGTATGAGAATTAGGAACCTCACCAACGGAAAGAGAAAGGGAAGAGAGATGGCACAATTATCAGCAGAAATGCAGAACATAAGACTTGCTTTCATTCTAAACAGCATTCACTCTGGTTTTGATAGGCTTTGTGGCACACTGAAACAAATATTAGACTTAAAAAATGTTAAATCAGGAAAAATTGGTAAAATAAAAGAGCTTTATGTTCCTTTACTATCTCTAGTAAAAAATTGCAATGCTGCTATTCATTTACTTTAGAGTCTCTCTATTGATAGCAGATGAATAATGTCTAGGTTAGAAACAATTACACTGACTGCATTTGAGATCTGCTGACTCGTGCCATTAACCAGCAAATGAGGTTAACACGCTGCATCTGAGGAAATTCCACAGACTGATGAGAGTTCCCAGCCAAGATTCCAACAACATCCTGAAGCAGAGCTCCTGGATTCGAGATGTCATTTAGGGACTGCCCTGATTTGAAATGGTGCAGCTTCTGAGAAGAACAAAGGCATTGTCAATAGACTGACATAGCAGTTGTCTTTAATGTGAGGGTATCTCCAGTTTTCTTTGGTTTTAACAAACACGTGTCATTCTTTGAAATTGGATCAAATGATGTCACCATACAAATGTATTGGCCTGAAAATAGTTCTATATGGAGTGTTCACCCAATGTGTCATTGATTTATGTTGTACCGTAACACACTGTGCCTACTTTATTGAATAAGCAATATAGCTCTGTATGAATTTGATGGGTTTCTATGTTACATTTTCTATTTCATCAGGTTGCAAAATGTCAAGTGAATGCTTTATGCTGACTTCAGACCTCACCAAAACAATCTTTCCCAATATGTCAGTTAACTCCACTGATCACCCTTGTGGGGTAGAGAATTTTTTATTTTTGCTACGTGCCACAGATGAGATGGCCAAGATCAGCTTTTGTTACTCTGAATGAAAAATCCAGGCATGTGTATTAAGGGCAAATAAGAATTTCTTAGAACCTGAAATGAAAGAATATTTTCTGTTTTGGGATTGATGTTTCTATAAAAAGCAAAGAATTTAAAAGAGAAATATAAAATAAAAAGTTTAGCCCCTGTATTTAAAAGGATATAGCCAAGGCGATGTATGTGAAGCTGGGAGTAAAAGATTCAAAGGTAACTAAAAGGCAGTCCCAGTTGACTTCAGTGAAATGAATCATCAGTTAAACAGCTGATACTTCCATTCCTGCCCCACGTTAACAGCTTTACACAATGTTCCAACGTGTTCAATATGCTATCACAGATCAAATAAAGAATAATATTTGCAACTACTATTGATTAAAAGAAGAAAATGGATTTGAAAAGGTAATTTTCAATTTGTATAGTGCCTGATTTGGAATAAAATATTTTATCAATGAAGTTGTAAGTCTTCCATTGACACTTGGAGAATTTGAGTAGTTATCATTCAAAGACGATATACTATTTGCTCTTACTTATGTGATTGAAATATTTAGATTTGTGATTTAGTACTGACTCTTAACTTTAATGGCCTTTTATACACTACAAAAGTAGAGAAGTTTCATTTTGATTTGTGTTAAATCAACTATTTTTGTCAGCTGTCTTAAATTTAAGAAAAAAATCCTTCCCAAACACTTTTTTGTTCTTGGTTTTTTCCCTGTCTGGTCTAAACACTGAAAATGTCAAGTTTTCTCACTAATTAAATATGTCTGTCTTGGACTCCACTCGTATCTTTCATCATAATGGTGTAGAGTTCCAGGGAGACATTACACATTCATGTTTTCAAATATTAGATGTAAAAAACCACAAATATAAATTTAATGCAGCAATCTCTTAATGAGCAAAGCAATTATTTCATGGGAGAGATGAAGGAGTTAGCCTTCTAAAAAGTTCTCAGTATTTATGGGCCCAGGGCTTCAGAGTCTGGCTGGGATAGGCTTTTATGCACATTCTTATAAAGAAGTGGAAGGAAATGTAAGTTATTAGTGCAGGTCAGAGGAAACATGCTTTAAAAGAGGAGGTGGGACCACAAGGTCCATTAAATGCATAATATAAATGATAAAATACTGGATTTTCACGACTGGGATTGAAATCTTCTGTGGAAATATTTCTTAAAATATTTCAGTTCTACTCCAAATTAAAAAAAATTCTAACAAATCAGCAAAAAAGTATTACAACAACAAAACCCCTAAAGATATACATTAGCAATTCAAAATTTTAGCAAAAGAGGTTTTTGTATAGTCCAGGTTTAAAAATGGCTGAAGTTTCCTGGTGCTTGTGTAATAGGGTATCTCCTAGATTATGGCAGCTGACACATTCACAGCATAAATTCCCATTTTTATGCTGTTTGATGTTTTCTTTGAGATCTCTTTGGCCAATGATTAGTGTGATTAGTTAAATTCAGATACAGCTAGAAAAAATAACAGCACATAGAAAATATATGTAGTTTGAATTTTTTTGTAAAATAAGGACTATTCTATGAAAGTAATAAATCATATTTCTGATGGGAAGGAATTGTAATCACTGAATAAATTCAGGTCATCAAATATGCAATATGAGCACCTGAGGAAGTTAGATAGAGAAGAAGTTTCTCAAGTCAAAAGGATCCTGGTAAAGCCTGAAGAGTCAGCAGTGTTGTTCCCTTAGCAGAACCCTGCCTGCAGTGCCAGGTGATGGTCACACATCTCTGCTGTTTACCCTGTTCTGCTCTGCACAACTCTACAGTCTCCAGCGTGTACCAAGGGCAAAGGCCACCTGTATGTCACGGCAGAGCATGCTGCTGAGCACACCCAGCACAGACAGGAACCCAGGCAAGCAGAAAAGGCTCCCAGATGCCCGGAGAGCTCTCCTGCAGCCCCACAGGAGATGGCTCCTGGACAAGAGCTCCTGAGCTCAGTCAGTAACTCCCTCCCTTGACACAGCAGGAGCCGTGACGTGAGCTCTCCCCCTTGCACAGCCCCACACAGGCACTGCCACAGAGACGTTCAGCTACATTTCACAGCAAAGCTGGAAGTGCAGGTTTGGGAAAATCTAAAAAAAGCAAGTATTTGCAGGCCAAAAATGCTGGGCAAATGTAAACTCAGCATTCTGAGCAGAAACATGGCACATAACTTTAAAGAGCAGATTAAGGGAAGGTACCAGACACACAAGTCTTGGCAGCTGGTCTGGCTGCAGCCTTCTCCGTGGTAGCATCTCAGCACAGCACTGGAGAACTGGCATACAACAAACTGTCTTCTAAACTTTTAACCTATTAGACTTTCCTGTAAGAGAGCCCTTGAAGAAACTCATCAGTGGAGGAGCAGAGTGGCACCACTCAAAGGACTGACACTCTCTACCTTCCATTCCCTTTTCTGCTTGGTGTTGCACAGCAAGTCCCAAGAAAGCAGGGAATGGCAGGGGTTGGGAAGTTCAGGTGCTTGATGAAAATAAAAGGTTGCGGAATTAGCAGGTAATAAGTGGATGAAAAGAGGGGTGTGAGGTTGGGGGGCTGTGGGAAGAAAAAGAGAGAAAATATGGAGTGAGATTTAAGACAAGAAATGAGATTAAGGAAGTGTCATTTGGGCAGGGCTAACAAAGGATTTAAAGTAGAAATTACTAAAGTATTGCAAGAGAAGTAACTACAGTAATTTTTAATATCTATTGTTAATATCAATTTATTATGGACACAATTGTTTTATAGCTGTTTAGAGTCTTTCAAGGCTTTTATGTGTGAAAAGGGACTGGAAAAATATTAATTTGGGTTTAGGTTTTAAAACAGGCATTTCAGGGTGATTCTGCATTAAAAATATGTGCCAAAGGTTTAGTTTTATTCCAGTACAGAATTGAAATTAATCTTCAAATCATTAAAAACAGATTTGTGCCTCTTCTAATAGAAAGGCGGGGTACAGCTGGATTATTAATGTTAAGGAAAATCAAACAATTTTGAGAATTTTAATCTTAAAATATTTTCCAAACCACCACCCACCTATTAGACAATTCACTCAAGCATTACTCTGCAAGTCTATTAATGCCTTCTGATTGTGATAAATAAACTACTCTTTAACCTCTTTTTCTGCTATTGGTCTAATCCTTACCACCTCCTTCATAAACTCATACTTAATCTTTCTCACCAGAATAAGCATCTCTGAGAGCAGCAAGGGAGTCAGTCAAATTCACAGTGTTACTAATCATGGTCATATGGTTTGCCACCCACTCATTTAAGAGCCTTTCATGCCTTACCCCATCTTTTCACTTTGTTTTCTTTTAAGTCCTTTCCAGAGGGCTTTTAACAAGCTTACATGCAACATTACAGAAATTGTTGGGTAACTCCTACACTCCTTCCAGCCCCCTTTCCTTTGCATTGTCTCAGGCTCACCCGTCTGGAAGGTCATTGCCCACTTTTCCTCCCTGCACCCTAATCCATTTTGAGTTCTGCTAGCCCATCATCCACTTTTGAAAGGTCTATTTTTGACCCTTTCAGTGGGAGATGTTACTCCAGGTTTTCATGACTATGGTTTATTTCCCCTGCACAATCAATATTATTCAACAATGTTTTATTTTCTTCAAAATATTTTTACTCACATCAATCACATGCTTTCCTTCTCTCAGGATTTCTCAGCTGCTGATTTAATAACCTTAGTTGGCAGTGCAAAATCTCCTATCAATAAGATTTTCTCAGACATCTCTCCTGAGCTACTACGCTCTCTGGTGCCACCTTCTATTCTGACTTGCTCTCTTGATTTTGTATGACCACTTCCAAATTTTATTATTTACTGTTGTCTTTGGACTTCATTTCTGGCCTCAGTGATCATAAACACTTGGTCTGAAACCTGTTTTCTTTTTTGATTCAATCCTTCACTTCTAACATCCTCAGCTATGCCCAAGAGGGTTACCTTAGTACCTTCTCCCTTCACACCAATCTCTTGCCCCTCTTTTAGTTTCAGCAGTGGTCAAAAGTGACTGTTGACATCAGCTGTATTTGTTCAAACAGTAATTCAGTGAAATTTCAGTACAGCCAGGGCTATAACTTCTCCATTTTTAATTAATATGTAGATACATACTCTGAATCACAGTTTTCTCCAGGATAAAGTCTGCAACTGTAGATGAAAACTCTGTCTTTACACTAACAGAGTCATCTAATTTCTGGAGTAGTAGTTTGATAATCTCTGGACAGCCTCTTTATGAGGAAGGAACAGTGTTTTTGAATTGACATGCTACAGCTATAACATATTTTATTACTACAATAAACCTGTAGCTATTAAAGTAATTAAACAATGAGCATAATATGCCTGAGCCTTTAGCAAGCACATGTGGGTTAGTTATTTTATGCTACCTGACTCAGCTTCTTCTGCTGAACTGACCAGAGAGAATACCCACATTGCTAGGAGAGCACTTTCGGCAGGCTCAGAAGAGAGAGCAGACACACACACTGAACCTGCCTCTTCTATTCCCAGGGTCTCTAACCTAGATTAAAGACATGTGACATCATGAGAGGAAAGACAAATCCTACCTGAACAGAAATTTCCCCCTGTTTTTTACACCTCAGTGAGACTCAATCCTGCAGGCATGCATGCCTAGGTATATCTGTATTTATGTGAGGAATACAAAAAGCATTAGGAATGGGGAAAAACTGTCTCAATGAATATTTGTGTAACTGTGACTGCAGCCAGTACAGTCCCGTGCCCTTTTTGAAGGATAAAGAGTAAAGCAAAAAACAAAGTGAGGGCACATAACTGGTAAAACATCAAATTTCTTGTCAATTTTCAATTATCACCCATGAACTATATCCGTTTTTAGCAAGTTAGGACAGGTTTTTAAAGACAGAACAAATTTAAACGTCTATAAGGAAACATTATCCAAGACCAGAGACAGCAAAGGAATAGGGGGGAAAAAAATCAGAAAAATGTTTACTAGAAATTTAGGGAACACTACTCCATAAGAATTTATTTTTAATAGAATTCTTTCTGATTTTATTTGTTTCTAACTGACACAGAGAGGGTTTAATTCACCTTCTGCATATTTTTCTTTTCTCTGCCTATCTGTTTAGGATGACAGGGCATATAAAGGATATAAATGATGAATCAAATTTTTCTGTAATTACTTCTGAATTTTTCACTATCCACAATTAAAAAAAGCCAATGTCTCAAAAGTTGCCATTTATTGCTGATCATAACGGGTTTGCCTTTTTCACATCCTAAAATCTGAATCTAAAAATGCAAAAATGCCAAGGATTCAGGGAACAGAGAAGCCTTAAATGAACTCCTGGATGCCAGGCTTTTTCTTGGGGGGAAAAAATTGAACAAACTCTGCCTCTAAAAGACCAGCAACAACCTACCAAAACTATCACACTAATTTAGACCTGCCATGTTTATTAGGGTGTCTGTTCACATGATTTGAACTTTGTTGTGCTTCTTGCACTGACAAAGAAAGAACCTTTCTGCACTTAGGGTTAGGTGCTTTGAAGATACTAAGGTACAAATACAAATTTCATGTCCCAGTGATGGCTTGAACATGGGGAAAAAATCACTCTGGTAATAAAAAAAACCAGTTGAATACATAAAAAGACAACCATTACAAAAAGGTTACACCTACCAATTAGGTTTTATAAACTACTGCCATCAAAATCAGTGTGTTGCTATTTACACAGGTTAAAAGGGCGCACTTAATGGACTGAATTATACCCATTAATTTGTTTCATTAATTTCATTTTATAGCTTTGTGTAGATTTTAATAGAAGATTTAACATGTGTCACGAGCTTAATATATCTGGTATTTAGCAACTATGCAAAACAGTAGATTCATTTTATAAGGCTTAAAAGGGAAAAAGACTATACTAAATTGGCCTGCAGTCAAATACATACATATACTGATGCATTAAGAATGTGAATATTTCTTCTTAAAGAGAACAGATTTTTAAAAAGTCCTTATCACACTAACAACTAGAAAGCATTTAATATGTATTATTGAATATTCTAATTTTTAAAAATCCTTTTCATCGGGTAGTGAGGTCAAAGTGACTGTGAGATGTATCTTCTCATCTTTGATAGGAAACGGCATTAGAATCAGGTGCGGAAAATAAGACGTAAAACAAAAATCTATTAACAAATTGGCAGGATTGACTTATCCTTCAAATATGTTTTAAGTTCCACACCCATTAAGTGATATGCTTTTCCGTGAGTTCTGTGACAAGAGTATGAAGACAAAGTTTCCTCTTAAAAGACAACCATCATAGGGCTTGTAATCCTTTTCTAACCTTTGGGTTCAAAGCATCACTTTCAGTTGACAAGTGGGAAATATTAGGATGAAAATGCAAACCTCACTATCTCATAAACCACCACGACTGTCCTCCTAAAGTTCTCTTTCCCATCCCATTGATAGGCAAGGAAAGTTCAGGTACTGTTTCACAGACTCAGTGATCCATCATGAACAAACTGGAAGGATTTTAGGGCAGATTTATTTAGACATGTATTCCTTTTCATTTTTTTCACAAAATATTCTTTATACAAACATTTTGTCATGAATCTAAAATCCCAGGGATCGCATTGCAGAGTTTTGAATACTAAAAACTCATGCAAAGATGTGATTAAGATGAAGTTTTATTATTTTGAACTAAACCCTTTCGTTACACTGATGCTTATACAATATTAAGGCGCTGTAAAGCTCTAACTAAAGTGCAAGGATCTGTGATATATGTGCCCCATTTATAGTACATGCAGATCATTGGTCAGCTACACTGGCAAGTCTAATTAGATGTTTTGTATTAATGTAAAGAAATACATTTTTTTGGTGCATTTTTTCCCCAAGGAAGTGTAAGACTAATACTGTTTGTGTTACCCAGATTAGAGAGAATTATAAAATAAGTACCTATGATAATTTGAATAAACTGTGCCTAAAGATTTATTATTCAAAAGCAAGGGAAAGAAGTTGTTGGATTGGATTATCAAGAAGTTACCTTAAAAAAAAAATTGCACACAATTAAACTATCAAGGGAAAGGATACAAACGATTGCATGGGGATTTAGAGGCATAGACATCTAATGCACTGTAAATTAAAGTCATTTATAAAGTACTACTGGAAACCATATATAAGAATGACTGCTTAGTCAGCAAAGGTGAGCTAAATTATTTGCCACTGCAAGAAGAAATCCATGGGATACACCATTCCATGCTTATCAAATGTTTGCTGTCTTCAAAGTATTCAAGCACATTAATACACCCTGGAGACAGCCCGTTCACTGTCACTGGAACACTCCCAGCTACTTTCTCTGCAAGGGTAAAAGAGGACACAGCCCAGAGTCTTGCTGTGTGGGTACACAAAGTTCCCCTAACACACCCTCTCTGTTCTCTGCCACTGTTAATAGGTCAATTAGTTATGGTAATGATGGGAAGGAAGGTCCTTTAGACAGAGCAACAATCTAAAAGAGATCTGAGTGATAAAATACAGCTCATGAGGAAAGTGTAGCTGATCCTCCTTTCCCATGAAGGATATCACATTAGAATGTCTGGTTTGTATCTGGGAGGTCTCTCTACCTGGTCTGCAGCTCTAGAAAAGTTGATCTGAAATTAGGTATAGCTAAACTCGTGAGTATTTATGTGCAATATACATGGTTTACTTCTTCCTGTTTTCCCAGACAGCCTTATATCTCACCAAACAGGAAAATATATTGAGTTTCCTCCTCCACTACAATGTACATTTACCTGGTAACTGAGTACTAAATCCTGTGTGGTGTCACATAAGAGTCATAAGAGAAAGCATAGCAAAAATCCCCAAAGTACTGAATTTTTATTGATTATAATATCAATTATACTATGCTCTTAAAATACAGTGGAGAGAAAGTAGAAGCAAAAAGAAGCCAGTCTCACAGGCTATGAGAGTCACTCTCAGATTTTTCCCTGTTATAGTCGCTTCATGTTTTAAAAAGAATATGAGAAGATGCAGAACTATTGAGAAGGTAAAATGTATTATATCCAGTTTTGGGGGTTTTTTTCCTGAAAGCTTTATACAATATAATCACACTTTTAAAGACTTGAACACATGCTTTTCTTTTAATGGCATTTCTGGGCATTGCAAGGCTAAGACAGGTATATTAGATAGCAAGTGATGGAATGGTTACCATGGTTAAGATCTGCAGACTTTTTATATTGAATGGTAACCAGTTAAATATTTGTCTATAATGCAACAAGGGGACAGAGCAGGAACAAATCAGCCATGTGACTGCAGGTTTCCTTTTCCTCATTTAAACTTGCTCCTGTAACCAGCTTTCCCTTTCTTGAGTGCTCTTATCTTCCTCCCTACTCTTGAAGAGGAAAGTGAGGCTTATTTTGCCTCTAAAAAGAAAAATGATAAAGTGAAGATTACGGGCTATCTGTAAACTCAGATTTCAGATGGATGTGAGAGGTTCTCAGTATTTCTTACACATTTTGGCTCATTAGTAGAGGAATATTATTTTAGATACTCATTATGTTTTACAGGTTTTATTATTTGACCTCCATAAATAATATACCAAGGCAATAGACAAAATTATTTAGAATTAAATCAAACCAGTTCTGCTTCTGGGTGGCAGGGCAGTAAAGTACACATCTTCCGAAGAAGACATAATCTGTGAATTTTATGGTCAACCAAGGCAACTTGTCAAGCAAAATGAAGTAATTCAGTTATTTGAATAAATAACTCCTATAAAACAGACATTCCATATTTGATTGTAAAACACTATTAGAGAATTTCTTGTCTTGCCTTTCAGCAATGCTGACACACAGGTGATAAACTGGGAATTACATTTACCTCCATGCAGGTTATAAATGTTTAGGAACTCAAGATATTTATTTAGATGGAGATATTGGAATTTAGTTGCCTCATTTCAGACATAAGAAAGTTGCTTAGAATCATTGAAAGCAGGATATTGCACTTAAATGATTTAAAATAAATTCGTAAGTAAATTAAGTGTAAAGAGAAGTGTCACATTCTCAGAACAGTCTATCCACAAATTACATTTTCAAACAAATATTTACAATCCTATGGGATATATAGACTAGCATTTGACAGCATTTTTCTGAAGAAGGTGAACTAATGATAGGATACATCACTCATCCTAAATAGGGGTCTCTAAATTGCTAGAGTTATATAAAATGACTCATGCAATAGCAATTTGCCAGCTTTTTTTGTCTGTATCATAGAACACAAATTAGTTTTTGCTAAATGCTAATTTCCTTTACATTAGACAATATTTATGTTAGACCTCTTCCCCCCCCCTTCCCCCCGCGCCAATATCTGCCTTCCCCATAGATCTGGAAGTGTTTTTGCAATGCCCAGACTCTACAGCCTGGATTGATTTGCGGAGAATAGCTCAGGAAGTATAAGGAGGGGAAGATACTTTTTAAACCTGTCATGGGCATTTCTGTGTCTTCTGCGGTATTTGAATTGTATGTCCTTTCTGACAAAAAGGCTATTGCCTGCTGTGAAATAGATCAATGGGTGATATTGTGCAGTGATTGCTATTTGTTTAAGAGAAATCTCACTGGCTGACCCACCTCCTGTAATGCATAAAAAATAAATGACAGAAGTAATATTTTTGTTCTTGTTTCACTTTCATTCATCTTATTTGATCAGCACTGAACAAAACTGACATCTCATCAAACCCAAAAGTGTGTTTCTGCACTAGGTTCAATCAGAGGGTGGCATTTAAAACACAGACATTGCAGGAACAAATGTATTTGCCAGCTCTGTCCATCGATGTAAACCTGACCTTTTTCCTGTAGATTTATTGACACTCAGCTGCTTTGTATCATATTTTATTACTATGTGGAAAGCCTGGAAGGTCCTCCCCATAAAACCACTTTTGATTTTGATCAGCAAATTTTTGTATCTACAGTAGATTCATCTAAAGATTGAGAAACCCTTAACATGTCTTAATCTGACATAAACCCATATGACTTCACTACGCTTTTAAAATGCCTCCAGGTTAGTCTTTCAGCCACACCCTTTCTTAGGGACATCACACAAGGGGAACAGCAGCAATGGATATTATTTTCCTACAGTCTCTTTCACATCCCTGCAAACACAATACATTGGTAATCCAGGAAAGCAGAATCTATTACATAAAGTCTTGTAATAGGATGTACAAGTTTAAAACAGTCAAATAAATTCTGCGTGCAAAACACAAACTGGGCTCCAACACTACATTACTAAAGCAATAATGGATTTGCCTTGTTGTTATGCAGTATGCTTCCACTTTGTTCCTACAATCACCTAGGAGACACGTAAGCCCTTTAATAAACAAGTTATTCTAAAACTTTGAACTAACACTTAACACCATTTTAAATATATAGAACAGGTCTGTGCCTAAATATTTTCTTCTGTGTGGGGAAATTTTGATGAGAATAAAAATTAACAAAGCTAATTCCAATCATGCTGAAAAAACACATCTTTCCAACTAATTGGCAAAATAATGGTTTGCATTTCTTCAGAATGTTCTTTCCCTAAATCCCCTGGAAGCTTTCCAACAAGCCAGAACACTGAAGCACCATGCTGGTGAGCCCTATGTGAATCACATCTGTGTCGTTGTTTTCCGCCTTCTAGGCTTGAACATATTGAAAGAGTCAATGCTTGGCAGTAAAGCAAATAGGCTATTTTACTTAAAGAAAGAAAAAATCCATTATTCTTGTGCTGGAGTCTGAGATCCTAATATTTACCCTTGTCTAAATAACGTGTAATTGAACACTAACATAAATCAGCTCCCAATTTCCCTCAAAACCATTGTTTCCTTTCCTAAAATAGAAGTGGAAAGCAATCTAAAATCATCCTTTCATTGCTGCATTAATTCAGGACAAAAAATTAAAGCTCAGTCCTTGGAGTCAAAGAAAGACAGAGGGAGGGCAGCAGAAAAGGGGGAGGGGGATTTCCACTCTGCTGGGAAGTGCCTGGATCCACACACACATCTGTGTCTAGGGAGCTGCCTGGGCTCACTTCACAGGCAGTGGAAAGAAATGGACATTTCTAGAGGACAATTCCTCTGACATGTCCTAAATATCTTTCTTTGGGATAGGGTAAACCACTGCATCCCAAACATATGTAGTTCAGGGGCTTCAGTGAAAGCCTGAGGTCAGGAACACTAATTTCAGTGAAGCTCTGAATCTGCATTTTTTTCCTTCTTGAGTGAATTTTGGAGATTTAAAACAGAGCTTTTTCAAGTGATAATTTAAAATAAACAACTCCACAAAGTCAAAAGCAGAAAGGTGCAGATTTGTGACACACAAAAAACAAGTCAGATTCTCATTTAATAGATTTCTCAAAAAAAAATGAGCATAAATTTTAGTTTATATAATTAAGATGTTCTCTATTCATAGAATTGTAGAATATCCTGAGTTGGAAGGGACCCAGAAGAATCAAAGTTCAACTCCTGGTCCTTCACAGGACCCCAAGAATCACAGGTTAGAGATGGCTACTTTTGAAATGTTCTTGAAATTTCTATGTTTTTCAAGAGATCTTTCTGTACCATAAAAAGTGAATTTTATTTTGCTGAAAAGGAGGCTTTGGGAAAGTCAAAAAGAATTTTCTTTCTCAAAACAAAACTTCCTAAAGTGCTGATCCAGATGAACCATTTATTGCCCTAGTTTGCTTGTTTCTTTTTCCCAAGAGTGCCAAATGAAGTATTTAAAACTAAGGTGCCCATAATGCTTCATTAAAATTGAAGGACAGCACCTCACTACTCCTGGATGGTGTTTTCTGTACCTAATTAGACTGTCTTGTCTATGAAGCAGCAACTCAACTGAGGAACACAAGTCAGTGTACAGAAGATAAACTAGATGAACTGACTACTTATCTCCAGACTTATTCAAATCTTTCCTTTGACCTCTTACAGACTAGTAAGGAAGTGCTGGAATTTTAGGCTATAAAATGTGATAACCAACAAGAAGAGACAGATGAGGAAGAGATGGGAGGAAGGATGCTGACCACCTTTGTTGTTCCATGAAACAGTAAAAACAGATATATTTTATAGTTGAGAAATCCCGTCAGAAAAAAAAAATAGCTGCAGCTGTTGTATTTACATCAATAGAATATGACCTGCAAAAATAGATGCTTTCTCCATCAACAATATTCTGTATTGACAAAATTATGTCTTTAAACCCTTCTCTTTAGCTTACTGGTTACCATCAAAAGTTTACTGTGCCTCACAATTACATTCCATGAGTAACTTCAAGACCATTTTCATGTGAAGTACCTATAGATGCTCAGCCAATTAGACACGCACATGACCATGAGCTCTTCCCATAAAATTTATTAAAGAGCAAACTTAGTTCAAGTGATAATGACACTGCCTGTTGGGACTTACTGGGGGATCCCTGAAATGGATGTTTTAATTATGTTATGAATATACTGTGCTGAGATCACTGTCCCTGTGCTTACTGGAGAAACCCCAGCAAGCCCATACAAACAGTTCACATTAGTTTGCCTAAGGATGTAGCAAAACATGAGCAATTTTTACTCAATACAGTGCTCAAATTATTTGCCTGTGCCAACCTTTCCTACAGCTGAATATGCAGATTCTTAGAACATGTTTGTTAGCAGCAATGCACTTTGGTTAGGCAAAATTTTCATCCTGAAACATTATCAATTTTTTGCATTAGAGTATTTCAGGTTATTGTTTAAAACCATTTTTAAAGTTCCAAATGTCCAAATGAAGAAGATGCTGTACTGTGTTTTGCCTGCTCAGAACTCTATGGCTTCTTGTAGCTATGGAGGGGGTTCTTAACATTTTGTTGCACTGCCCAGGAAGGGGCCTGGCAGACAGCAGAGTGTTCCCCACTTTCTTCAAAGAATTTTAGCTCTGGCTTATGGCAATGACTATAAAAATCATTAACAATCACTATTGTCAAGACAAAAAAAAAAAAAAATCAACAGTGAAAAGTTTTTTGCAGACAACTTTGGCCAGACACTGATTTTTACTATCAGGCTACCAGTGTTTTCTGCAACAGCCAAGTATACATTTTATAAAGATAGATTTGCAATAATAACATTTAATATAGGCTTTAATCAGTCATCCTTACCTCTAGTATTTAAGACAGTTGTATTTGATTGTACTACTTTTTTTGGACATACTGCATTCGAGGTATACTCTGTAAACAGCCTAGCAATGATTCCCTGCTTTGGGATCAAGAGTCAAACATTTGCAGATGCTCTTTTACGGCCTGGCTCAGTTAGCAGGAAAGGGTTGTGAGAAGCAGTTTTTACACAGTCCCGATAAACTGCCTGACTAAGCACACTTTTTGTACTGGCTGCAGATGTTTACCTGCCTCATAGATTCATGAAATCTGACAGAGATGACTTTGAGGTCTCCATGTATATACCTAATGTATGCAAATATAATTAATACAATAAATATAAGTCATGCAGGGGCAGTAATTACTAAATTGCTTTATGTTTGCAGATATAATGCCAATAATATTTATATGACTCCTTCAGACTATATTTTTCTAAATATTCTATACTGTTATGTTTTTCTCTCTAAAAGTAGGCAAAGCTTCAGTGGTTTTCTTAACTCTTTCTTGCAATTGCAAGAGTTATCATATAATCAGAAAGCAGTAATATCAAAAAGAAAATTATGTCTTTCTTGCTGAAGGAGAGAATCACAGAATGGTGAGGTTGGAAGGCACCACTGGAGGTCACCCAGTCCAACCTTCCTGCTCAGGCAGGGTCCCCTAGAGCACCTTACTCAGGATTGTGCCTACTTGGCCTTTGAATATCTCTGGGGAAGGACACTCCACAGCCTCTCTGGGCAACCCTCAAGGTCCAAAGTCTTGATTCACACTTGACAATTTGTTTGCAGTGACAGGGAGGTGGAATTCCTCAGGTGTGATGCAGGAGCTGTTTGCCACCAGTTGCAGAACTTGTTCTCAAACAGGAGAGGTCTTCAAGTACAGTAAACCTCTGTTCACTATTAGGGGGAGCCAAAAAGTCCCACCAAAACAGTGACTAGTTATTTTCTTCTACATAGGAACATAAGTCTTCCCTGAAAGTTGACGACATTCCATTTTGTGGTATACAGAAGAATGGAAGAGAACGTTTCAGGAATAAAACAGGAGCCCTCAGAATTAGAACTGAAGGAGCTATGAGAAATGATTAAGACATGTCTTTAACAGAGTCTATACATAAAATCCCCAGTGTTCAGCTTTTGTGCTAATTATAATGTTATTTATCATTGTGTCAGAAAGCCGCACAAAAACCATTTAGTTTGTGAGGTCTTGGAGAAATACTTGCTGAGAACTGATACGTTTCCTTTATGAAGCTGCTGTTACAGGCAACAAGCCTTGTCTGCTGCCTTGTTCACCCTTTAGGTTAATAATTCCTCAGCTATAGGTGTTCACCATGGAGCACAGACACGTGAGCAAACAACAGCATTAGAAAGTGCCAAAGATAAAAACAACCTCTTAGCACAACAACGCCTGCAATGTATGGTTTTGTTCATTTACCTTGACAAAACCAGTCTTTATTTCATGGAAAACAGCAGTCCTAAGACAAACAGCAACATTGATAACTAGATGGTAGAGAAAAAGAAAAATCACTGATGGTAGGAAACAGTTATACTCTCGACCAAGCAGCGTGTGCTGTGAGTGCAGCGCTTCTCGCAGGAAACCCTCTCTATCTGCTACCTGGAAATGAGGTGGGGCCGGGTCCCCTGCAGACACCCGATTAAGCAGAAATAACTAAGCAGTTAAGAGGGTATTTAACTTAGCAAGCAGGCCAAGTTTTACAGTTTGCATGATTTAAAGTCCCCCATCTGATGCAACAATTGTAACACAAGTTAATTGAAAAGAGAAATTAAAAACATTCCACTTTAACTCAAGAATTAAGGGGGGGGAGGGCTAGTGCATACTTTAAATACCTCCTATATTGTGCAAAAGAATTGAAGGGCAGTGTAAGAAAATTATATCCAGCAGTTCAAAAATGCTTTACCCCTGCACCTTGTACTACTGAAGCAGCTTTTTCTCTCATTAACTGTTTCTAGGCTGAGGGATCAATGACAGGCATCCTTAAGTGTCTGAGGCACATACATCCCAAGGAAGGGGAAAAACTGTTTAGTGTGGCCCAGGGGAGAGGAATAATAGGATGAAACAGAGCAAAGGCAGAATTCAGAATGGAAATGCTGACAATTAGATGTATCTGACCATGGAATAATCTTCTAAAGGTCTTGGTGTCATCTAAGCTATTTTAAAATGGGTTAAACAGTTGGAAATTTGCTGAAAAGAACTATTCTGTATTGACACGGGGACAGACAAGACAATGATGTAAGTAAACCTTTTTTATTTGGAACTTTTTGAATTCTATTAATTCTAGTTTTTATTTACTGAGGAATGATGGTTTCTTCTATATTTACTTGTTGCATTGTTTTCCTACCACTTCCATCCTCCCTTCAGTTTCATTCTGACATGTTTCACTTCATTGGGAGACACCAGAGTTAGAGAGCTCTCAGGAGGAAGAGTTTAAAAGTATGTGTATACAAACTCAAGGTTGGTCTGCTTGGAAAGTCATTGAGCAACTGAGCAGAATGAGCTGCTTATGTGTAATATTTATTTCACTAAATAATCCATTCACTTTAGCTAATTGTCCTGCTAGGCTGTATGGATTTAAACTTAAGGAGGCTGTTCCAGGGAAAGGAATCTCTAAATGAAACTAATGACACAAGAAAGGTAGATTTCTAAGAGGAAACAAGAAGGAAGCTGCTCATCTGCAAGTATCTGCCTTTGCCTCCAAATGCTTTCTCTTCTCTGCATGTCCTGTGCCAGACACTCATAGAAACCATTACTAACACTGTACTAAAATGCTCTAAAGAAAAAAAACCATTGCTGCCAGCACCACTTGTAAACAGCTACTAATATATCAGGAAATAAAAAACCTATCACTATTTTGTACAAATGCCTCTTACACTATGATTGAAACCAATACTACTACAAACTATTTCATAGTCAGAGAGAAAATTGATATCAGTATTAAATATTCTGATAATAACAACAAGATCAGCTGGTATTTAAAGAAAAAAAAAACTAAGAGGTATTCCAGAGGAAAACAGGAGCACGAAGAACACATTCCTATGATCTGAAATTTAGTTTCTTCCTTAACCAAAGAAAAGAGATTTTCCACATTGTAACCAGACCTAAATTTTTACTTTGGGATACATATCCTTGTTTATATTTACATAAGTTATATACTTGGGTGTATCCAAGCTTTATTCTACTATTCTGTAAGTTCAATTTACAGTGACCCCTTCTAAAAATACACACAAAATATGCAAATATATGCATATGCAAATTTTTGTCAAAGAGGAAAAAGAGAAAACCTAATTAAAAAGCAAAGTTCTGCATGACCAAATTTTAAAATAGAGATTTACATGCAGGTGCATTCATATCATAAACCTAAACTGTCAGCTCTAAAATGCACAGTCACACGTGCAAAGTGCATATTTCCATGTGGAAATGGCTGTGCACAAATTTAGGAGTGGTATTTAGGCACAGTTGTAAGAGCTCTGTGTGTGGTTTTTAATTGCCTGATACAGGCTCTTCTGCCCAAATAGTTCTGGAAGAGACAACAAATTCACAGCTTGGGGGGGCAGCATAAATTCACCAGGCTACTGGCTAAATCCAAGAAGAAACTGGAATTTTATATCTAATATTTAGTTTGAAAGATAAAAATACTCTATATGAACAGGTTTATTGACATTAAATGGCAAAATACGGCAAGCTAGAATTACTGTGCATGGTTTTGAGTCTGAATTGACTGATTCTTACCTAAGCAACAGCAAATCATACAGAATAAAACACAACATGGAATCTTTGTTTTTTTCTTTTAAGATCTGAATATTTAAGATTTGAATTTTTTTATATAAAAGGTGGAAATATTGGAGATTGAATACAAAAGGCAGAATAAAGGTATGTAAGAAGAACAAAAGCACAGAAACCTTCAGTGACTTATTTACTCCAGGTCACAGAGTAGGTCAGTATCAAAGAAATTGTGAAGGCACCTCTGCCCGAGCCTGTGCAGGCAGTTGTACATCTAATTCTCTGTGCTGCAAACCAAAAATCCAATCCAAAAGCTAAATCAGGCTAATATGTCACATCTCTCTGCTTTAGTTTATACCTTTCTAACACTGTTTGGCCACTCCTGGTCTGAAAAGAGCTTTGGAATGGCAAGTAGTTCCATATCTGAGCATACACGTATGCACTGGAAAATGCCATCGGAGGCAGGGAGAGCCAGAGGGCTGCTGGAGGAGGAAGAACAAGCGAATCTGCTGTTGGGATTAGCCATAATCCCATTAAGATAAGGCCCAGGGAAGTGCTCAGCACCCCTGCAAAGAGAACTGGCTGGACAGCAGGCTCAGAGGTGATGCTTCTCCTCCTCCAGCCCCCAGGAAAACTATCCTGCCCCAGGACTCTACTCAGCAAAAACTTTCCTGCTTGGCGTCCAGCACATTACAAAGGTGAAGAGAGAGGGAATGCTTACACAGAGATATAGAATTAGCAATTTCTAATCCCTAATCTCTTAGGAATTTTTAAATACCTATCTGAGGAAAAGATGTGATTGTCCATTAGAGTCATAAATAGAAAGTTGCAAGAATAAACTAAGCTGTATAAGCATCATTAAATCAGCGTTTTGGGACTGGTGTAGAACATGTTTCCCTTCCAAAAGCACATAATTTAATAAAGCAGCATAAGAAAAACTCCTGAACACAGTGTGTGTTACTATATCAGAACAGGGGATTATCTGCTGCTGTGCTATTTGATTAAGCATTAACAAGGAAAAACAGCTTTTTCAGTGTCCAGTGATAACGATTAATACAAATATAAGCTACCATAAAAGAACAAAAGTCCAATAAAACCCCTATTGACCAGTTTCAGTCAAGTCATTATTTTAATCCAAATAATGCAGGGGAACAAACGGTAAAACCCCCAAATTTCTAAGAGCTGGAATACTTCAGCAGCTTTTAGGCAAGCCAAATTCCTGCAATTTTACATATTTTATGAATACTGTACTATGGAAAAATAACCACTGGACTTAAAAGTAGCTATCACAAAAATTCAAAGTTACTGACATCTGGAAAAGATTTCCAAGAGGTCTCTACTGTTAGACATGATAAAAATAAATAAATAAAGTGGATTAAATGATCACAATCCAATCTTTAAAGTCCCTTAACAAACGTAAACTTCAGTGAATACAATTCATTAAAACCTAATTACAAAAGATCAATAGTGCAATTTAGCCCAACCCAACACATATTGTAACGCACAGAACATTTGAAAACTCCGGTCTTTATGAACAGGGTTTAAGTGACACTGTATATTACATTGCAGGGTGTCTCTGTAAAGCAATTAGCACAGGTTGCCTAGCTTTATCCAGAAAGGATATCACATTAAGCAGCTCTAGGAACAATGCATTTGTAAACACCCACACTCAAGGATGCAATGAAAAAGGAAATGATACTACTAACAATAGTCTATAAAACCAATTTAAAAGAAAAATCAACTATTCATACTCCAAATATGTACTCTTCAGAGTTCGCTATTTGTGTTGCTGTTTGCAGAATTTAATGGCCATATTTTGCTTTTAGTTATGTACCAGGAAATCCACTGACATCTCTGACAATGATAGAAAAAGCATAGTCTAGCCTATAGTCACTATTTGTCAGGAAAATCAAACAGAATTGATTTAGAGTGATAGTAATCAGCTTTTACTGGAATTACTTTAAAATTTAAATTTTAGTGTATTGAAAAAGCATTCTAATTATCCTAAAATGTAAATAAAACTGCTACTATAGCATTTTTTAAAACTTAAATACAATGGAATAGTATATAAAGATGATTTTCCATTACAGATTGCCCTAGAAGGCTCTGAAACCACATACTCTGAGCAGCTTCTCCTAATGTTTGAGTATATAATTTGAATCCACATACCCTTCTCTCAGACTAAAAGAACTGATGCCACATCAGTTCAAAGACCATTGAAGCCACATAACTACCTGTATGCACAAGTTTACTTGTCAGTATTTTGCAGGGACTGGTATATCCTCTGGTCAGTCAACCTTATTTCAACTATTGCAGTTATGACATGTTTGGGTAGTACACACAGAGGCCACACCAAACAGAACATAAGCAAAATGATAAATCAAAATAAAGGACGCAAATCACACCATTTTCCTTGGAGCAATCTTCTCAGCCACATCAGTAATTTTCATCTGCTTCACTTTGTCTTCCAATAGTTTGGAGGTTTTCCTCAGACAACCAAGGCTATTCATCTTCCACATCACATCATATCCTATTTGATCCGTGCCAAGGGAAGAGAACAAACAGACCAGGAGAAGGTGGCACCATACTGGAGGTTAGGGGAGCATGCAGAGATCTCATGGAGTCATTCCAACAGGGGCTGTACCAGCTGTCTGATATTTGTGCATATTTATATTACATTTAACTAACCTAATACACCACACACAAACAAAAACATCAATAAAACACCACAGACTGTCACCAATGCAACAAAATCCTTCCATACCTTTTGCTAGTTTATATCATAAGTATGTTTCAACATCCAGTTAGAGCTGAGAGCTTAAATAACCTCTAATAAGGAGCAATGAGGATCTTAAAATGATGCATGATGACAATGTGTTAAAAAGGTAACAAAGCATTCCTGTACTAGCTGTAATTTCAATGGAAGTAGCATATAAACTAATAAGCTATAACACTTGGAAGAACAGACTTGCAAGGGCAGAGATAACAAAAACACTATTAAAAAAGAACCCAATAATGTTGCTAATACTTCACAGAAGAAGGTCAAGTCCTTCAATAATTCCAGAGAAGTACTTACCAAGAGTTTTCATAGCAACATATTGGCTACAGCAGTAGAAACAGTGTTAAACTTTGAGTCAGATGATATATTTCAGTGGGACTCTCACTGCTCAAAGAAGGTGTTATAGCAAGCTAAATTTGTGTTTGGTAGCAAAGATAGAAATGCCAGATACCTGGAATTGAGAAAAATGCCTCCTCCTCACACAGCTCCATGGGCAGCATGAGTCCTGTCTGGATTAAATAACTGCAGAGCTGAAGGACTGATGCTGTCCATGGGCTAACACTCAAGTTCACATATGCCAGCACAACTTCATCCAAACTCTTCTCATGAGATTTTGGGTACTTTCATTAACTTTTCACTGCCTTGGGTGCCATCTGAGCTGGACACGGAAAATAGCCTAAGAAGTATCACTGGCCTCCTACTTCCAAACACAATGCTTATTCACACAACCACATCAGACTTCAGTACCCATACTGCAAAATTAATCAGAGAAAACAATGGATTCAGAACAAAATAACTGAGACTGACCAGGCAGAATTCAAAGAAAAAAAACTATTCAGATTCTGTGTTTCTGAAGTATATAAATATAGTAACGTACACTATATATTTATTATACATTTTTATAGAAATCTAATGTGCATGTAGGGTTAAGATATGAGCATTTGAATCAAAAAAACAGCTGTTCCTCCAAGTATATCCTTTGATAAAACAACACACTCAATCTGTGAGGAAGGCTCTGCAAGGTCTTTAAGAGAGTTTTGAAATGTCAAGGTTACATTGCAGAGGCTGCAGAATTCTGATTTAACAGGAGTAGAATTTATTATTTTTTAACAAAACATTAATAAAAAACCTATTTAGAGACTATCTGATGTTTTTAAATGAGTTATTACAGAATAAAAGTTAATAGTGCAAATAGGATTTCAGCCCAGAGCATATCCTTAAAGGCTGATTCAAATGATGAGGCACAAAATCCAGCAGAAAAAATTGCTCATGTCGCCAAAGGGACCTTGGTAAGAATATGCTTCTCTTGAGAAGTCTGTCAGAAGATGACACTGGCCACAAGGGACTTGAGCAGTGAACACTTTTTGCCTGGGAGGACGTATGGGATGTGCTGCACCAGTGGAACAGCAGCAGCCCCTCTGCATTGCTCCATTACACAGACTGGGGTACCGAGGGTAGCCAGCAGCTGGCAATGGGCCACAACCTGCCGGGGATGGCAGTGCCTCTATGGAACTGCCCAAACTGCCATGGCACACAGTCACTGAAAATCACCAAAGGCAAGCTGATACATTCAGAGGGCAATATCAGATCCAGACCTTTAACACAAATACGTAATTTTTTTACCCAAATGTAAGTTATTTACAAGTTTAGGACCTGTAAGCATTTTTCCTCTACTACCACCCACCCAGCATTTCATTCTCCCTCCTGCTTTCTCTTGCACAGATAATCACTAGCTCTGTGCATTTGTTTGTGACCCAAGGAGGATATTATGGATCACCTTCCTAGCCCTGTTTATGCACTGTGTTTATGCACTCTGCATATCTAAAGCACTTTCTGCATTGTGCTTCTTATGTACAGCCAAAACGGAGGGCAAAAGAGTTGCCACATGATGGTTTAGAGCACCTAAACAAGACAGACTGCAAGACAGACTGGGCTATTCCCTCCAAGCAGCTCACTAACCCCTGCAGGCACTACAGTTTGAGACAATGATTCCGAAAGAAATAAATCAAAGGAGAGACACTAAGGTTTTATAAAAACAAAAGAACCACCAAACAAACAAAAAAATAAAAGGGGGGAGGCTTTTAAAGAATGATTTATAAACAAATTGAAAATAACAGTTTAGCAATACAGAAAAAATGGTGGTTCTTTTCAGTTTTCAAGTTAAATAAGAGTAATACATGTTCTAAAGAGACTGAAAGTTAGAGAAACTTGGTTTTATTATGTTTATATTAAATCTGTGTTAAATCTGCTTAACATCACATTGCAGAGTTATGTGAAAACATTTCATATTTCCTCCATATGTGATCAGTGCTTGAAACATTTTGGCTGTTATATTACAGTTTAAAAAACATGATACACTTTGAAAGGAAAAGAAAAACTGTAAAAGATATTTAGAAGTCATGTGACACACAGGGGAGCACAAAGAACACAGCTTATGACACAACAGTTAATGCAATAGGTGCAAACCAGAAACATTACCATTCACCTCAAAGCACACCGAAGGCACCAAAACCCCTTCAGTCCTAATCACAGCTTCTCTATAGCAGTGATGAAATATTTACCTATTTCTATAGTTTGAAGATTTGTCAATTGAAACAAAGTTTAATTAAACATGATTCATTCTGTTTTCCAACACAGTGCTGTGGTAACTATATGATAATCAAACCTTCTTCTGAGGACAAAATACCTTTTCACGACGGTCAGCTTCTATCATGAGCATGTTTTAATTGGCTATCATTTGTAAGAGGAAAAATATCTCAGTTGGAAAAGACCTCTTAAGAACTGCTGTTAACTGCATTTGTCCCTTTCTCATACAGAAAATATTTTCTATATTTATTTTAATTGATATATAAATTTTGGGTTGTTCACTGAGTTTGCTTGTAGTATGTAGCTCAGCTTTAAGGCAAAATTCTGACTCTGCTGGGACTTTAGTCTTACCTTAAACTGCATTCTGAATTGGCCATACTTTGATATATTTATTTAAGCTATAAAGGTTGAGTTAAGATGGGGCTACAATTCAGCCAAGCACCCAAGAATTGAAATGTTTAAGTACTTAATATAATTTGGACCTAAAATGTTATTGCTTTCAAAATCTTCAGTAAAGGTCATCTTCCTGCTAGTAAACCAGTTACCAATTATTTTTCTATTGCTCTGGAAATATTTCAGAATTTATTATATAGCCCTCTATTTTCTGATAAGTAGCTGGTTTGTCTGTTTCATACGTGTGTTTATTGCAAAAAGAGTTAACCTCAGACCTAAGAGCTGGCACATTCTTAGATACCTATAATTAGCTAAAGGAATAATTTCAAGTGCAATGATTATTTAACAATAATGTATAAATGCATTAGCTATCCCTCAAAAATTAAAACACGTGAGGAAGATTCCTGTGCAACTGTGACATGGGGAGCAGCCTGTTTTTTCTAATCAGCAACCAGTTCTCTATAAGATTATTCTGCAACTAATCATTTTCCTGCCAGCAGCAAAATAAAACAGACTCCCCTGAAGTAAGTTTGTCTTGGTAAGGTTTCAAGATAACAGATTGTGACACAAACCTCCTCAGGTTCATACATTTGCACTGTTATGCCTTTTTAAATAAACACTTCTGTTGAAATGTTTATCCATTAACCATACAAAGAACAGTTTCATCACATGCACAAATAGCTTTTTTAGATAGATCAAGTGAATGAGTGTATATACACTAAGATCCCACAGACAATTCCCTGACATCACAAACGAGGCTCCAAAAAACTCATGTACAGCCAAAAAAGATAATTTTGTGTTTCCATGAAAAAAACCGACCTACCAACAATACTGGATAGCTACTAATATTGCTAGTGAACGGTTTCCCACTTTTGAAAGAAAACAAAACAATAACCATGCTTATAAGATCAAAGGACAAGAAACTCATTACCCATAATTTTTCATCCACTGAAACATTCTCTCCCTGAAATCTAGAAATAATATCATATGCACTTGTAACATTATTTTCACACCTGCAATGACAGAAACTTGTCACATTGTGAAGAACCCACCTACTCTCCAGACCACAGACACAGCACTTTGCCAGCCACTCCTCTTAAAAACTGAGCACTGGAACAGATGTCTCAACATGAACTGAGGCACAGGCCCCAAAGTTCAGACCCTCAGAGGTCTGTCCAGACCCTGACCTCGCCTATGGCTTCTTCAAGAGCTGTCCAGCTCAGCCAGCCCCCTTCTGGGTGATGCTTAAACAGAAATAAATATCTAGGACACTTTTAACATGGATTGACTGTCTCTCTTCCTAAACATTCATCTAATATTTACTATAGTAAGTCACACTATCACATTTAGAGGGCTTATTTGAAGATACACTTCTATTTTACAACAGCCATTTGGTTCTCCAAGTGTTTTATCAATCATTTCCTATAGTTAGTATATAATCAAAATTCTAACTATACCATAACAAATTTCAGAACACAGGGATGTACAGTAATTAGTAATTGGCATCTGAAAGGTTTTTAAACTAATTCATCCCACAACCAGTTTTGATGTTTCTGTGAACTATAGACTGATATCAACCTTGGGGGGGGGGGGGGAAATCAGTGAAGGACAGAATGGCTTTGAAGGTAGATAAAAAGATGGTAATAAATCATTGTCACTATTTGCAAATAGAAAGGAAAAATACCAAGTCCTTTTAATTTCTCTCAAAAATAACCCATGGTTTTCTGGAAAAATGGCTATATCATTCAATTTTATAGACACATCAAGAAAAGAGAGCTAGCTACCAGAGAAGCCATATTTAAGCAGCCATTTCTTTTCATAGTAAATCTTCAATTCTTGAAGATTTTGGAGGTCAACACTTCCCTAGAGCTCTGTTTGTTTGTTCAGTTTCTAGGAGAGTACAGAATCTGTCTTTGGCAGATTTAATTGAGGGAATGCAGTAACAAATGAACAAGAATTATTTATCCCTATTCCTTTTAGATCTTGTTCTTGTAACAATTTACTCAAGACAAACAATGCTATTCCTGCAGCTTAAAAAGAAGTTGGCCCTTCTTTTGCAGTGCCCTGTTAGTGCAGGCTCTACAGAGCTTAGTTACCCAGGCACTGATGCAGAGCTTGCCTCAGCAGACCACAGAATATGATGATCCAAGCTTTTTCCAGATCCAGATACAAATCTGTGGTGCTGGATCAAGTGGAGCACTATTTGGCTGACAGGGAATTTACACCATCTGCTTTACATAGGGCAAGTGAAGTTAACAGCTTTAATTTACCCTATAGTTAATGACAACTAGAGGGATTTCAGACAATAATTCAGAGTAGCTAAATTTGATCTCTAAAATCGGACAAATGATTCCAAGCCTATTTCTAGAAGTCAGAACTGTGGTTTATATGAGACTCAAAGCACCTAAAGCAAAGATAAATCTGAACAGCTTAGAATGGGATTCTAGGAGATGCCTAGAGATAACTGATAGGAATGCTGAGGAAAGGAAGTATCTGTAATTCCAATCTTTCCCAGCATTATCATGCCCCTCTGTCCAGAAAATCCAGTCTAGCATCCATTCAGAAAGGCAAATGAGGGTATTGGTACCAACCACCTTTCCCTACACAGTGGTTATAGCGCTGCTTGTTTTCCTTAGGTAAGAGCTCTCCAGATCTAGGATTTTAAGTGACTGTCATATCTAGGATCATTACTGAGATAATTGTTGTAGATGACTTTCACTTGGCTGGAATTCTTAATTATCCAATGATAGATCTGAAAAGTAGGATCCAAACAACCCCAGAAAACAAAAGCACAAAACAAACCAGAACAGAAAATGGCCTTGCTATACATATTTAATGAAACAGTGAAAATATCCTGCACAAAGGCTTCGAGAGTTAAATTGAAAATGTGTGTATGATAAATGGATATAATACTGTCTATGTAATGGGTTTCCTATTTAAATTTTGTGAGGATTTAATCAGTTGGGCACAGCTGTGCAGGATGCACCATAAACTACGTTGAAAAATATGTAGACATGTACATTTATCTGCTACAAATTAAGCTCACTTAGAGGTGGTCTTAATGGACCATGTAGCAATCATTACAAGCATAAATTTTAAACTGTCTGTTTCCAGTGAATTTGCTTTGAAAAAAAATTAATGCTCATCCTTCGTGGAGCACAGTAATAAATGGAAGTACCCTTAATCTGTTAAGCACTAATAACCTAGCAATTATTCATTATGAACCCCATGCTGTATAATGTATGTCTGTTACAATTTTATTAGCAATTCTTTACTTAACCTGCAAAGGTATAATTTTTATTCCAATTTACACCTTGTAATTACATGATGTTTTAAGTGACATGCCATTAGAGTTACAGAATGCCCTGTCCCCTTGCTTTATTGTAAAACATCTGTACTGTAAAGGATTGTCACGGCCAGTGATCATTTATGACTTTCAGACTTTGTGCTTCTCTGAAAAGCAGCAACATCCACCTTAGAGATCAAAAAGCTTTGGCGTTGTTACAATGCAACACAAAAATAATCCATCAATTGTTTAACATGTGAAATGGATAACACTGTAATCAAAGTGGATCAGTGACCCATTTGGAGCCTACTCAGAGGCCACAGAAGTTGTAAGTTCTTCTACAGAGATTGTCACTTGAAGTCACTGGTTGCTATTCTGGTGTGCGTACCTTGCACAATCCCTGCTTTCAGAGAAGAAAAAGGAAACCATCCCCACTCACTGAAGGGCCCTTTCTCATCCAGACACTGCAGTGTTGACCAGAATTATCAAACCACAGGAAAAAGAAAAAAAAAAGTCTATGCTTTTCAGTAACTACTCTGGTTTGCATCTTTTCTACCCTGCACCAGTCAGCAATGATGTTATTTGCTCTGGGAAAGCAGACGAAGCCATCAAGTTTCTTGAATAAACCAAAGAGGAACTGGAAAATAACAAGCTGTGCACTCAAACTAGAAATAGGGCAAGTTTCTGTTGTGGAGAAATTACTTGTCTCAACTCCATTCACTGAAATTTTGGCATTCAGAACCCTACAGATTACTTCCTCTCATTAACAGTTTTCAGGAATATTAGGTGAAGTGCATTTTCAGGAAACAAACAAACAAAAATACCCCTTATTTTTATTTTATGAGTCAACAAAGCCATGTAACTCAGGTTATCTAATTCTTTTCTCCACAAAGTCATATTTGCCAGTTCCTTTGCTGATGTAACTGTTCAGACTGCAGGTTTCCAACATGCTCTGCTCTGTGTTTATTGCATTTGCCAAATATTCCATCCAACTTGAATCCAAACTGATGAGGACAGCCTTTGACATTTCCTGCTATGGCCCTCTCAGAAGCAAGGAGCTGTTAGCTCTCCTGCACTTCCAATATTCCCCCAGCTGACACTCCTGGCAAGAGAATCAATCTCACTGAAACACAAGAGGTGGGGAACCAGAAATGGCAATGCATGAGGCATCTCCTGCGAAGTGCAGGCACAGGGGGTGGTGTGTGTATGGGAAGTGTGAGTGTTTAAGTATGCAGCAGTCAAAATAAAAATGAGGACAAAAAATGAGACAACTACATGTGGAAACAAGCCAGAGAAAACTTTGATTACATGGGAGCCTAGTACATATGTTTTAGATGTAATGAATACTTTTTCTAAGTTCAGTGGTTGATTCAGAGACACTGTCACATCAAATTCTCTGTATTGCTCTGAAGGATCCTCGTGCTGAAATGTCAGCTGGTCGTATCACCTACAGGCAAAGAGAAATTGCCCCAACGTTATGCATAGCAATTCCACTGCTCTGTGCTCTATAGCACTGTTTTCTAAGAATAGCTGGTTCAAAAGGAAGCTGCTCTTCAGTGAGCCAGAGGCAATTGAATTTTACCCTGAAAGTGGCTATGGGCTTTGTAGAAACATTTAGGAATATTAAATATTCATGTATTTGATCTAGCAAAATTCAGGACAGTAAAGGCACCCACCAGAATAGCTCCAACATAAATACTTTTAACATTTACTATTATAACTTGAAGTATGGATATTCTGACAAAATAAAATGCCACCAAAGAGGAAAAAAATTCTTAGCAAATTCTTTTTCCTCTTGTAGTTAGTTGGTGTTTATGAATTATTTTGTACCTCCAAATGGCAATGCCCAGGAGTCCAGCCTTCCAGTGAGAGGGGTGTGCCCTGCAATGAACCATTCTAGATTCAAGGTGTTTTCAAGCTCAGCTTCTCCTTTCCTCACAATCAGTTCCAAAAAACAGACTGCCATTTCTTTCCAGAGCTAGTTCTACATATTACCCTCTATCACTGGTGTAAGCAAACATCTAAAAAGAATTCCAGTGAACTGTGCTGCTTTGCACACCACACAAGGGAAGATGAGCCTGGATGCTGTGGGTGTTACAGAAGAAACAGTGGAATCTTGTGTTACAACATGATATAAGACAGAAAATACACAGGAGACACAAAAAAAGCAGCTTAAAATATACCCATGTATTTTGTCTTGAGTTCACCTAAATTACTGACCTGCTGTAAAAATACCATGTGCTAGCTCCTTTTGAACAGCAGAAGCACATTTTATTAACTGCTTATTTAAAGCACTGGATTATGTCCCAATATAAAGGGATATCATCCTTTTATAGAGGAAGACATTGCTTAAATCCACAACTTCATACTACCAAAAAGCTCATCCTGAATCCATAACATACTGCCCCTCGCTGACTAGGCACCTGAACATGGAAATGAAATTAGGAATTATCGATTTTGATTTCTATTTTGCAACAAACAAACAAACAGAAATATTGTTGTCTTAATACAGTATCACTAGGTCTACAAAATCTTAAGTTTTTGGATTAGTTTAAAGCATCATGATACAGGAATTTAGTAATTTGTAGATATATCAAAAAAAGAAAATGTCATGTATTATAAGTATCTAATAATTATATATAATACTTTAGTGTTTGACCAAAATGTACAATGTACAGAGAGCTTAAAAATACTATACTGCATTTACAGTTAATCTACAGTTTACAATCATAATAGAATAATGCATATAAAAATTTGGCAATTAAAGACAATATCAGAAATATTATTTTATTAAGCAGCTTTTCCATATAAAATGTATGTGTGTATAGGTATATGTAGCAAATTAAAAACTTTCAGAAAGAACTTAAGAATTATAGACTTAAGAATTTGTAAATTGTGTTTCCTTGGTAAAAATACTGTAATGACCTATTTAAGTTAAGGCAATGTGGCCTTTTTGAGTTCTTGCATCCAACTTAAGCATCTACATATCTTATCAGAACAGAAACTGTCTTATCGTGGTATAGATGGTATCATACTGGATTAAGAGAGCACAAGAAATGATATAGTCTGCAATAAGATACAGTAAAATTGGAATTTCAGTGGTCAGAGCAGCCCATGTTTATTCCATATTTATTCAAGAGGACAGATGATTCCCCAAAGCACCAGGCATATAAAGCAGTACTGCAAGTTGGCCATCCAGTAGGAAGCAATACACACTCCCCCAAAGCACATGACAGATGAGCTAAAAATGGTTTCAAATTGATGAAATATTTTTAAGTCTCAGACCCAAACTACTATTTTCTCCACGTGTGGTTAAAACAGCTGCAATGCTGGAGGTATGCTATCATTATTATCACTCTGCCTTATCTCTCCTACAGTTTCTGCCCCTGTTTTAAGTTTCAAGGCACTCACCCTTTACTCTCATCACTTCATCTCCAAATCTCTCAGTTGAGTATTTCATACACACACACCCCCACACACCCCCCACTCCTCTCCCAGTTCATCTGAGCCAAGTTGAGATGACCATGCTAACACTGGGATGAAACTGTGCCCTGCACCTCTGGACAAATGTTTATTCTGGGTTTGCTGCTATGCCACCTCCCTTCCACAGCATCCAGGCAGGCAAGAACAATAGAAGAATAAGTTGTTAACAGCCTGCAAAAGGCATGCAGACTTGCTTTATGCTCAGACCCAGCTACACACCTATTGTTCAATTTCTGTAATGTTTTATTTACCATTATGTTCAGCAGAATAACTATAAAATAATTGTATTATAGTTACAAAATCTGATAAAATATTTTCCCACTGCAATGTAGCAAATTAGACTCCAGAGACTAGTTGTCCCAGAATCAAAATGGCATTAGGCAGTATTCAATGTTTGATTTGAACTCTTTTCTAAACTGTTTGCTTTTAAACAGGCAGACCATCAAGAGGAGAACTATAGTCTTCAAAAATAAAAGCTCTTTCACTATATATAAAAGTTTCCTGTAGAGCATTGTCTCCAGTTTTATTGTAGCAGAGAAATAGAAAGAACAACTACAGTGATACCATACAGTGTCAAATAAATAAAACTGAAAATTATTCTGTTTCAGTTTTGTATGACTCCATTCAAACCACCACCTAACTAGGTAAATGTGTCAGGACTATACTTTGTGAACAAATGCACACATTCCTGGGACACCTCTGAAGACAAAGAATCTGCTTTGGAACATGAACAAATAAACTTTAAGACTGGCCTTTTGTAGCTGAGCAGGGGCAGCCTCATCTCACCAAGGCTCTGCAGCTCAGCTGCCAAACCACAGAGCTGCTGCTCCCCGCTATCCACACTGTGTGCTTGTAAGGACACCAGCCAGGCCTTTCTTCTCTATTTTCCTTCCTTCCCCCCCTTAATAAAACTTTGACTAAACTGTGTCTGAACTAAGGATCACTCTGGTATAACTTTCAAATCAAAGTTACCAAATGCTCACAAAAGCATAAATTCATGTCTGAAAGTGTGGCTACTTCCTGATGGAACAGTTGATGGACTGAAAGTCAACCCTGTGAAATAAACTCTTCATTTCAAATGAAAAACTGGAATAAAGAAACTGGCAGGTTCACAACACAATAAGTCTAGTGAAATTAATAAGGCCGGGTATTCAGCAAAATTACTACCACACCTACAATTTTCAGTTTCCTTTATAAGGCAACAAAAGTACCAGAGCTGGTTGAGTTGCTGTCTTTAGGCACTTTGGGGCTCAGGAAGTAGAAAATGCTCCTAGTTCAGGAAACTGGCAACTTCAGACCATCTTGATGGTGACTTTTAGAGCAAAAGAGATTCTATAGGTCTGTGACTTATCAGTCAGGGCCTATTGCTAATGGAAAACATCGGTGGGGAATGAGATGACAGGCAAGGAGAAGGGAGAGGAAGATACAATTCAAGGTCAAAGCAAGACTAGAGAAGAGTCAGAGCTAGGAGATGCCACTTCTCTACTTTGTGCACAAACTGCCTGCCAGAAACAGATCTCTCAGGGGGACTTGCCACCAAAGTCCAGAATAGAGAGAGCACCAAGCTACATATTCTGCACCTCTACCTTACTGTTATTATTGTAGACACTGGGATTTCTCAGTTGAATACTCTCTAAAGAAAGCCTTTCATGTAGTCTTTCCACTGCACATACTGTTGGTCCTCAGGTAAGTCCTGCAACTTGAGTCACACAGACAGACAAACCAACAGAGGCTTGGGACATTTTTGGAGACTCGAAACATTCTCTGTGCCCCATCTGACACAATGCCTCTGCCTGCTCAGTGTTACTCTGCCTAATATACTCCAGATGAGGTACTCCTTGGACCTTATCATAGTGTATGTTTAAACATGCATTGATGCAAGGGAACATGATTCTTTCTTTGGGGAGAATAAACTCAAATACAGTGAGATATAATTATCAACAAATCAAGTCAGTAAACTCTTAAAATAAATAATGAAAGACAGTACACACACTTGTATTGGAATTGTTCTCTAAACCACCTGAAGCTGAAGCTCTTTCATCTACTTCTTGGTATCCCTAACCACAGTTCACAATACTTTAAAAATTGTCAGAACAAAAAGCATTCTAGTTTTTATGTTCTACAGAAGGCCATTAGGAATACCACATCTGTTCATGCTTCTGTAGTAAATCAACAGAAAACATTTTTCTTCTCTTCCAACAATTTTAACGTTTTTTGACTTTGTTTATGTTACACAATTTCTCATAACATTTAATTCTTAACAATTTTTCTTGTTTTAGTAATAATTTGAGATGAATTGTATGAAAAATTTTCTACAAATTAGTCAAGGCTCAGCACCTTCAGTTCCTGGCAAACTGTTTGTAGCACAAGTCAATAGGCAGTATGCCAACAGAGTATTAAAACACAACTCCTCCTGTACTTCCAGCCTTCCCTACTTCATGGTTACTTACTTAGGTCATTTACAATTTGTCCAGTGGTATATGGATCTATGATCAGAGAGCCTATTCTAACTAAATCTGCAAATAAAAAAAAGACTTGTTGAAACTGTGGAACAAACAATACCCAGCAGAGATATATCAAGTCATCAAGGATAAAGTGTGAGCAGAAACAACCTGAATTTTTTTCCTTGTCTGATCTTAAGTAATAGTTTCTGTCACAAAAGCATTACTTGCACTTAGATAATAGACTCAAGTCCATACTTACAAACTTAATTTGGTCTGTTATCGTGTGACAAGCAATAACAATGTTTAATGTGAATATTCAAATGCAGACTTCAAAGACCATATAGCAGATTTTGTCAGGATTCATCACAGTTTGATTAATATGAACTTCTTTTATAGGGATATTGGCTTTTCACCATAAAAAAATTCATGTGCCAGTAGCAGAGAGTGAGTTTTCATATAGAATACTGTTCTAAGATGAATGGCAACACAGGCGAGCTAACAATGATCCTGTCTGGCTACATTTAGTAGCTGCTGCATCAGTGTTTTTTTTCCAGCAGTACAGCAACCAGTGGCCCCAGAGTGAAACTAAACGGTATGTACAAACCCCAAAGTTTGTCTATAAAAAGATCTGACCACCCTCAGATCCAGTTAAAGTCATAGATAATCAAAAGTAGATGTTTCTGTTTCTAAACCAGTGAAAGCACCTGCAGGTTTCCAGAAAGAGAAAACCCTCTGCCATGGCGGGTTAAAACTCCAGCCTGCACTAGATGGCCTGGGGATGGAAGCACACAGGGAAGGAGGGGAGCTGGTGACTTTGCTCCTAAGGCCATCCAGTTTGATGCTTATGCATCAAACAATCCAAGTAGGGACAGGCTGTGAGCAATCAGACCCCAGGGGTTCTGGGGAAAAAAAAAAAAATGGTATTTGGGCATTTTTACTGCATTAACTAAGGAAAATATTAATATTTATAGTCTGTACATGATTAAAGTTTAGCACACTGCTAAAGAGACACAAGCTAAGTTCAATAGGTTTTTGTATCTCATATTAAACAATTGGTACTGTCAATATACCATCAGTAAATCAGAAATCCTGCTCCCAAGCACCGATGGAATTCAACATTCAGGATTCTTTTGCTTGGGGGCACAAAAATGCTACACTTTAGGGCAGACAGAGAAAATTAATTGTAATTTATTTCTCTTTGAACTGAAATAAATGATGAGTTGAAGGAGAAAGTAATTTAGAACTGGATAAAATCGTCACACAGTAGGTCCATGTGAATTTTCATGAACACTGATGATGATTTTATGATTATAAATATTCACAAAGCTTTACACTCATAGCAAAGTGAAGAAATACATCCAAATTATATGTCAGTGAGTTTTTTTAAAAGAATTCTAAAATTCCATGTTTACTTCATCACTGTAAAGAACTTCAGTTAGCTTTAGAAGCTGAATACAGCTTGTCCTTACACATGCTGGCTTCACAGGCAGACCTAAACGTCTTCTGACATTTTAACTAAAAAGGATTTCATATATCAAGGTAAGAGTCCTACCTCTGAAAACAGACATCAAACAGTGTGATGCAATATTTTACACTGATTTTTTTTTTTTTGCCCCCCAGGTTTATTACATATATTTCAGACAGAATTAGCCTAGTCCTCTCACACAAGTTAAAAGTGAAAGCATAATACAACTGAATGACCAGAACTACAGAAGCCCTTTGGAGCTCTGTGACCAGCCTCTAAGTATGCACAGACCTCTCAAAAACAAAGTTAGACCATACTTTAAAAAAAGAAAAATTCATAAAAGGATTTGAACTAGTTCTTCCCAGTTATTTCTACATCAAATTGTAACTACATAGAGATGACTGTTAGACAAAGACAACTTTCAAGGATGTAGTTATGAAATAGTTTTGAGTTTTGTCAGGAAAAAATCCCTATGTATCAAAATAAGAAGTTCTGTTTGAGAATTTATACCATACTGAAGAACAACCATAGCTAAGATACTTGATTGGTCACTTGGACTATTGAAAATTATGAAGCCATACTGATTTATATCAAGCTGAGAATCTGTCCAGTTAAATATTATTAAACACATATTTTACTCAGTTAGGTACAAAGTAGATCTCAATAGTCCCACCCCATGCACACTTTGGGCAACTCCTCCCTTTTCTACTGTGTTAAAAAATGACAAATTGTCTGCAGGACAAACAGAATAAATAACTCAGCTGAGGACAGTAACTCAGCCCAGCTACCTTTGTAGTACTTTCACCCAGTGATATCTTACCTTCATCCTTGCTCATATCAGCTAATCAGGTTTTATACATACAGAGGATTTTATGGGTATTTGGCAACAGATCAATGTCAACAGCCATTTGAGAGTAGCCAACATAATATCCCAATACCTGAGCCCTGGCAGGACTTCTTTGCACAGCAGCAAAAAAGGTATTTTTCAGTATCTTGAGCTTAAGTTAAAAAGATAACCACCACATAGTAGGCCTAAGTCATCCAAATATTAAAATCCCTCTTTGTTTGTCCCTCTTCTCAAGCACAAGGTAATATCACTAAACAAATAGCAGGAAGGCAATGGAGAATTGCCTTCAGAATCTCAGGGTGTATGGTGGCAGAACTAAGCATTACAACTACAATTCTCTTCTTGAAGCAACACAAACATCCTTAGTAACAATCGTACTTCTGCTAATTTAGAGATTATAAGCATATTTTTGTTTCTTTATTCAGTTTCAATTAAATTAATTTCATAATCTCGTCTTTACTTTGCCTCAAAAAAACAACCAACCAAACAAAAAGCAACAAGCCAGCCATGGGGAGAAATACACAGCTAGAAATCATTTAGATATGTGGTAAAGAAGTTATTTTCATTTACTTCTAGTAAATATCGTGTACTAACTTAGGTGCAATACTTCAGCCACTAATGAGGAGACAAGATGCTAATTTATTGTTAGAGATCAACTTCTTTTTCATTGAATTGCATCTGTGTTACAATCCACTCAGATCAAGGCTTTGAGCTGAATTCAGATAAGTCCATAGAGAAATTCTGTGAGATAAAGACCAAAATGCAGTTCACATTTTGGTCTATTGCACCTATTTCTGAGTTGTAGGCAAAAATTTTAGCAAGGTCAAAAACTGAAGCACTGTCAGAGGGGATTTGTTCCTAGCACGTCTAGTACAACAACTCTGAAGGTTTTACCTTGGCTTCCTTGCAGAAGTGATTTTTTAAATTTCTTTTTTTAATAGCAGACAGTGGGTATGATAAGATGCACACTGCTCACAGGTATGGGATTTCATGGCCTACTGAACAGGCAAGGACATCAGTAAATACTTAAAGTTTAGAATGTGACCAAGTTTCTTACATAACTGGAGAACAAGGCCTTGCAAATTTAGTCTTTGTTGTATCACAAAATCATTGCCTAACTTTAGTCAGCTCTCTATTTCTCTACGGCCTGTGTCTATTGTAGATGAATAATAATCCCCCCTTAATTTCAATTTTTCCCCAGTTTCCAGGGTTTTTTCATTTGGTAGAATCTCACTTGTATTAGTTTAAAAACAGAAGTCACATATATTCCATCTGGCTACTAACTACAGAGCAAGATCCCATTGCAAAGGGCACACAGGCAAAACTAGCTTTCTATTTAAGAATATGGGTGCATTTTAAAAGGGAGAGAAGAAAGGTCTGTGTAAAAAGACCCACATTATTCCTGTATGTCTATTGAATAGAAGATGGGAGGGGGAAAAAAAAATAAAAATCCAAGCAGTAGAGAAACCTTTGTGCTTCCCAATTTAAAGTAAGCAAATAAAGGACTTCTCATTCCTCTTCCTCAATTCTGACCAGAATATTTCAACTTTGTTCTTCCCAGGTATTTAAGTTACATTCTTGATGTTTCTCTGTTTTTGATGTATGTGGAGCTGGCACATGCATTTAAAGCATAGAATGACCCATCCCTCAACCCCATCATTACTTTTTGTCTCCCTTTATCTCCCTGCCTGCACATGTTTTTTGTTAGGGTCTGAAATGGGAACTGAGACCTGTATGGAAGACCACTACATTTATACAATATTTAAGGTAGAGCAAATAAACTATATCCTTCCCTAAAACACATTTCTACATGTTTGTAATGACTGCCCCCCCTCATTTGGGTGCTGAAACATACATTCTTCTGAATTTATTAATGAGCTTCTACTCCACTCCTGAAGTGCAATATGAAAAATTATCACTTAATAGAGAACAAAACCCATGCACGTTACATCCGAAGGCCCTGGCTGGCCGTCTCTGTAGCAAGCACAGTGACAGGGCAAAGAGACAAATGGCAAGCACTGTCTCCCTGCTGCATTTGAAAGGAAAACACAAGACACCAAGCCAGGAGGAGCAGAGTGGTCCTTGGCTCCAGCAGGGCCTGGCCAGCTGGCACTGGTCCCTGTGCAGCCCCTGCCAGGCACACGCTGCCATCTGGCTCCCGGGAGCACGCCCGGCTGCCTCCAGCAGCACCAGCCAGGCTGACCCTTGGGAGAGCTCTGCAAACTGCTGTGATGTCATTAGGAACCCCTCAGTGGCCAGCTGGGAAGAGCAGAACCCTAAGTACTGCTGGTATTTATATTCTCTTACAAATGCACGCAATCATTTAGCTCGGGTATGATATATAGTTCAGACTAGATCAGATCAGGGCATTACTTCAAGGCAAAATGTAAAAATTAGAAGCATAAAGAAGTTGAGCAGATAATGTATATTTTGGCTTAGTGAGTCACAAAAGGGAAAATAAATTCTGAATAAACCAGAAACCTTCTTTGTGCCCTGAAGTAAAATAGTTTTTTTATTATCATTATTTTACTACACCTGTTCTATAAGTTGAACCAATTTTGAATTGGAAATGGAATTCTGAAATTTAAAATCAAAAGGTTTTAAAAGCAGTGCAAGAAACTTCCAATATTTCTGAATTTCATTTTCTTTCTCAATGCAGCTGAAATGGCTTGTCAAATTCAGCCTGTAGTGACAAGCAGAGAATTTCATCCCATTGAAGTAGCATTCTTCGAAAAATTATTGTTGATAAAAATACTTTATTACACTAATACATGATATACCTCAAAAGCAGTATTTTCAGATGGTCTAAAATAGGAATAAGCGTTGTTTGGAACACCACTGTCGGAAACAGGATGGACACTGGTGTCTCCAATACAAGATAAATTTAGAAGAGCCATTGAGAGAGTTACCCGAGATCATAGGGTATGATTGGATTCCAAGGATCTCAATATAAGCACCTATCTCCCTCCATCATCTGCACCAGCAGGCAGGGTCTACCAAAACTGAGAGCAAACAGTCTAAATCAGTCCCAACTCTGGCACTTCAGCACAAAAATGGCATATAACTGTTACTTGGAGACCTGAATGCAGCCCTAACACAAACACACATAGAAACCAAAATAACACATCAGTGCAAACTGGTTGATCAAAATCTCTGCACAGGAAGCCAGCAAGTGAGGCAGAGCAAGGGAGTGAGCACAGGCAAGGAGAAATTGCAGGCTGGAAAGCGAATTTCCAAGGCACAGCAGGGAGATGGATATTTGCACAGAGCACAAGGACTCAGCCACTGCTGGGGGCCACTTAGGAGTCACTGCCACCTGTATCCTGCCACTGAGAAGATGCACAATGATACTTCCTTGGAAGAGATCTCTGGTGTCAGGAAAACTGAGCAAACTGCCACAGTTAAATTGAAATCTAACCAGGAAGAGATGATGGCTACAAGCTGAAACTGTTTGGGCTTCATTTCTGAGCATCTTATGACTAAATTATGTGTGTGAACTTTGAAGGCTTTTAAAAAATGTAGATATGCAACTGTACAAACTTTATGCTATAACTGTACATCTGGCACTTTTTATGGCATTTAAGGCTGATTAAATTCTGAATCTTGTGTCATCTGCCCTTGGCTTAAAATAGTTTTGTGAGAGCCTTTTCTCTCTAACTTGCTCTTTAACAGAGGAGTTTTTCGGTCAGTCTCTTAGCTCCCCTTATTCTCTTTAGCACACCGGTTCCACAGCAACAGCATAGGCTCAGATTACAGTTCTAATCCTCCACAACTTGACTACCTTCACATTTACTCACAGGAGAGAAAAAAGAATGGACTAACTTGCAGAAACCCTCTATGAAAAACAGTGAAAATAATTCCGGGACAACCTTTTTAAAACTGTGTATTTCCCAATTAAATTTGAAGAGAATTTTTCAAACTAAGGGTTCAACTCAGTTTTCTAATATGTATAGAACCCTGTAATGTTTTCTATACAGGTAGTCTAGAAAGTGCAAAAAGGGCTTCAGCCTCTCAGAACAAGTGCAGAGGAGGCCCCCAAGATGATGAGAGGGATGGAGCATTCCTGCTATGGGGAAGGGCTGAGAGGATTAGGATTGTTCAGTCTGGAGAAGAAAAATTGTGACCTTCCAGGGACCTGAAGGGACCCCACAAGAAATATAGATAAGAACTTTTCACAAGAGCCTGGAGAGTCAGGACAAGGTGAAAGAGCTTCAGACCAACAGAGAGTAGGCTTAGATTGTATGTTAGGAGGAAACTCCATCCTGTGAGAGGAGTGAGACACTAGAATGGATTGCCCACAGAAGTTGTGGAAGCCCCATCCCTGGAAGTGTTCCAGGCCAGGCTGGATGGGATTTTGAGCAACCTGGTCTAGTGGCAGGTTCCCTGCCTGTGGTGGGGGGTTGGAAGAGGATGATCTTTCAGGTCCCTTCCAACACAAGCCATGCTGTAATTCTATGATTTAGTTTTTTCTGTGCAACAGCTCTTTGAGACCACTAAAGAGATAACAGAATCTGGTATATCTCAAGTTGCTGTTACATGAAATGTTTCTTCTCATAAATTAAAAGGCTCATCACAACAGCAATGTTACATCCCCAAAGAAATTTCCATTTAATGCAACTGTTTTAGATTAATAAAACATGACCAAAATACAGACATTTTTAGTGAAATCAAGAAACATCACATCACTGCTGTCTGATTTCAATAACTGTTTGAAGTTACTGGGAGGGAAAAAAAAAATAGAGACTGTCTTATTACAGGTTGGCAGTAGAGATTTTATGACAAATTTTTTCCTTGCTGTAAAGACTTTATGACTGAAAAGGTACAATGCTTTATAAAATGAAGCATCTTTTTCTACGATAATAACTGTTAAGTTTTTCCTCAATGCTCATATGCCTCTAGCTTATTTTGTAATGATATAACACCTGCAGTGGATTAAATTTGCACTGTAACAGTAGCAGATAGCATAAGAAATGTCAGCTCTCATTAGCCTGCATATAAATCTGCTTTTTTGGTAAGCAGGGTAAAAGGGAGACCACTGAACCGCTAGAAAATCAAAGCATATGTTCTTCATGCAAAAAGGACACTCAGCAATGAGAGCCTTTCCCACGTTGTTCTCTTTCAGGATGAAGAATGTTTTTTGGAAAGAAAAGGAAATACACAGAAATCCATTACCATCCAGTTGTAGTAGATTTTTATAATTGCTTGCTGATACAGCTGAATAGCCATAAACTATCATAAAGAGTAAATGAGTTGATAATGTAAAGCAGTAATTAGGATTTTGTGCATGCTTATGCTATTTACATATTTTAATGCTTTGATATTAACATGTCAACTTTAATAGTATGTAAATGAATTCCCTTGTGTGAGATTTATCCTCCTCAGCATTAGACACGTATTCATTGACAGCAACTGTAAATTTCCTTCCTTATTTGTCTTTTTAGAAAGACTTTCCAGGATCTCATACAAAATATTTTTTCTGCAATCCCCTGTCCAGATTCATTAAAGAAGTTTATAGCTCTAATGGATAGAACAGCATTAGCCACCAGCTCCACATATCACTGTGCTATAAAAACACATACGCAAACTATTTGTGCCTGGAAGTTTTTCAACAAAGTAAATAAAAAGAGATGATTCAATTCCCCAGTATCTCTGCCTGTTTCTGGGTAGTGCTGATGCTCACTAACAATCTGATGCTGCTCACTTAAGCTGAGAAGGAGAGCACCCACCATAACAGCCATGCCTCAAAAGAACCATGGCACACCCCAAAGGTATTTTAGATGATTCAGGGGAAAAAATAAAGGCCTTACAAATTTTTTCCACATTTCATTGTGTTCCTGATCAATCTTATTTTTCTGTTGACTATGTATCTGGGAAGTGTTTAACCTTGAGATGAATGCCACTTAATTAAAAACAATCAGAAAACAAAGGTATGGAGTGATTAAAAAGAGGTACAGCCTACCATTAGTTATTGCTTTACAGGGCCCTGCAATTTAGTTCTGGGTGTACTGCAGAACCTGCAGAATACAGCCAGAGTTGCCTGGCAACAAACAGGAACTCGATCAGAAAGGAGCAAAGGTGTGAATGAATAAACAGAAGTGACGGCGACATGTGAAAATGCCCAGTAAAACCATGTTCAGTGCTAGAGCGTTTAACCAGGCTTTCACAACGTTTCAAGGGGAACATTGAATCCAATCCTGCCCACCATTAAAGCAAGATTAAGGAATGTATGTAGAAACTGGATCTGACTAAACAAGCAGAAAATAAAATAAGGAGAAAAGGCAAATTAACAAATCTATTCTCACCACATCATTTAGATACTGAGTACACATCCAGAGTAAACACCCAACCCTAAGCCGAGTAGGTGAAGTAGAATTCATCAAAACCCCCGGCTCAGTTCTTGGTGCTCATCAGGCATCTATTTTGGTGCTAAATTCATGGAATCCCAAGCATTCACACACAATTTAAAAGACCAGTGTTCATGCTCTGTATTTTTCCATTCAGAAACTCCTATACTGACACACTGAACTGGTTTCCTACTTTGTGATTTATTTGCAATATTCTTTGGTTATAACCAACAGCCACTTTAACATATAAGGTCCATGACACACAAGTGCCCTTCACAGGGAAAGTTATACTGTTCAGAAGTATTTCAGCCATTTTACTACACCGTAACATTTTATTGCAAAAGTAACCCCATTTTAATATGAATACATAATTGGATGTGATTAAATAGTTAGATATGAGAAAAGCCTCAAGATCCAAACAATGCTGACACCTCTGAAAAGTGTTCTGGAAAGGAGAACATTATATAGTGAAAGATTGTAAAATGATAGGTTTGATGTATTAAATGTACATGCCCAAGCCCTTCCTTCATCTGGCATTTACGAGAGAAGCTCCCATCACTCAAGAGAGCCAGGCTACCTTGGAACCCCTAAGAGCGTTACCCTATTTCACAAAACAGCACTGAAATATCCAGCTAAATCTAAGCCTACCTTTTTCTTCTCCATAGGTAAGACAATATGATCAAGCAGAGATTGATTAGTCAGAATTACACTGACGTAATGTTGGGGCAGAAAGTTGCATGAGGTCATCTTCCTGAACAGATGGTCTCGAGATATTGGTTTTAACTAGCACATGGTTGAGTAAATAATGTTTAAGTTTTCTTTGAAAGCCTGGGGAGTGAACCAGATAGAGTTGAGTGAAATACCTGTGCCTCCTGCCCACATCATCTGCTACTCCTAGGGTTTTCATTTCCTGCACTGTTTGTGCTTTATCACACGGCTCACTGGTCAGGCAGTCTGTGCCCTTGGTTCAGAAAGCTTTTATAGAAAGATTGAGAGAAATGTGCACTTAGTTTCAATTTATAATTTCTGTATATGCATTCTTTGTTTGTTACAAGCAAAATCAGTCAGAGACAAGTTTGTAACTGAATTGCTTTTTTTCCAGTGAGTCTAACAAATTTCATATGTAGAAATAAGTGATTATGGCATGATAAAAATCCATGTGATGAGTGGTATGAACAATTTGGTTCCTGTTCAGATTAAATGCCCATTTGAACAGACTCAGATTTGTTAATTCTCTTGATTGTCCAACATAGACATCTCTAATCCTGTTTGCTTAAAGTCTCAAAAGGACTACGCTGGTCCTTTTATTGCATTTTTGTATGTATGTTTATTATATTTTTGTTTTGAATAAATTAAAACGGTTCATAATAAAGCTCAGCAGATTTCTCAGACTTTAATTCTTTGAACAGGAACATTTCTTTACACAAGCAGTGTCAACATAACTGACTTTTTCAATAACATCAGAGCAGTGTGTGTTCTATCACACTTGCTTTTCATTATAACAATTCTGGCAATGTCATTGTTACGATATTCAAATGATCATTTGATAATGGAAATGGTATATTAAACACAGAAACACAGTACAAGATTCAAGACCAGCATAGTGATTTACAGCCTAGTAAACAAAGACATACAATTAAGATAAAAATTATTTCCTATTTTGTTGCATTACATAATGTTTTAGTATCTTAAAATGGCTTTCAAATACTACGGATTCATGACCACAAATTATTATTTGGGTAAACATCAAAATAAAGAACAGAAGCATAATTAAAAATGCTGTAGAAAAATTAAAACAAACCATAAAATATACTTGTGCAGGCAGTGATGTGATATGGTAACAATATTTAAATTAAACTTCATTACCCATGTGAAAGGAGTACTCAGATGTGCAGATCACCTGATGATTCATTTAACCCTTACTAAAAGCTTGCTGGCCCCCTCAGTTTCAGTCCCTAAAAATTGTTGACTGCTGGCAGAGCTTCCACATTTCTATTTTTAAAAATGTGTACATAATTTTCATACTTCAATGATCAATAATCTCTTACTGGTGTTTATAACAAAGGCTAAAAAAGAAAGCCATTAAAAAAAAATAAAGGAAAATTGACATTCTGCTTTGTCTCATTTAAGCCAACCTTTGAGCAAAAGGAGGGAGCACTCCAGTAATCCAAGGAAAGAAAAAACCATATACAAGCCTAGCAGTAAGGCCTGTGTAACTCCTTAAATTACACAAGGTGCTGTAGCATAGGAGTCCAACCCCATTCTCTTACTGACCTCCAGCAAAGCAGCCAAGGGTGTAAAAAAGGAGGAGAAAGGGAGACAGGGAATGTTTCATCTATCAGATAGGGAGAAGATTCAGTTGGAATAAAAAAAGAAAGGTCACTTTCAAATTTAACTTCTGATCCCATCTTCCTCCCAGCTGTTCAGGATATATGATCAGGCTGACTGACATTTATCACAGACATATCGAGCTTCCTCCAGTTTGGTACAAATGTTTCTATACCACCAGCTAAAGGAGAACCCTTTTTGCAACTGGATCTGTGGAAAAGTTGCAATCCAATTTTCACTTTAATAAACTCAGTTATACCCACACATAAAACTATGCAGTTTGCAATAACTTAGTTTCAATTGGGGCACCAGCAGCTGTAAGGTCATTACTAATATTACTGTAGACAAGTGTTTTTCTTATGTTTTATGACTGTAATGACATTCCTATTTGACTTTACTGACACTACTCATGGCAGAATTGCTTATGACATAATTATGGAAATACATAGCTTATTATTGCATAAAAGCCTTACAAATCTCATGCATGCATCATTATGCAAATTTAAATAGTGGAGCAAATGCTGTTGATGTCAATATGTCCATACAAGAGTAAGCTAATCAAATGAAATATAGTCCAATTAGCAGCATGGTGGGCAATCTTAAATAAAAATAAAGGCTCAAGGGGGTACAGAATACTTAAAAGTTATTGCAAAAATCTGACGTAACTTCAGGAAAAAAGGTTTCTATTCAGTTGATCCCAGGACACTATAACTCAAGAAATGATGGATGATATACATATCAAATAATAAGTTCTCTAAAGCTACATACTGCCTAATTTAATCTGATGTTTAGAAACTTGGTCTAAGCTAGCTTTGTATTTACCTCAAAAGTTAACAGAGAGGGGAACAGGGGAAAGAGAGTGAAGGATCTCCATAGTCAAGTACATTACTGTGTCTTAAGGTGATATTAATTACCTTCTGCTTTGTGCAACTTCACACTTAGCTTTGTTCATGGCAACTAACTGAGAGATAAAAAAGGCAAAGGGAAAGTAGCTATAAAACAATCTCTGTCTTCTAGAATGGCAGGTTCTCACTCTCCCAGTACTTGGCAAACAGCAGACACCAATGGAAAGGTAAAAATGACTCAAGGATGTACAAATGCCTGCAGGTACTATTCACGTAGGTAAGTGCAGGGATTAAACTGGCACTAAGGAAAACATCACCATGAAAAGTGAGGCAATGGGCAGTGTAGGATCTCTATAGCATCTCATTTTTATCATAAAGAGCTAATATGTATTTTAAAATGCAAAACAATCCCTTATTATTGCTGGTATTTCATAAAAGGAATAATCTAATAGTCTAATATGGATTGTTGTAGCAGAAAAATCAGAACATTTAATGGTGAAAAATAAAGGCAGAGAAGATGTGCAATATAAGGTTGTACCATATTCTGATCACATTTTACACAGGTATTTTTAATACGAAAATGTAGAAGTATTTCAAACTTGCACCTTTTAAACAACTTTTTCATCAAAGAGACCTTGACAGCAAATGTGAAGTGTAAAATAATTAAATCAAATCTCACAGGAGGTCAGCAAAGTAAATAAATGGCAGTGACAATACCACTTAAAGTTAAGTGCACAATGAACTTGCCAAATAAAATTTTACTTTTATCAATCCAGTTATGGAATCTTATGTAGAATATTCAACTGGCAGGTCAGCTCTGGAATCAAAGTGGAACTCTGCTATTAAACTTGGATGGCAATCTTGGACCTTGCCAGTAGAAGCCAAGTTAGGTGCTATTTTGTGTTGTTTATTCTAGTACTACCTGGCCATTGAAGTCACTCTCAGCACAAACTAGATGGGGCAGGGATAACCTTTTGGAGTCCACCACAGCTATTCCTCACCTTCCATAGGTGGGCTATACAATTGTTTCCTTTGTCATTAACAGGATAATTATCTAAATCTTTTGGCTGCTCTGTACACAAGGCAACAATCAAAGCACAAACTATTGCTGATATTTCCAAGACTAGTTACTCTGTGCCAAAATTGTTTAAAGTCCTTTTGCTGACCATGCTCAGGTCACTGATGCCATAAGCACATCCTTTGCTCTCCTGGAAATTAAAAAAGGGCAAGATTTAGTTTAGACCCTGCTCTTTATCCATTGACATGAATCCTGCAGAGCTTCCATAACACAGGGGTTTCAGTTCTGGTGCTACACCATTCACGTGTCTAACTCTTATAGTGACAGAGCTTGAGAAACATAATCTACTCTTTGTCTCAATTTTAACTGTAATCTTTCTTCTCACTGCCTGCTGCCCTTCCTCAGAAGACAGGGTAATGTTTAAACAAAAATATGTCATATTAATAACACTTTTACATAAACACAAGTGGTTTCTTTCAGTACCAAGTGAGGTGATCCTAGTTTAGCAACCATTTGGTGAATGAGCAGTTAGATTACCATTACTCATTCCATTCCTTACTTTGCTGTTAACTTGTGGTTCAAGTGATATCAAATGAAATAAGTGACTTTCCTGTGTGTTCTGATACCATCTTAATCACTGGGGATAAAAAAGAACCCTCTACGCCCATCTGAAGCCATCTATAATTTGAAAATAAATTCTACTGAGGACCCAAAAAGCATTACTTCTTTGTCTCTTGACTAGGTGGCACAATTGACAAATTAAACAAACTCCTTACCTAGAAACCAGAGTTTTCCTTGTCCAAAATTTCTGTAGCACTAAAAAACTGCACCATGCTATGTTTTCTACAACCAGTTGTATCTGTTAATACCAATAATAAGAGCAATTTCAATACTGACAGCCAGTAAGGGCTTGATCAGTATGTTTAATACCACTCCTGCAAAGCAACTTAGATGATTCAGATGACACCAGCATTTCACCAGTGCTGAAGGCAGTGCTATTGCATTGGCTGCAGTAATTCTGCAGGAAATTTTGGCAGAGGGTTTGTTTTAAACATCCTCTAGAAGGTGATAAGGTTATTCGGTGTTTATCTCATTTTTTCCCATTTATTTCTTGCAATTATAGGGGATTGTGCTACGCACCTTCACAGAACATATCTAGTCCAATTCTTTGCCTGAAATTCTTTAGTATTGTTTCTCATTAGCCAGAAGCACTTTAATAAGACCAACATATTTTATTTCTAGGTCAAATGGCTCTCAAACATCAGGTGAGTTTTCTCTGTAGAGGGTACCTTCATTTTAAATAAAGTTAATTGTGGAAAAATCAATGAAGTTCCCTCTTTGGTCCTTTCATCTTGCTCACAAATATTTAGGTGTAAGCTGGAAAACACACCATGTCAATGTTTTTCTACCTATGGCTCCTTCTACTGCTATTTGAAAAATGGGGATGAAGGAAGTACATCCAGTAATAAAATAAAAAAAGAACAGAAGAAATTGCTACCTGATGTCTCCTTTTTCTTACTGGCACTGTATTTTTTTCCTTCAAGCAGTGAACGAAACACTACAATTTTCAAGTGAACCTGTATACAGTTGTTTACAGCATAATAGTGGAATATGCAGTGTCAGCTCTGCAGCTCTGCTCTGACCTTTTTCCACTGCAGTCAGGACACGAAGGTGAAGACTACCTTTCATATTTTTTCCTATTAATAAGCATTAAAGATTCTTAATGTTGGTCTTTCTCCAGAAAGGATAAGAAAACAAGGGTACCCTTCTTGTATTCTGTGGTTCAAACTTCACTTCAGAGATTATAAAACTCATTGGCAAAAAAGAAGGATGCACTTGCAAATGTATGTGAAATCGCTTCACTATCTTTCTATGGGAAAGAAGGAACTACGAAGATATGGAAACTTGATCTTAGGAAAAATATGTTCTAGTATTCTTCCTTTTAATACAATGTGAAGTTTTATGGCATGAAAACACAACTAGCAGCTAAATATCAACTCTTGCAGGGATTTTGTGACACTGCAAATATTCTAGTAATCACTTGTTAACAGCAGGCTAATTAATGTTTGAGTAAATACCATTTTTAAAACTACATAGGTAAATATCATGATTTCTCTTCCATAAATTAGCTACCACTCTCAAGCTCCTGCTGACATCAGTGTTAACTGAGCATGCTTGGTGTTTATAGCAAGATCTCCGACACCACTGGTTTTTAGGGGCTCTGGCTGAAATTTCTCCTTGCTTGAAATGCTCTTCCTTCAGGAAACCCAGGGTAAGTTTTGCCAAAGCGCTTTCTTTAAGGATGCAAGAGATGCGGAGACTCAGTGCTGGTCTGACCCGGGCCTGACTTCTCAGGAGCAGACATTAAAAGATGTCACTGCTGTTGTGAATAGTCAGTAACTCATTAACAACCCATCTGAAGGTTTTTTAAATTATTATTGTTGTAGACTTTCTTGCTGTGTAAGTAAAAATTAAGTTATTCATAGAATTGCACTTTTATTTTCCAACTCAGTACTTTTCTCTATGAAGGTACGCCTCTTCTCTTTGCAACTTTGCTCATCTTGTATTTGTCTCTCCTTCAGGTAAATCTTCACTGTTCTTGCTTAAGCATTTAAATGAGGAGCTAGCATTTGTTTTTAATATAAGGAAAATATATTGGGCATGTGGTGACTTTGCTTTTGACAGCACACAGCCATAAACCTTGATTACGACACACTTAAGTTGAAAATCTATCTAGTCATGTCTGTGGAAAAACCCCACAGATTTCAACAGAGATAAAGACATTGCTCAGGGGGCTGTATCTTCTATCACAAGCAATTCTATGAATTTCTGCAGTTATTCTTGTCGGCCTCACTTCCCTGATTTAAACCCCTCCAGTGTGACACATAATGAAACAAAGTGGGGAGCTGCATTGCTCTATCTTTCATAGCAAAATGTGACATTTTGAAAGTAATATACCATGCCCTTAAAAGCTATATTCTTCTTAATTCTACATGCATAAGCCAGGTATGCCTTAAAACTAGTTTTATTGCTGAAATTATTTTACCAAAACCAGATTATTAAAACTTCACATTTGTCCATGCAAAGAGTAATGAACTAAACACTTGCAGTAAGTGTTTAAAATGTTGAAATTTTTTAAAATATGTCTCTAATAAGTTTGTTTACTTACTTATTGATCATGGACAGCTACTTTCTATTTTCTATTACAAAAGAATATTAAAGCATATGTCTTTAATATTCCACAGCATTTATGATAAAAAGTAGGAAAGACCCAAATTAATAAAATCATATTTCTATTTTGCCTTTTGTTCCTGTAGATGAAAAAGTGGTTTGTGCATATTATCAAAAGTAATTGAAGTGAAAGAGGGAATATCTACAGCTCTAATAAGGGAGATTTCTCTCTGACCTGACCAAATCCTGACATTCTCAGTGAGACTCTTGTCAGACTAGAAAGTGAATAATCTTTTTGTGAGAGGAAGGAAAATAAAATCTTATCTGGAATATTATCTATAATGCTGATCATGACCTTTGTTTAAAAAGGTGAACTCCAGCTAGAAAAGTGCCAGAAAGGGCATTAGAATGAGAAGGTGCATGAAGAGCTTAAAAGAGGATAATAAAAGAACTCATCTCGCTCCAGCAAAACAAAGGCTGAGGGGAAGTTGATGGCTCTCTCTAAATATAAGAGGGGAGATGAGCAGCACTGAGGACAGAGCATTCTGTAACTTAATGAACGATGGTGCCATCAGATCAAATGCAAGTAAATAGAACATGAATAAATTCAGGACAAAAACCAGAAAAGAGCTTTTCAATAACCAAAGCAGTGAGGAAGCCACTTCCAATGATGCCTTCCCCATGCTTTCTACCCTGTTCATACGTGCACATAACCAGGAGTTTGTTAGTTGGGCAAGGCTCTACACAAATGATACAGGCTAAATCAAAGGGCTCAAGAGCATCTTATACAGACCAACTCCTCCTAGTCCTTCTTGCAATGCAAATTGTAAAGCTTTCAGGCAATGCTAGCGCTTCACTAGATCAAACTTCTCATTCCTACCCCATCCCAGAGCTCCTCTTCCTCCTTGTCCTCCTTCCTGGGTAAGATATTTCCACCCCACTGAGAGCAGCCCTATTGCCAGTTGCCATATGCAACAGCTATAATGATCTCATCTGACTCCCTCCAGAAGCATCAAATGCCTCCTCAACACACACCCAAGCACTCTCAGTTCAGTAAAGCTGCCGAGAGACAGCAAACCTGCCTGTTATGAAGTCAAGGAAGACACACAGAGTTTATTTGCACAGACTCCATACTCACACAGCACCTTGCCAGCTGAGAACACCAGCTTGACAGACTTGTTTTCATTCAAAAACATTTATCATCACAGTCCTGCTGAAGGATCATTCTAGGTTAATTCAACCTGAAAAATTCTGTCTAAAAGAAGCTGACAAAGCCAGAAGTTCTTCTTGGATTTGGGAGGGTTTGAGCAGTGTAAACAGCCAATCTTTCACAGACAAACATTATTAAGCAAATTTACTTCATGAAAAACTGCCTTATTTATCCTAATATGTTTCTATACACTTCCGTGTAAAGCTGGATTATAACTTTCTTCAGCCATTCTGTCTCTGGTGATGGCCATTACTGTTGCTGGTGTATAATGAAAGTCTGCAGATGTAGAGGTTTGTGAACACATCAGAAGAAAACAGGGCAAAAGGTTGAGGGTATATAATTAGGAGTCATTAGATAATATTAAAAAAAAGTATAGGTACTGTGTTTACCAGCAAAAACCCAGTGACACTGAAATCTGTTATCCTATCAGAAAGTCCCCCAGGAGATGCTACGGCAATTCCACCACTGCAATTTCAAAACTGAACTTTGTTTGATACAGTGATGATCACTATTGTGGAAGGAAATTGGCAAACACTCCAGTACATCTTTGCTCATCAACAGACTGAGGCTAGTGGTTCTCCTGCAGAAAAACAGAACCAAAAGCACCACTCCATACAAGAATGAACTCAGACTCTCTTGAAAGGGGACATCTATTACAAGAAAGAGTAGGAGACACCATACTCTTACATCAGTGTTTGCAAGGCCTTTCCTAAGATATGGGAGACTATTTAAGTGAATTGCACATATTTCCAATACTCCAGATGAGTGTCCTAACTAACCCTCTGCTCTTTCCCTCCCAATCCTTTAACAAACAATGAAAATGAAGTGTTGGAATTTGTTTCCATGAAATACTGAGTGACTTGTAGCTCCATATTTTTCCTTTTTAACATCAAAGTCTGCACTTCCCAGCTGTACAGACATTTTCTTTACAGTGTGCTATCAGGACAGTTTAGATTATTAATCACTGACTACCTTCTTCCCTTGTCTCCTGCTACTAAAAAAAGATTTGAATCTTAAATGTTAATTATGCATTTGCAGGCAGCCTAAATGACTCAGGGGACTGAAATCTGACTCAAGCTCTTCATCAGCAGGTCATCAGTTCAAACCTGACTCAGATCAGCAGTGGCTGGAAGCTTCTACAATTCAACAGCTGTTTAGATGACCTATATGAAAGTATATAATATTATATTCAGCTTTGGGTGGAAAAGAATCCACATCTTAAAAGTCATGCTTAGAACTGACATTAATTGGGCTCCATGTGATGGACCCTGAGAGGACAGCAGGTCTGGAAACTGAACTGTCCTGTCTCTGCAATCTCCTTGACACTAAGAATGGAAAATGGAAAAATGGAACAAAAAATTAGGTTGGGTTTTGTTTGGTTGGTTTGGGGTTTTTTTTGTTACTTTCATGACTTGGCCTGTTTCTATAGAGAAAGAGTCCTCAGTCAATTACGTAAAAGTATGTTTAGTTTCAAAATTGGAGGCCAGCATAATAACAGGCCTCAGATAATTATTCTGTGCTCAATAACTGCCTTTTTGTGTACAGAGTAAAGGCACTAAGAAATCATCCTTATGAGACTTCTTCAGAAAAAAAGAAAAATAAAACAAAACCAGAGGTACATCCAAGTCAATACATGGAAATTCTTTATCAGGTGATATCAAGACTTCAATTTTCCCTATTAATAGGTTTTCTAGAAATAAGACTACAAATCTGTACATTTGTTTTAGCTGCCCCAGTATAACTCAGAGGGTCAGAACTGAAAAGTACTAGAAACCTTTTTTTTTGGTCCTATGTCAAAGTTTCAACACTATGTGGATTAAAAACAAATTACAATCCAGAAATTCTTTTACTAGTCCTAATAAAAGTAAGCAGCATTCTTTTGTATGTGAAATTGTGCCCTTCAGCAGTGTGAAGCTCCAAAACAGAAGCCTTATGGATTTTCTCCACTGCCTGGGAGTAGGGAAACTTGTCATTGGTGTACAAATGGAAGAGCTCACACCCCCCTATATATTTGGTTTCATAGACTGCTCATAGTTTTATTTATTTTCTCCACCTGCTTTCCCCATTCTCTAGCTGTTTGTGCACTTCACCACTTTGACTTTTCTTCAGTTAAAAACATCTAACAAAGGAAAATTGGAAAACTATGTAGCACAGCCAACAGGAATGGGTAGAATGGGACACAAGCTAACCCTGGGTGCTCACCGTACCATACCACAGGCTGGCAAACAAGGCACAGTGGCAATCTAAGGGCACCTTCCCCTGACCAACAGGGAATCCCACTCAAGAAGCTGTTCAGTCACACACTTCACAAGAGATGGATTTACTATCCAGGTACAGCAGGCCCAAGCAGTCATACTCTGCCTGCATAAACTGTTAAGCTCTCATCCTTTGGCACATTGAAGATTCAGAAAAAGGGGGGTTACATTTTCTGTTAGAAGTAGAATAGATTTTCCTCTGACAAATTCACAGCTTTAGTGTAGGCATTGAGATATCTTGCAAAGTATCATGGTAACAACAGATTATAAAAATGTTTACCAAATTCATAATTAACTTCAGGATTGGAAGACTTGTTATTGTTGTTCTTAAATCTAGCAAACATCAGCTGGCAAAAAAAATTGCATGCCTTAGAGCATCTTCAGAGAAAAGCTCTTCAAGGTTTGATATTTTTAAACTCTTCAAGGCTCTGAGCTATTAGCAACAAAAATAACAGGAGCTGAAAAGTATCTTTCTATTACTGTTATAAGTTAAAAATTAAAGTATTTGGGTTTGTTAGTCAGAGGATTTACAGCCTAGCAATTAAAAACTATCCAATATTATGAGATGTGGAACATAAATAGAACTTAGCTGCTTCATGACAACTAAATCTAATATAGAAACACTCAATGTGAAAGCCTGCTTCAACACTTGTTCTGAGTGCGCCTGTATGGGCTTGGCATTGAGATAGAAAAAGAAGCAGCACTACAGAGGAAAATAGAGCTTTACATGCTATTTTAAATAGAATAGGACCTGAGTCTTCAGTGTGCTTTCTAAATCAGTAATATTGACACCATTTGGCCCTTGACACAGAACTGGGGCCAGATCCTCTATCTGAATTTCTATATATTTGTTTTCATAGACTGCTCATAGTTTTATTTATTTATTAATTTTTTTCCACCTACGTTCCACCCTGTATATCTAAGCAATCTTGCATCGCAAATTGATAATCTTGTTTCTAACTTAAATCCCTTTTGATACATTCTTCACATCTGTTTGTTCTTCATAAATCTGTAATGCCTCTGTATGACACAAACCCTAGGAATTTTTGACAAATTGTCAGAAATAAACTATGTTCCCAGTGTTTGATCCTTCCCAGCTTTGATCTCCCCAGCAGCTCCTTTTATGCTGACATTGTACCTGTGCAAAAGCATTGACAACAAAAACACTTAATACTATCTCATTGTTAGCAAAATTTAACATTATAAAAAAGTGAATGGTAACAGATATCGAACAACAGAAGCCATAGTATTAACACTAGTGATTCTTCTCCAGTCCCCTTTTCCCAATAAAATTTATCTAGACAGCAAAGAAAGAATCTAGCTCAGCTGCACCAGAAGCAAATGCACAGAGACTGTCCAATATAGGATGTAACTGGGCTTTTTTTTCTATATTCCCTCTGCTTTCATTTCCCATACTGCAAGCTCTTTCATGTAGAGACTGGATATTACTATATCCACTGCACATTTTGCTGTCCTTAGAATCATTACCTTGATTTGCATATGTTTGCATTTATTCACATTTTAGCAGTGTATGTAAATTACTGATGGGAAGAAGAGTGAAACAGTGCACTGTGAAAGATCAGAGGCAACAGACACAAACTGGCACACAGGAAATTCCACTAAGACCTGGGAATACTTGTTATGGACTTTACCCAAGCCTTCAGTATTATCTATTTTTAAATTTTACTCAAATACCTCATATTCTACCTATCAAAAGGTCTGAGATACCCAGTCTGCCTCTTCAGTCTGCCTGTTACTAACCAACCAATCCAAGTGTGCCAGTACACAGGTTGGATGATCTAAATTCCTTTCCATTCAAGTCCTCTGAATATCAAAGAAATTTCATTAAAACATTAGCCATTCACTTACAACACTGGGATGAGTTCCTGACTGGGAACAAAGCTAGCAGATGTTTCTGTTTCTGTCACTGCCAACTTTGATAGAATCCCTTGGGCTACAGCTAATACACTTTAATCTTCTACCTGCACATATAGCATTGAGCCCATATGCCTCAATAGCAGTCTGGGTACGGCGTGAGATCCTGGTAATGATCAATCCTGTGTCTGCTGATACTGCTAAACGCTTTCTTTGTGACCATGTTTATGTTTTACAACCATCTTTCTTATCTAAAGTCTGCCTTTGCTTTTGATGCTGCTGTTACGGGTGTTTGCTGCTCATCTCAACACTGCTCTACACATTAATGGGCCTCTTGCTCATGCAATTTTTGTTCTGACTCCAGGAGGTGATTTCTGGAATTAAGGGGAAGAACAACAATAACCAGTAGTACAGATATTTCTCTTTAGGTAAGACTGCCTACTTGGAGCAAGAAGGTCTACATTCTAGATTGCTGCACATTTGATTTTATATATGTTTTTATACATGCCATTGAATGCATTTTTGTGTATCTAGACTGACTTAACTTTTCCTTAAATTCTATTGAAGAAAACAATTCTAGAGGCAATAATCTAAAAATCTTTCAAAACTAAAGTATCTTGATTGACTTTTAGAACTCTTTGGCTATGTTCAGACCGTTTGGTGCTGAAGACTATGCATTTCATTTCCCTGTGAGATTGTTTGTCAGAAAGCATTCTCTCTAAACTGCAGAGCATTCTTGCCTTCTGTCCCATCTCTTTTCTCCAGATTGACCTAAAATCCATAGAAGGTGATGAGAAAAAGTTTTGCACAGAACACAGTGCTAATAGAGCAGGCTGATAAACTTTGATCATCCATTTAAATGGAGCACCAAGGAACAAAGATACAGCTACTTCTCAAGACAAAGCAATTTTTCAAGAGTGAATTCCAAGCAGGTGGTAACTAAGCAACAGCTCACCTGTACAGGGACTTTGATCACTTGACAAAGCAGATCAGAGTAACACAAGGGAAAGAGGACTAGATAATACAACAAAAAAAAAAAAGAGCCTTTTCTTGGCCTATCAGAGAGGAAGATGGAAAATAGAGATGCTGCAAAAAGTATTCTGATGATTTGGAGAAGAGAGCAGCTGAAGAAAGGAGCTCATGAACATTTCAGTAACTGTGCTTTATACTTTGAACATCTTTTACTTCAATACCTTTGTTGCTTCACCCAGCATTGACAGAAGTATTTGGGGAAGCAAAGAATAGTGCCTCTTCCTACCTCCAGGCTTGAAAGACAACAATTTGTTGCCCTTGGCCCACACAATAGCTGTGGGGAAAGAGCCCTTGACCAGTGAGAAAGAAAAAGATGGATGCACAGAACATCAAAGGAGCTGCAGGGACCAACGGCAGCAAAGCTGGGGAGAAAGCTGATGAAGCCTAGGGTAAAGTGTCTGCTTCAGGACCTAGTGGCTAGGGACACAGGCTGAGATAACAGGTATGGAGCTGATGCAGAGGAAGAAAAAAATACTAGGAAATTTGATGTAGAAATTAATCAACAGATAGGAGAGGAAAGGTATATTGCAAAAGGTATATTACATCTATGGTAACCTGTCAAAGATACTCGAGATGGGCAATAAAGAACAAACAGATGGCAGGGGGAAAGAACAACATCATCATTTTGAATTCCTTATGATTCCATTGATTATAAAGTTCAATTTTACCTCTTGAGGCTGCAAATAATATATCTCATCATTATTACTCCTCTATCTGCATATTGCAGAACTGTTCTGATGACATCTCCCATATGAATTAAAACTGCCTTTGCCTTCAAAGGGAGTTGAAAATTGGGCAGGAGGACAAGATTAGAGCCTGAATTTCTAAGTATTTATTTTCTGTTGGGATAGCCTGGACTGACCACACAGACAGGAAATGAATGAGGTCAATAGTCAGACTGGTACTTCTTTTTGTGGAGAACCTTGGTATCTTTTCTAACACTTAAAGTCACTACACTCCTGAGGGAAAACAGAGAAGAACATTTTAATTAAAAATGAACATCCACAAAACTTTATAAGCCATTTTTGCAATTTCATTATTCCAGCTAAAGAAGAAAGATTCTAAAATATTATTAACATCCCTTAAAATATTTATTAAGGGAGACTTAAATTAGCTGTCTCAGTCCAGCACTATCGTAAGGATTCCGTTTCTTTGGTATATCCAAGGTAAGGTCTAAAATAATATTAGAATAACAGCAAGGGTGTTGACGATGCAACTGAGTTTTAGAGGTTATTAGAGGTTAGGCATTTATTTTCCTCAATAATTGGTAATTATTAAAGTACAGAATTTCTCCTTATTAAGTGCAGAGTCCACTTGAGATCCTGAGCTGCTGCTTTTTCCCTGCAAGAACAGCTGCAAATGACAATGACACAGCATAAAATGTCATATGTGTGATGAGTACAATTAAAGATTTTTCTCTCTGTATTTATTTGAAGACTGACAGCTCAGCCAACAGGGCAGCCAAGTTTATGCAGCTTTCTGTAAGCTCATTGACAGTTTTCCCTAAGAAACTCTCTTCCTGGCTCTCTTCATCAGGTAAAATCCTGAACCTCTGTCAGGCAGCTCTTTCAAGAGCAAACAGAATGAGGAGTCCCACCATGAGCAGCTATGAAGTCTCATTAAAAAAAGTCTTTCACACTCTGTTGTCCTTGTTCTTTATTATAATGACGGTTTGCCATAAAGTGCAAAGAAATGTTATTCTAATGAACAGAGGAGAGCCACTGCTACACTGAGGCATGATTAATGAGCTGAAGTGGTTCATGAAGTCATTTTACATGTCTGGCTGGTGACCTTTGAATTTGAAGAATTGCATGTAAAGTATAATAGGGGAAATTATTTGGTTAGCATGCAATGTATTCAGGGCTTAACAACGGCATTTGGAATGGGTTATGGTGCAGGAGGAAAGGCAATCCTGACACCAAAAGTGAGATTACTTCTTCCTCGTCTCTCCCTTTTCATCCTCCTCAGATTCAAATGCAATTGAGGGCTCAGTTCTGTGTCATGAGCTCATGCATGGCTATGAGCATTTGCTCATAAGCCATCATCTGACAGAATTCTCTTCCTTTGGCAAGGCCAGGGAAACTAAGAGAGCATACAACAACTAAGGAAGGATCCGGATTGCCAGACAACAGAAGAATAAGAAAATTAGACTTTCTGTTTAGAAGACTAAACTCCATTGTTTGGATCATTTCAGAGGGCCCATGAGTTCAAGACCTCCAGCCTGTGTGCCCATGACCCGCACTGTCAGAAGAAGCGGCAGCCCTTTCCTTCATGCAGCATGGGGCTCAGTAGAGTCTGGTCACACTGACATCAGTCACACAGAAAACACTGGAATTGCTTCCACTTTGTCTTAAGTTCTGACTGTCCCAGTTTCATAGGATATCTGGGAACCATAACCCTCATAGGTCTTCTCAAAGACAGTAAGAGCACAAAGCTAAACTTCTACTTGGCCCATTTCATACACGCCACATTGGGTCTGCTTATGTGGGACTGAACAGAGGAGCTCCTGGAGCCCTTGTCAGTCCTCCAGAAATCTTCCTGCCTGCCAATTCCTTCTTATGGCCCTGCTTCTCAGCACATAGGATGCACATGCTGGCTATCAAAAGCACAATGAGGTACAAGCTATACTCTGGTGAGGCTCCAAAGGGTTCCTAATCTATGAGAAGGTGCCAGCTGGTGCCAGGAACACCCCTTCCCTCACAACAGAGTGACAGGCCCACCCACTCGTGCTGAGCAGACCTACAGTACTATTTACTGTTATAGTTTTGAATATGAAGGAATTGAACAAAGCTGATAGCAGGCAGGATGGGAAGGATACAGTGAGGAGGGATTGATTAGGTACTTTGTTCAAACTGTAGCGATCAAAATGACAAATGATCAAAGGCAGCAAAGGACACTACATGTGGTACTGCAGGAATTCAGCTGTTCTCTCATACACTGCTGCTTCCAGTGTGAGGTAAAAATGGAAATTCTACCTGCTCTGGCAACTACAAGAAGTAAGGAGAGTACAGAAGCTAAAAATACTGTTAACCTAGTTTGAAAGTAAAATACTTCCCTAAGACTGTACATGGAAAGGAACTAAGTGTCTTTGTTAGTGTTTTCTGACTCTACTGCTTTTCCACTGATCAATAAGAGAGAAAAGTTAACTGGACCTCAACCCTGAGAACTCAGCTGAGAATTGTCCTCTACCCCAACATCTTCTGGTTAAGAGATCCCATTGCTTCTAGACTGTGTGAGATTGCATTGCACAAAAAGGTTTGGGCATGGAATGAAAGATATTTAGCGCTATTCAGTCTCAATAATAGGAAGAGAAAGGATTAAAGTTTCTCCATACTTCTTAGACTTTCACTCAGAATAGACTAAGCTATAATATTAGCTTGTACTTTCTTTCATACCTTTTGTTGTGTACAAATGGACAGACAAGAGGAAACCCTATTTCTTCCTCTTTCCCTGCAAAAATAATGACAAATTCTGGCAATCAAACTCCTTTTGAATGAGCTTCCTTTGAACTACTGATCCCATTATTGCTACAACACCAACCTTAAACTGGCACAAGACTATTACCATGGAAAGAAGCACTGTGTGTCCCTCCCTCTCTCTGGCCTCAACCTGTGCTTTCTTTCCTTCTTTTCTGAGAGTGCATTTACAAGGTTAGATGGTGAATCAGATCAGCAAACTTAAGTGTATTAAAACTAATTCCATCCTATTTTGCCAGGATAACTTTAAGCCAACTTGCTCCCCTTTGTTGTCCATTCTGCCAGTATAAGCATGAGAAGGAGGACAGGAATGAGCTGCTGGGGTCAGGCAGGTTGGGCACACTTATTGAAGAAGTGGAGTTGGCTTAAACTGACTCAAAGTGACGGCTAATCCATGACTTCTGACACAGCTGTAGCCAAACCAGATATTCCGACATCAACCCAATAACTTATTCCAATATAAATTCTGACAAGGGCAACATCCTCACACAGGAAACCTCAATTTTTTTGATAATTTTGTATTTCCTGATGCAGGGAGTGACAGGAAAACTTCTTCAACACTCATTACTGAGAAGTATTTTCAACACATGAAGTACACCTGCAAACATTAAGTATTTTCAACACGTGAAGTACACCTGCACACATTCTTTAAGCCACTTAGAGTGCCAGAGAGCCTGGACTGTGCTGTGACAAGAAGCAGAAAATACTTGTTTTCCAGAGAGCCCCTCTATGGTTGCCAGGCTGTCTCTCAGCAGACTGAGCAATGATACAGTACAGTGAGGCAGCATGATTAGCCCAAGGTGCCAGTATGACAGTTGTAAATTTTAAGAATCCACTCGTGGGACATTACAACAGGGACTTTTTTTTTCTTTCCATGGTATGGAATAGTATAGTTTAAATTGTCTAATGAGAGCAGCAGAAGAGCTAAGTGGGATTTGATATTTTGCCTAATGAGGGGTGCAGAAAATTGCTAATGGATTTAATCTGCATAAATTTCTTCTAGCATACATATTCCCAAGCACCCACACACATTCACTCTAAAACTCAATTGCTAATGATGAATTTCATTTATTCCCACATCAGAATTAAGAATATTTAATGAATTGTAATGTATAGTTAATTATCACATCCATAACTTAGACCTTGTTTATATTGAGGCTGGATGGGGGAGGTAGCTCCATATTACAGCTACACCAAAGTTAGTGTGGACAGCACAGTGCAAGTGCAGGCACTTGAGGTTTGCAACAATGCCATAAACCTGCTGAGTAACCAAGGTTTGTGCTTCTAAGGAAAGGCAAATTTTCCGGAGGTGTAAAGCACTTTTAAAAAATAATACCATTTCCTCGAGAACTACATACAAATGGAATCAGAGCAGACCATTGACAAACCCTTAACAAATCAGGAAGAAAACATGTAAGTGATTCATTGGTTAGCAAGAAGGGTTCAGTCTATTGCCAATTGACTGAAGTTTCCACAGAATGGAGGGAAAACAAGAAGCAAGAAACACTTTATTCAGCAAAATGCATGCAGTGCATGAAATAGCATTACATGAATATTCCTTCTGGGGTGAAAGAAGGAAAAGGAACATAACAAGAATGCAGTTCAACTCTTTGAGTACAAATGGCATGAAAGTACATTTCTCTCTCAAGCTTCCCAAGTCTCTTCCCAGTGGCAATAACAATGAAGTTGTTTTTGAACAATAGCAAATCCTCCTGCATTGTGCAATTTTCCCATCATCCCAGTCAGTAAACATCTCTCATGTCTCCTTTCAAAACACAATTAACTCCTTTAGAATTGCATTATTATATGCATAAAATTAAATATTTTATTTCACCTTGATTGTGTTGCCAAGATGTTTGCCACCAATTAAAACAACTCTGGGTTTTGAAACTGTCTGTTCCTATGAGTAAAAGAGCTGTGAACTAAGCAGTTTAAGACGTGGGCAGCTTTAGAGCAGTTACTTTAGGGATGAATGTCCATGGTGGTAGGGCAGAACTAGATGATCTTTAAGGTCTCTTCCAAGCCAAGCCATTCCATGATTCTATGAATCTGGCCCATTCTTGGCCAGGTAAATACTGACCTGTGTCTGTAACTCTTTTTTTCATTTTGATGGTATTCAACAAGCACATCTAATACAAAACAATTGGCAAAGCACCTCTGGATTGTTTGTTGAACCATATGGCCTTTGAAAGGTGAGGGCAAGGAAGAAGAGTGAAAAGAAATTAAAACAAGTGTGCACCAGTGAGCTTGTGCAGGTTTCAGCAAGGTCTGCCACAGAACTATCTCTGGATATCCTCACAGGGCTGAGCCATAAAAAACACAAATACAACAGAGACAGGTAGAAAAAGCACAAAGACACAGCTAGCAGCTCTTGATGAAACAGATGAATACAGCTACAGATTTCAGAATAAAACACTCTTGGACTTGCTGGATGCAACCATTCAATAAAACTTACAAAGATTTGTAGTTATTAGCAACATATCATCCCCAAATCTCTTTTAGAGCCTATTGTTACCTGCATTCTGTCTTTTACCTCTCCTTCCCTATAAATTTATATGTCAAATTTACTCAAATTTATTGTACAGCTTGCTTGTCAAGAAAAATAGCCCAGAAATGCTTTATGATGACAAATAGCTACATTGAATATAATACCAGATCACAACATTTGTCCCTGAGGCTTATTTCCTAAAAAACCCAGGCTATTAGTACTCCCATGATTCAATACCATGCAATATTTTTATTTACACTTAGCTTGTATAATCTAGTGTGCCTAGGAAAGGAAATTTTAGATATGAACTAAAACAATAAGAACCAACTCAAACAGTTATATTCTGCATGCAGAAAAAATTACATCTCAGCTGACAATAAGAACTTCTTTCCCGAGCTACCTATTATCTATTCAGGTGACTGAAATAACAGGACCATCTGGCTAGTTGCAGTAAAGGTTACAGTCATCACCTCTGCTGCCCCTGGTCTGTGCAGAGACAAGCAGGCAAGTTTGATATTCCAGATATGTCAGACTTGCAAAGCTGAACAGTTGTAGCCTTCTTACTATCCATGAGCAGGGGACAGTTTATTCCTGTCTTTAACCAGTACATTTCAGATCTCTAGTTACTTGAATGTCCTTCATCAATGAAGTTATTATATAATAAAGGGCAAGAATTTCAAATGAAATGTGAATTCAGTGACTCTGCAGAGGCTTATTTTGAAACCATAAGTCACCTTCAAAGTTGGAGCCACATGGAGATAAGGGTTTCTTACTTTTACAGAATAACCTCCTGTATTCATGCTGTACCTTGAAGGTACTTAAACTACCAGAAAATCCCTCAAAAATATGTGAAAAAAATTGCTCATTTGGATGAGCTGTGGGAAAATTCTTTTGCAATTAAGTTCTGATACCCTTTTTCAGCATCAAACAACAAAGAATTGAGCCTGCAAGTTTTATCACTCTTATCCACACAAAAAACCCCTAACATCGCACTAGTGACAAAAATCACCAGTGTGCTTATAAGTAACTTAAATCCTTCACATGAGAAGACTTTGCTTCAGTGGGGCGCCCATGTACCTTCACAGCAAAGCCCTACAGACTGGTCTTAAAGCTCCAATGAGAAAAAGATCTGGAATTCTTTTTTGCTCTTGGAACTCTAAAGAAACATTTTTCCCTTTCAAGTTGCAATAAATGCATTAATAATTAATCTATTCATATTACCTTCAGATAATATGAAACAAACTGCTATGAAATTTCTGACACTGGTTTACACACAGGGTATTTTGGGGAAGGAGATAAATGTGTATTACATTAATTTATATGGATTCCCCACTCCCTATTTCAAATGTAAAGGCAACACACATGTTTTCCATAGCCCAGTCCATTTCTAGCAAATATTTATATGGGCCAATTTGGAATAAACCCTATAGCAGCTTTGTCTCAAGTTGTAAAAGCAATTCTTTCATAAGCACTGTTAATTATACTGTTTAAAAAAAACCACAAATTGTTTATAAGGAAGAGTTCTTAGGAACTATATTAGAAAATACTTTATGCTATGCAATATTAATAGGTTTTTCTATCTAATAAGCAGGTAATGCAGGTATAATAACAAATACATTTTAATTATGAGCTACATTTGTGAGCCTGACAATTCCCACTGAAATCACAAGTAGATGACTATAGAAACTTAAAAATGCTGGATTCCAAATCATTAATTTTAACTAGTTAGAAAAGGGGCCAGGGCATAACTGACATCTGGCTGAAGGAACAGTGTGAAGAACTTTTTAAAATAGTATTTTACATCCTCTTAATTTTCTGTATTAAGTGCCACTTCAGGAGGTTTGGGAGTTTAGCTGTACCAACTGGTTTTCATTGAATTAGAAGAGAATCCTCTCATGGCAGCAGGAATGTAAATCGAAAGCAGTAGATGAGGAGATACTTTGCTTTTAATTCTTTGAGTAAGCTGCTGTCGTGATAAATTATAGGAAAAAAACCCTGGAGTTTTTTTTTTTTTTTAACACCTAAGAACTTCAGAAAGAAGCCAACTAGGTCATAGCTTACCACAACACGGTATATCAGTGTTGGGCAATTTATATGTAAGTAGGTTAAGTGATTCCATATATTCAGCAGCTTCTCTACTGACCATGTACAATGATTTCCAGGTGCCTACACTGGAATAATTATATACTAGCACCATTATTTAGATCCAGAATATCCAGAAAGGGTACATGGAAACACCTATTGCTCTTCTCATGAATAAGCAAAGAGTTACATTTCATAGTGTTTCAGACCAAATACCTGACCTAAAGACCAACATAACACTAGGGCATGGCTGGGGACACCACAGGCCAAGTACAGCAAACTTATTGGAAATTTTTATTAGATTTCTACATTGGCCTATCAGTTATGTCACAGTAGGTTATGTCATTCAGACTTCATTGTATCACATCATGCCTGTCAAATTATAATGGCACCTGACTAGCAAAACACAATCTAGAATCAAATTTGATTCTATCTTACCTATTTGGGGGTTTTGAAAAGCACAGCAGATTATATGTCCTTTAAAGTATTGTAACTTTCACCACACACTTGGTGTCAACTTGCTGTTCAGCCAAAAAAGAATATACACAGGTGAATGGCACATGTCATAAATGTGAAATACATTGAGACAAGTGAAAATTATAAAGCCCAGGTAACAGATGAGCTGGCTAGCTGTGTTTCTAAGAGTGATTGAGTATCAAATGATGATTGAAATAAGTTACTGAATGTTGTCAGCTTTACAACTCAAGCATTAAAGCAACAGGACAAGCACAACAAGTTCCCGAGACACAGCCACTGAAGTCACAGCATCACACAGCTACATCTATACATTCTAACAGTACTGCTTCATATTTAAGTTACTAACCTTTTTTTTTTTGAAAAAATGTGTCCCTACTACTCATTTTATTTGTATTTTTATGCATTAAATGTAACATTGAGGTCCACAGGATCACTGCCATATTGACTGAAATAGGACCTGAGCCTGTCTTACTCCGGTCTTACTTTCAAGGCAGTTAAGCCCTGTGTCCTTTCACACTGCTAAAATAAAAGCTTTCAGCACAGCTCAGATTGAACTAAAAAAAAAAAAAACTAATTTTTAAGTTTGGCCTTTTAAAAAAACCAAAATATGTACTGTACAAGCTATCATGGCAAGTGACAGAAATCAACTCACAAGCTATTCTAATGCCGGTGTGGTTCATGTTGTGTTGGAATCTCCTAAACCTCCAAAGATTCCACAAAAGGTTCATTGCTTCTAAATTTTTTGCCACCAAAATGCCTAGGTTTGCCAGGTATGCTTTTTGAGCAATCTGAGGAGAGTTTACTAAAACAGAAATTTTGATATCATTTTTTAATTAGTGTTTTCTCAAGTGTGGGCCATTGGCATAGATTAGCTCCTGTCCTTTCCTCCAAAGGTTCAAAATATATAAAACAAAACAGCAATGTAACCTACTCACACCCTAAGTTTGTGCAAGCAATGCAGTCATTTCAATTATTTTCATAAAGGATTACTTTTCTGTATTTTGCTTTATTCGTAGCTGTTATACCATTATATAAGACAAACACATGGTCCCAAAATTACCTAACTGACACTGAGAACTAAGGTTTTTTAGAAATGGCTCTCATGACATTGCCCTATCTCCACTGGAAAACAGGAAAATACACAATAGATTTACCCATGAGCTGAAAATAAATGCTTGAGGGGAAAAGTAGTCTCATTCAATTTGGAAGTCAAAATAATTTTCATCTTTTCCAGTAGGCTGTCCTTGTCACACCATTATGAAGAAAGTGAAAAACATCCCTTTTTCTGTCTTTAAATTTCCTGTTTGGAATTTTTTCCGACTGTTTCAAACACTGAATATTATTTCAGGTTATAGGTAGAGAAAATGAAGAAACCTACTTTAAAAATAAAATATTGCCCAATAGGAGTAAATGTGACTTATTCTGATAAAGAAAAAAATAAGTTTTAAGTATTCAGAGTGAATTACAGGTAATCTGATTTTCAAATTAAGTCTATTACTACTTACAAATACCTGATTAAGCATTGATTCTTTGTACTTGTTCTTCCTTCTTAAACTCAGACATCTACTTCATTTACATGCAATATTTTAAATGCATTTATTTAATACAATGCCTACCTCTGTACTACAAATTGCTTTTGCTTGTCGTGAATTCTAATGCTGATTTTTTTTATTCTACTTTGAAATACTCAGCCACTCTTGTCTTTTCTCTCAGGCTTTGATATATTGGAATCATCTCCCCAGGCAGCAATCAGTGTTGATAAAAGAGTTTGAAACTCAGTTCACCAACACACAGCATATTTGTGGGTAAGAGAATCAGTACTTATTTCCACTGTGTATCAAAACAAACATGGCAATACTTCTTCCAATAGAACTGAGTTCACACAGCAAGGAAGACACTATGGATTTTCAAAGTGTTGCTGACTCACAACATTTAGGGGTTCATTTTACTTCTGGAGCCAAAGTTCTATATATGCATCCAATAGCAACACATCACCTTCAATCACAGAAGTGTGAACCTCCATGGTGCTCCTTCTGCTTTTTCCCCACTCTTTCCTCCCTCCTCCATTTGTCCAGCATTTTTCTGCCTACAGGCACCACCAGCATCCCTGAGGAGCTCAACTGTGCCCTGTGCTGGAGCAGCTGCAGAATCACCCAGAGTTGTCCCTGTCCCACACAGGGCAGCCCTGGATGCTTCTCAGAGACCCCACAGCCAACACCTGGGCAGGACAGCCAGGACTGGATGGACCCTCAACACCAGTTTGTATCAGGCACTCACACCTCAGTGACATCAGCCAAGACACCCCACAGAATCACTCCTTCCTTTCACAAACAACAGAAAAGCCAAAGCACCCCACCAAAAAGGCAAAGCTGCCTTTTCCTTTCTTTCAGCAACATTAATTAATTGTGGGAGGAACTGTTGCACCACGGTGCACCTGCGTTCTGTATTTCAGCAACATTTCACATGCACTGTAAATCAACTTGTCTTCCCTACAGCCTTCCAAAATAACAAATGAAAACAGTAGCATACTAAATTACAGAATTTCACTGTGTTTTTTTCAAGAAACTTCTGGGATGCACATGACAGAAGGCAGACTACTAGTCAGATTAAAAAGATGGGTAAAGTGAGCAGGAAGGACAAAATCTACAGGAGTGTCAAAACCCCGTTTTCCCATGTTCTCCCCAATGGAAAGCTTGATAAAGTCTTTCCAGTCCCTTCACCAGGGAGACACAAACATAAGTCAACATTGCAAGGGGGTGCACATCAGTTCTCTGCTCTGCTTTTTTTTCAAACTAAAGTTATAATATATGCAAATTCCACAGAACTAGTAAACTTTGAGAAAGTTATCAGCACAATCATAAGCTGAACCTCAATGCTCCTGGGTCTAAGATTCATTCTGTATACGTGTCTCCCAGCACAGACATTTCACATCCTGGCCAGCCTGGGAGATGAGGTCAACATTCCTAAGAGTCAGGTAAATGCCAGTGGAACCTTTCAGGGGCACATCAGACTGGAACACACACCAATAGCAATCACACTTATAAACCTCACTCAATTACAGGCTTTTCAGCTCAGGATGAAAAACATGCCTGCCCTAAAGAAATGCATTCAGGCTTTCTCATTTCTGAGTGGTGAAAGAATTATGTCAGCCATCCATTATTGATCTCCTCAGGAAAGAAAGCGTAAAACAAAGCAGCTCTGAAGATACTAATACCACAGAGTTGTGCTGACTTGCCACCTTCATTTCATGATATCTTTACTTCAGAAAAAGTTCATCTTTTAGGAGCAGAGAAATGTCCATCCAAAAGAGTTCTTTAACTGAATAGCAATTATTACTAGTTTTTAATAAGTAGCATTTTCAGACCACTGGCCATTAAAAAGTAAATGTCTTTACATGAAATACTGCACAGCTAACATGAAAACTTCTTCCCTCCAACCACTGAATAAAAATGTAAAGCATATTTGCTACAAATAAGAAGTTAATACATTCAATATCAGTAAGTCCTTTTTTGTTTTTACAGACCTTTATCATCCTTAAAAATTTACCTAAATTAAATTCAGAAAATCTTAAGCATTTAAAAGCAACAACAACAAAAATCTTTTCTGGACTCTTTGGGAATGTTGTGCAAGTACACTCTTTGCACTATATCTTCTTTCCAAGAATCATTATAATTTTTACACTCTGCAATGAAAGCAATCAGGCCATCTCTGAAAAAAGTTTTAAAACCCTAAACCATTTCTGTACAGGACTAGTGACTAACATGAGATGACCCAGGCTTACACCCCTTCTGCAGCCTCCTGGGAGGCAAGAACTGAACTGCACGTGGTGCTCATGCATGGTAAAGGACATTAAAATATTTCTAGCAAATCATTAGTACAACTTTCTGCCCATTTGTAGGGAAAACTGTATAAATGTGTTATTACATCACTTACCTGGAATCCTCTCCCCCTTGTCCTTCCAGCTCTTACTTAATTTTTGCTTCTGTTAAATAAAACTTATTTCTTACCCCAGAAGACACCTCATACCAGAAAATAAATTAATGCCTTTCTACTAATTACTAACACTTTCTAAATCTCTGGAGGAATCTTACACAGCAATTAGCAACATTCTGGATGATCATGCTCTAGAAGATTACTGAGAAGCTGCTTCCCAAACTCCTTCAAATACCTGTTTTAAACTGCTGAGTCATCCCCTTGATGGGCTTCCCTTGCAAATGATAAGCACAAATGCACAACACCTGGATCCTCCTGGGGGTCGGGAGTTCATCAGGCTTTTACTTAACAAGCTGCAGGTGGGATTTTGGGGGCAGGGCTGTCATGAATGTTCCTTTTTGCTAAACTGGGGGATTCAGAATACTAGGGTTTTGGGGTTTGTTTGTTAGTTAGTTTTGAAGAGGTAAACTTTCTTGTCCCATATGGGATAGATGGGGGTTACACCTAGCAATGATTACTGGCAACACCTTTTTCTCTTCTTCCAGGGAAGTGACTACCAGTGTACTTATAAAATTTAGTAAGTTAGAGTAAGGTCAATATAGCACATTCTTCCAACAGAGATTTTTGGAATATGTCAGCAAAACAGGACAGAAAATTAAATTACTATTTATGAACAAGTAGCAAAATGTGTACACTGGCAACCTTTTAACTGAATCCTGTCTTTCCCAATACATAATCTTTATTTTTTTCACGGCAAATTTTCCTCAAAACTCTTTACTGTGTTTGCCTTAGAGTTGGGTAATTATGGCGGGGGTTGTTTGCTTTGGTTTTTACTTGTATCTGACCTTTGAAAGAAAAATAAAGGGCAAAAACTTCCTACCAAGGAAGATATAATCTAGATATATTAGCTGTTAAACAAGCCAAATTTTGAATAGAATCTTTTTCTGCAGCATTTGCCACTTGCAGGTGTCTCTTGGATCCCCCTAAGTGGGCAGTGCTGGACTGAGCTCCTCTTACAGGCACCAAAGCGTAGAATTTGCAGAGAGACGCCTTGTCTCACGTCAGAAGCACGAATATTACTGAGATAGAAATTTCTATAAGGGAGCCAGGTTGTCCCTGCACACACAAAAAAATGCATTTGGGAATAATAATACAGTGCATGTGGCCAATAGATTCTTTCATTTGATCAGCCCATGAAGCTGGTTCAAGCCTATTAGGCTGGGAAAGCTCCCCTTAACCACCTTCCTCCAATCCATTTATAAAGTTCTCCTTTGCTGTCACATGAATGAGAATCGTGACAATACTGAGACTAACTTGTATTTGCATTTTTGCTGTGGCCTACCTGCAAATGCAGAGAGTGCCTGCATGAATGATCATATGCAGATATAGCCACCCAATTTGCATGTGTACATTTGACATTGTACTCATGCAAATCAGGATCAAAACAGACATACCCTTTGGAAAGCACAGAAAGAAAAATCCAATAAGTAAGAAAAATTGTGAGAATTTGGGAATCTGAACTCATATTTGGAAGCAAATATTTTTTAGTTATACTGGCAAATAAAAGGGAATGTGAGCACAATAGATCTGCAGAATCAAAATGCAAATTCTCCTTGTACCTTTATATATTCTAAATCTACTAAAGTCACTGAAATTACTAATCTAAATTAATGATAATTGGTAATTTATTAATTATGAACAAACTCACAGCAGTATTACAGTACTCCAGAAGCCCTCTTGTGAATGAAGGTATTCTGTAGGCCAGCGAAATGCTCAGGGTATTTAAACCATCACGCCACAGTTACTGATAGTCTGGAACTTAAGGATGAAATCCAGAACCCATTGAACTCTGTGAATTTAAGGACTTGTGTACAGTGTGTTATCTTTCTCTGGTTTTTCCTAAAACTCTCTGCCCTAGAAGACGTAAAATGAAGTGGGGTTTTGGCATTTTAAATAATCTTGAAAATAAAATTATTAAGTAAACCTGTGAAAAAACAAAAGTTATTTACTAAATTTTGACTGAATGGGATATCAACAAGCTCAGTAATGAAAAATAGCAAAATGAGGCATTTACTCACAACATGCTTAAAATTATCCGACTAGTAAAATCATCTGCTTCCTACCATCTGGCCTGCATGAAAAGAAATAAAAGAGCATATTAAAAACTGTAATTTACAATTTCAGTCATAAGAGTTTACACATAATAAAGTTTAGTATTCTTATATTTAAGCCTTTGTATAGCTTTGATTTAAGGATAGGGAGAAGCTGGTCCAGTCAAGTACCTGTAATTTGCCCTAGAAATGAAGAAATCAAACAAATGTGTATCATGGATAAAGCACAGGGAGAAAACAGAAATATACTTCCATTTAAGCTGCCTCTGACACTGGAACTAGTGCAGCACAGCCACTCTTGCATTTGTGGGAATTTGCTGTAAGAGATTCTCTGACACGAGCAGGTCTTTGTGGAATAAGAATATTAAAATGTCTAAAAAAATATTTTACTAATGTAGAGCTGTCAAAAATTCCCCAAGCCTGAATAATTCCTCCCTGGAAATCTGAGCTCTGATTAAGTGTCAACAAGTCTAAAGGATGAAAGCAATTACTGCCTTCCTTTGCTTTCCACTAAATATCAAAACCAAAGCTGCACAGGAATGTTTGTTGCACTCGGTGTCTCTTACAGTGTGACATATTTCAAAAGGCTTCCTGGACATGAAATAGATACATTTGAAAGCCAAAGGAAAATCAACAGTGTTCTTATTGTTGAAACCAACAAACAAACACTCACTGAGAGCCCTCCTTGTTATACTCTGCCATATTTATTTTGCTGTTGACAGTTCTGCAGCACTGAAAGGATCTCCTTGAATTTCCATTCTGGGACCCACTCGGCAGTGGCAGCCCCAAGAATTACTAAAGCAGTCCTCTGGATTAGCAAGAAACACTGTCTGTGACAGGAGTAGTTTGGTTCTCTGGTTCTGTTCAGCACAGAAAGGACCTGTTCTGGACCATGGGCCCAAAGTCCTGGTGCAGTGAAGTGAGAGAAACTCTGGTCAAATCACACCTTGTGTCACTTGTATCAACACAACTGATTTCTTATATCCAGTAGCTCAGGAAAACAGCTTTACAGCTCTTCTAATTTTTTAATCAGAATTTCCATTTCTCACCACCAGTCTTTTTATTTCAACTACTTTAGCTCCTTGCACTGAAGAAAAATCTATAAATTCCATTTCAGACAAAATCTGTTCCCAACTGTTATCCTCCAGCACTATTCTCACATTCTGTTCTCACACACACAAAAATCTTCTCTGACCCCTCTCTCTCTCTCTCTCTTTTCCCTTCTCCAAAAAAAAAGGAAAAATCACCAGCCTTCAGCTTCCCTAGTGTCCCTTCCATGGTCACCGGTAACCAGGGAAACCAGATGCTATGGTAACTCAGGGATGACAAATCAGTCCTTAAACTCCAAACTATAAGTAAAGTCCTCATCCCTTTCTTCTCTAGACGATGAAGTGGCAACAGAAATAGTGGCAGCAAATTCCCATCTTTACTCGTTCATTCTTTTGAACTATGTAAATCTGTATTTTCTCTATGTGGCCCTTCCAGTTCTCAAAGTGCCCTGCTATTTTTAGAGCCATTTCACACTCAGTTCAGGTTGTTCTAAATTAGAACTGAGTGCTCTCATTAAAGATCTAATTGCATTTTTAATTTTTTATTTTTTTAATATTTGAAGTTATTCCACTTCAAAGTACATGGATGTTTTTTTTTTTTTTAACAAGAGAGGAAAAAAAAAACCACCTGAATATTTTCTGAGCCTCAAAACCATCAAAGTCCAATATCGTAGTTGAGATTTTTGTCTCCAGGGTGAGTTTAAGCAGAGTCTCTGATGCCTAATGAAAGATTAATTTTGTTGTCTTCCCTGAGTAAGGATAGCATGACAGTTCTCTCTCTCCCATATCTAACATTCATTTTCATGAAATGTGGAGGTGCCAAATCTCTGAGACTTTCACCCTGTGCCAAATCTGTTTAAAATTAGTCAGCATGTTCAAATGTTATTAAGAAAGTACATGCCAAGGGTCAGGTCACAAGGATGCCACTTTTTAGGAAACTGGCTTTAAAAAAATCAGAACCAACAATTTCTAGATTATCAGTGTCCCAGAAATGTTTATTCATTCTTGAGAAAAAAATGAGTCACATCATCAATCTTTAACTTTGTAAGAAATTTTAGAGCACACTTGATCTTATAACTTATTCTAGCACTAGCAGGAATACTTACACATTAGCCATGTGTTTTACACCTCACAGAAAGTATACTTTTAAATTTGACTCTTCTTACCCTCTGTGGAAATACAGTGAGCCCAGTGGAAATGGCAGGTGAATACCTTAGAAAGCAGCCGGTAAACAAGTAGAAGACATTCTTCAGTGCCATTTTATTATTTGATTTGCTTTCAACATGACAGATTAAAGAGTTGTAATACTTGCAACACAAAGGAAGAAATAGTAAATTTCCCTACAACAGATCCCTCTTGAAATCCACATTGGTTCAGCAGGACAGCTATTCTCTTAGTGGCTGCTGAAAAAAGAAAAAGCTGGCTACTGAGGAAATAATTGGTTCTGCTAAAAACCTGATTTGTTTCCCAGAAACTCTGCATGGTGTGCCTTCCTTACTGCCTCCTGCCAGACCATACAGTCCTCCTGGAAAACTGAGTTGCAAAGTGAGCTGCTGCTCCATTGGAGGCACCAGGCATCCAGTTCCAGCAGTTCTGAGCACCTAAAAAGTTCACTCCAAACCAGTGACACCATGTAAGAAAATCTCCAAAACACCAACCTTCCTGTGTCACACATTTGATAGACCAGAACCAAAGGAACTAAAACCAGAAGGGCCTTTACGTAACTTGAGCTTCCGCATCTCCAGCAAGGGGGACATCATCTTCAGTCAATGCTTCTCTGCTGAAATTTTTAGAACGGCAATGTATTTCTTTCTTTTTTTTCCTACTTGGCATGCTATATATAACATCCTAAACTGAGTATTTATTTTCCTTTGTAGTTCACCATATGTATTCAACAGACTTGAGAAACCACTCAGAAATAAAAAGACTACATATAATAACAAGCAGTAGGTTCAAGAACAGGAGAAGTTTGAGTTCCAGACTTTCAACAGCTTTTAGAAAAACAGATGCAGCAGATCAAGCTGATGAGGCAACGTGTGCTTGGGCATCCTCTCAACAAATCTAATATACATGAAACGGTAATAATCACAATTCTTAAATAATGACAGCAAACAGATTTTAGGCTGCGGAATTGGTAAACTGTCTGCCATAGAAAAGTGGGTATTGGCAACTTCATCTGATTCACAAGACAGAATAAAAAAAGCTGAAGCCACGACTCTTGATAACTTAAAAAAGTCATTATGAAAGGCTCAGCCTCATTGCTGACAGCTTCCCCAGGCAGGGCAGCCCAACACTTGGAGAAGAAACATGACTAGGCTTAGTATTTATTCCCTCTTCCTCCCTCTTCTCTTGTTGGACTTTCTCTGAACTGATTGAGATAAGTGAAACTGGTTCCCTAAATACAGGTCACATAAAAAATGACAGCCACATACTCACAAAGTAGCTCAGGAACCACTAGTTGTGACAACAGTAAACAATGCGTAGGCTGAGGGACACAAATCCACAGTGAGTGAGGATTTGTCCCTTTGAAAAACTCCAAGCATGGCATCAAAGCACTATTTCAGTTCTCAAAATAGTGTCCACTGTTATTTTTCCAGTTTCACATGACTGAATTTAAAAGTAAACAGATAAAGAAAAGTCTTTCTGTGCCATATATTGTAAAGACACTACTTTGCACTGTTCTTACAGCCACCCACATGAAATAGGTTCTTTCCTAGCAAGCACAAGAAGAAGGAAACTCTGTAACTTTTAACATCAACAGGCAATTCAGAAATACAGGATATTTTACTTTGCACAGTTTATAAACTTTAGCAGTTTGCAGGACTTTAGATGAAAACTTCAGAGCCAAGGAAGGAATGATGATGCTACCTTTGCATTATTTTTATCATCAAGATTTAATATCTTGTAAAGTACATTGCTGGATTTATTTCATAATCAAAGTCTGCACCAGTTACTAAAGCTGATTGACCTGCCCTCCTCCTCAAAAAAATTTCTGCAACTGAAGCTCATTTTCAGAAAAAAAAAAATTAAAAAAAAAAGAAAAAAAAACCCCAAACTCTGCTCTTTAACAGTTACACATAAGAAGGGACCACATAATAAAATATATCCTGTGTGCTGTGACAATACTAAAGTATCCTGCAGCATATACAGCATTTCAACTGCAAAAGAGAAGTCTTTTATTTCTAGTGACTTTGTCTAAATGTTCATCTGCCTTAATGGGAACGGGTCTTTGCAATGGCTGCTACCTGGAGTGAACTGGCACATGGTGAATATGGATGAGGGAACCACATGGTCTCACTCACATTGTGCAGACAGCTGAACAAGTTCTCCTGCCTGCTTAGAACAGGACCAGAGCACTGATCCACTGCATATGATTTAACTCCCCACAGAATATAATTTCTTTCCAACTGCTTCCTGTAAACACTTGGAACAAACAGGTTCAGGATCTGTCCCTGTGGCCTACTTTCCATTAATATCAATGTGCTTAACAACAGTAAGGAATAGTCTCATGTTGCATTAGGTGTCAGTTTTAAAAAGAATACTGCCTGTTTCTTACAAGTGTCTGTCTCCAGACTGGTTGAAGAAAGGAATGATACATCTAAAAATAGCCCATGCAGAACTTAAAAATGGTGTAAATATTCAATTTTGTGCAATTGGCTGAGTGGGAAATATGCCAACATCTGGTACTCACAAACTCACTTGGGATTGAGGAAAACCATACTTCAACAACACCCACAGCAAGTAGCCCATGAACAGGCTCTTTTTCTTTCAATTCTAATTTCAGGATAAGCTTTAAGAATACTCTTTTGCCAATGCTGTGGTACAAACCTAATGCCTTACAAACCTAATGTCTTACAAACCTCACTGATTAACAAAAGCAAGACTTGCTAAAGGAGATCTGACCATCCATTTGCTTATTTGATGGACAGCTCCGTGACACCTGAATGAAAGGCAGAGTCTTCTTTTCTTTAGTTCTAAGAACAGTTCCAAATGCACATAAAAGGGCTGAGCCACAGCCTTTGGCAGTTTGAATGTTCTGGGACTGTCAGCCCCATTGGCAAAGTTTAACAGCGATCAGAAGGTGGGGTGTCACTGTCACTGCTCTCTACTGAGCCCAGCAGAGAGAAATTCAGAAAGTGCTGTGCAAAAGGGCATCTCAGGAAAGGTAGGATTAATATTTTTTTAAATGAACTATTCAGCATAAAAAGGATTGTAGGAAATGAATCTGGAAAAGAGTCTGTTCATGAGCTTTGGAAAAAAAGAGAAAGCCCCACAGTCTCCAGGATCACTCCTTGCTCAGCCAGTCAAGATGACTTATTACACCTGCACGGAGCAGAGGAGAAAACAGAAAGTAAAATTACTTCATTGATTTTGTTCTAGTGTATGTAAATAACCTTATTGTCAGGTCTGCCCTTTCCAAGAGAAAAAAGTTTTGTTCAATTTGCCAGTGGACTTTTTTTTTTCTAAATCTGATTTTCATATTTTGCTACTTCTCCACTGAGGACTGAACAAACAGTGGCACAATTAACTGACTTTATATTTTCTTTGTCATCTATTTTATGGATTATTTCAAAGAGCTTTTAAACTTTCTTAATCTTTTTTTTTTTTTCACTCCAATAAGGTGATTTAGGAAAATAAATTCTCCTGAGAGATTTTTAAGCATTTCAAGTATTTTTTTTTACACTCCTGCTTGCCAGAACTGTTAATAAAGACATATTTTTTCTGAATATATTTTAAGCAAACAAACCTCTAAACTCTTATGCATGTCGTATGTGTCTCAGTTATAAACCAGATATTTTTTGGTAGTAAAAGGACCTATACACCGCTAATTTGAGGAAAGGAAGCCCAATCTATAAACCTGTGGATCAGTCTCAAGGCAGTTCATTTTTAAGCCAAAATCAGTGTTAGTGAATGGCTGGGAATATACATGTGGACAGTCACTGGAGGGCAGAAGCAATAACCAACCTGTCAGTCATCTTAACAAGCTTCAACAAATATTGATTTTGTCTGTAGATGCATACAGTATAATATGCACACATTTAGAAATGTTAATAAGAATGTGATCTATCGCACTCTTCTCCCTAAATACAAAATGTCAAAAATAATCTAAATAATTCTAAGAAAATTGTTTGCTTGGCAGATCCATCTGCAAGGATGTGGAAATAAATCAAGGCTTCCTTGATGTGACATGGCATATTTGAACTAACAGATCAAATAGAAATCACCAGCTACAATTCAAACAGTTACAACTCGGTCTCATTAGAGACAGGAAAAGTAAATTAGATAAAAAAATAATCTTACTTAGGTCATCTTTCAAAACAAACCAAAAAGTTAGAGGAGAAGTATATTCTTAGTGCTCATGAGTCTAAGTGATGGACTTAATATGCAATATATTATATTGCTATATTCTTCATATCTGCAGCTAGTCAAAGGAGAGTTTATTTTATTACGAGTTTCAAAATAATCTTCCCACACCATTGCAAGCTCCCCTAATACTTCGATTATCTTTATATCCTAAATAAACAGCCTAGACAAAAGTCCAGGTAGAATGCTGAGCTTCCACATATTATATATAACAACAACATTCAAAGACTGTGTGTCACTAGTTCTGATCTTACAACTTAAATACAATTAAAACATGAGACAAGGTTTTATTTTTTTTGTTTTAAAACCTACTTTGATTTTGTACATTTCTATGCCCAGAAGTGAAATCAGCCTTAACAAATGGCAATGCTGAATCACCTGAGACTAATACAATTATATTTTCAATGGGTATCTTCAAGATTGGGCTGTGAATACACTGTAAACTTCGCAAAATTAACAATGAGTTCAGTCTGAATTACAGACAAGGGGCCAACTTCTGCTCTGAACTGAACCCATAATATTCTACAGGCTGCAGAAAAAAACAGATGGGTAAATAATATAGAAATTGAAATATGTTACAAAGCAGACCCCAAAAAGAATAATTACTACATGCAAGTAAGATTACACTGTTGTGCTATTTTAAAATAACCCTTGGATCTGTTGTGAGACAAAATGTGTAAGCACATATCAATACCTCTAATTTTTTCAGACCACTGACTTTTATAGATTCATCATGAACTTTATATTTTACTTCTTGTATTTCAAATGTTTGAGTGGTTCCACAGTGCACGAGATCATTTAAAAATGAAAGTACGGGAAAAATATACATTGTTTAAAAATAATGAGAGGGAAATAAAATGTAATGGTATGTTCTGCAACTCAAGAAAACTGAAACCAAAGCAGCAAAACTTTACAGAGAACTGAGTTACAAGTAGCACTCACAACTATTATCTAGAAATTCATAAGCTAATCTGTCCTTAAGAGCACTCTGTGTCTCCGCTATGAAACTAAGGACTCTTTCATACAGCATGCTGCACATTTTTTTGCCTTAAATAACATTTTCTACATTGCCTCTCCCCAGGCACCAAAGCAGCTAATGCAGGCAAAGAACATCATATTTACAGCAAACAAGCGAGGACTTACTCGGAAGCAGAAGTCTGTCGCTCGTAGAAATGTGGTAAATGAGCACCTGAACAATAAGAAAATCCCTAAAGACACCTAAAATGTGGTAAAATGATCAACCCTCTCATCAGAACTAAATTCTTGAACTGAACTAGCAAGGACAAAAGTACAAGTACCTAAAGGATGTTCTGAGGTCACTGAACAGGACAAGCATGTGCTCTTCACTTACACTTCAAAACAGGGTTGTCATTTTCTTGGAATGTTTCATACAAGGTGACAATTTCAAGAACAGCAGTTTGAGAATTAAACCCAGGTCAGACAAACCTGACCAGTTAATAACAACCCCAAAGCACTCTGTTCTTTATGGGGCAGCAGTTTCAAATAAATGAGATACATAAATATTTAATGCCCAGCCTCAGTTCTGCATAAGTAAATGTAGCTCGTGGCCATGTGCAGAAGCCTGCTCTTCCACTGCTGAGACCAGAGGATTTTCACTGGTGTTTAAAGTGGGAGGAAGAGGAAGAAGGGTTTTGGAATGTTCTGCAGCCACGGTGGTAAACAACTGGCATAACTGCTTCTATTTGCAGTGCTGCTACTCTGAACTGAGCACAAACAACTGGACACTTCAGTGTTTTCCAGCATTTATTTTACACACAGCAAAAAATATGGTTTGTTACCAATGGTCTAAAGAAGTTGGAGAGAAAACAATGCAGGATGAGGCTCAAGAAATGGAAAGTCATCACATAAAACTCCAGAGCCTTTTTCTTATGTTGGCTGGCACGTACAGTAACAAGAAATACTGTAAGAGGCCTCTACTCTCACCTCTCTCTTACTCTTACACTAAATTTGCCAACTTTTCAATAGTGCTAAGGCAGAGAAGTCTATGTTGCAATCAATGTCTTAGTCCCTTTCTCCTTTTTATTTTTTCCTCCATTGTAAATATGCAGCACGAAAAGAGAAACCTGGAAGTCCTGAGTAAAGGTACTCTAAATTCTAAATATTCTTGTAGTCACAGGAAAGAAAGAAAGAAAGAAAAGAAAGAAAAGAAAGAAAAGAAAGAAAAGAAAGAAAAGAAAGAAAAGAAAGAAAAGAAAGAAAGAAAAGAAAGAAAAGAAAGAAAGAAAAGAAAGAAAAGAAAGAAAGAAAGAAAGAAAGAAAGAAAGAAAGAAAGAAAGAAAGAAAGAAAGAAAGAAAGAAAGAAAGAAAAAAATTAAAAAGAAGTGATTGCAATTTTTTTCTTGTGAATGAAAAATCTTTTCAACCCATAAAAACCAAAGAAAGTAAAGTCAAAATGTTTCAGTTCAAAATAAAAATTAGAACAATCTTCTTTACGTATGTGTTCCATCAGGAAGAATAACACAGAATAGTTTTGTTTTCCAAAAAAGTATCCTTAAATAAGTTAAAAGAATCCCAACATTAAGAAACTAGTTATAACCACATCTAAGAGGAAAATCAAAACCAAAAAAAAAATAGTTCTGATTTATTACACAGTTTGGGGTTTATGCTATGTACTCTGATTTGCCTTATTCTGTGAGATAGAACCAACCCCAAGATGTTCATGTAAAGACATAAGAAATCATGTTCAAGCTTACCAAAAAAAAAAAAATCTTGCTTCAAGGGGATCTATAACACATTACATTTACACACACAGAATAATCCTGATTTTCTGTCTTTAAAACTTGTTTCTTCTTACAGATATATTAACTAATTAAACAAAATGGCATTTTCATGTGAAAAAGGAAAATATTTTAAAACTGTACAATAACCTAATTCTCCATTTTGCACATAGAAAGGCTAAGTAACAAAGGAGGTAATGGACTAAGAATCATGCCCAAAATGGTTTCCATATTCAGGTATAAATACATCTGCTAAAAATGTACATAATTTTATTTCCTTTGTTGAATTCTAGAAGAATCCCAGATTTCTATCACATGTTTTTAAGGTAGTCAATGGCATTGTTAAAACACAGTGGTAAGGTTATGTAGAGTTATAACAGAGTATGTTACAGTAACATTCAGAGGCAGCTGTTTCTTTCAAAAGGTGCCTCCTGAAAACAAGTACTGAGACACTGTGACAGAATCAGACTTTTTTGTCTCCTGTGACAACCCTCTGTTTCTTTGTTCCTTTGAATATTGTTACTGGTTCTGTTTGTAAGAGTCTCTAAATCTCAGTTTAACTGCTGTTATTGATTCTTAAGATCTGAAACACAGGTCTAAACAGAGTTTTTGCCAGCTCCTTAAGTGTCTTTTATATAAAACATTAAGGACATTGATATATTTGTTTTCTCTTTTGGAGAAGCACAGATAACTCTATCATTCTATACATCACCTTCATTGATTGGTTTATTTCTAAAAATATGTGACAATTTACCTGCAGGACACTTGTTCCTGACTCATTAAGAGCGATCAGTAAACCCTGTGGTGTTCATTAGAAAGAAACTTCTGTACACAGCAGCAGAAAAAATATTCCTCCAACAGTGGTTCAGCACTTTAAGGTGGCTGTAAGGTCAAAAAAATAGATAATAAATACATTGAATGTAATCTCTGTTGTACCTTCTTATCCTGAGTGCATCCTGGAGGCACAAGGGTTTGATTCAGGCATGTTGTTTACACTCACTCTGACCCCCTTACCCAGTTTTTAATACTATTTATTTTGCAGGAGTTCATAAATACTGAAATTTAGAAGAGAAGGTTTCTGGTGAAGTAATGAGCCAAAATATGACAAAACATCAATCAAAGAAGCTTGTGGCTTCTGACCCTTTCTGGGCTTGGTTTTATGACTTTCATATCTTTGAAGTTATGAAAAGGAGACAAGATATGACAGGTACTGTGCTTGGAGAAACCACTTAGTCAATTTAATTCCAGCCACCTGTGAGCAACAGCACCGAACTACTTCAGCAAATTTGAGTGTTCAGCTCCCTGTCTTTCTTTCACAGCAGCAACACACAAACACTGCAATAGCTTGAGGGTGTGTTTGGCCAGCTTTCTTTCAGCCCATTGATGAAGGAAAGGATTTAAACAAAAATGCAACAACGTTGCATTTCAACAGTGCAATCCATGAAACAAAACCAGAGATAAGCTCCAAAAGTTCAGGAAATCTCTCGGTGCAATCCAAAATGTGGTTGTGTGAGGTGTTAGAATAGTACTATGGCTAGTTCTGTACAATGGGTGAACTGAAAGAAAATGCATCCTCACCTGTGTCATAGGTCAGCTCCTCCAGTAGGGCATTTCAGCAAAATTAGGGCTGTTATCTCCCTGGTAGTTGTTCTAGAAGAGGAATACAGGTGGAAAGTGTTGGGTATTTCCAGCTTTGGAGCTTGTAAGGCTCGGGTACCAAGAAATTAAACCTTCCCAGGGCTCTTTAGGAAAACCTGGATACTTGAACAGACCAAAGGACAGAGAAAATTTCTAATTTTAATCATATGGTTTATCAAGCAGGAGATTTTGGGTTTGTCTTTGAACAGGCCATATTGGATCTTTCTGAAGTCAGTGAAGATGCTTCAATCTTCAACCAAAACTTAATCAATGTCTTAGGGAAATAAGATTGCCTATTGATCTTCTGGGGAAGGGGAGAAGGTTTGGAGAAGAGTTGTTTGTGTGCAAAAACAAAGTTACTTGAGTTACAAATAAGTCAGAAAAAAAAAAAAAAAAAAAAAAGGAAGAGGCAACCTAGGCAGCCTTTTGAAAGGCCAAACTATTGCTGCAGGAGAGGCATCATGCTGCAATTTCATGTAAAAATTGACAGTCTGAGTTATAGAGAAAAATGTGCAAACAATGATGTTTTAATACATTCTTTTCCCATTTAAAATAGTCATACTGAATACAGCAAAGATAACATTAGGAGTCTACATATTTCAGAAACTAGAATTCTGGAACATTGTCGTACATTAGTTGAGGGTAGAGCCAGAAGGCAGGAAAAAGGATGAGGAAAGCAAGTGTGTGTCTTTTCATGCCAATTTTCTCTCCTGCCTGAGGCTGCCACTTTGGTAATAACCTGAGTTTCTAGCACCTTATATTACACAGGAGGCTCAGGACTCTGAAAAGTTATGTACAATAAAAATCTGAGAAATGTGCAGAGAGTAACAGTATCTGTTAAATCTTTAGGCTCAGCTCTGTTAAATTTAGGCTTTCTGGTAGGAATAAGTCAGTTGGAATGCTATCATTCAGAGGCAGACAAATGGCATTTGGTTTTTAAGGGAGGGGAGCATATGTGTTTGTGGAGGAAACAAGCCTTAGCCATTGAGCAGACCAACTTTTGGAGCACCGACCCACATTTTAACTTTCTCAAGATAAGTTTTCAGCTCTTCATGAAAGATATGCTCAGCTTTGTTTAAGGTCACACACAGAATGGAGATAAATAGGCAACGTGTTAGGAATATGGGTGTTACAAGAATAGCTTATATTCCTTCTAAATAATTCTCATAGGGCCAGCTTTCCATGAAAGACAGTAAGATAGAAAACATTCTCAGTATTGATTTTTTTCTTTTTTTTTTCTTTTTTTTCTGTCCTTTTTTTTTTTTTCAGGCACTGTACAAACCCAGACAAAAGCTGGTTTCTCTGCACTTAGCTCACTGACAAATCTATTAACATGGCAGATGCTCTCCTTGCATCAAACATCAGAGGTCTTTTACGCTTAATGGGCAGAATCTTTTCTCATTCTGAAACTGAGCTTCCTGAAGGAAGAAGAGAGAAGATCAAAGCACAATGAGAATGAGATGGGGAGCAAGACCCAGGAGTTCTAATCCATTTATATCATTCTGTCTTTCAATATTGTGAGCAAATCCCCCTAAAATGAATGCAGCCTATAGTGGAAGTTAATCCTGAGCTGTGAGATTACAAAGTTGGAACAGGGAGCTTCATATAAAGGATAACAAGAGGATGGGTGTCAACTCTCTTCCTTACCAGACAGACAAAAGGAAAAAAATAGAGCAGGAAATCTCGCTCCTTGGTGTTACTGTGAATGTGTACTCTGGGAAAAGATAATTCTCCTGAGAACTTCACAAAATATTTTGCAAAGCATTTGTTTGGATAATAGAAGAAAAGGAATACAAACCTATAATTAGTCACTTCCCAGTAAGATAATGATATGTCTGTGTCACATGCATATGGCAAATTATGCAATATTTGTCAATACCACACTATGTTTGAGCTCGTTTCATTTCCATTTTTAAAACTGATTTTCTTTATGGATATTTTATCTGTTTATTCACTTATAGGCATAAGTATAAAGAGTAATATATGGGTTTGGGGGGTTTTTTTGCTAGTGATTATACATCTTCTAACACATAACATGATGGTAGTTACCATAGGCAATTATTCTTGCATCATGAAACCACTATGCAACTATATGAGAGCACACAAAGAACACAGTCATATTTCAGATATTAATTCCTTGAGTCATGATGACATAGCAAATAACCTCCTCTTTCACACTGCAAGCAACTTGAAAAGTCAGTAAGTTTTTCTGCAGTACCTCAGGTGTTCATCTGCAATATTTTGATAGTTGTTCAGTCCACAAACTTCTTTCTCCAATGGCTGTCAGGGCACTGGATTTATAATGTAATTATTTATACACAATCATAACACTGAAAAGTACAAAAAAAAAAAAAGGTAATTTTTAAATTCATGCAAACTTTTCAGTAATAGTTTACTTAACTAAAAGAGATGCAAGATATTTGCACTTAAAAATTCCCCTTAAAATTACTAGCAAAATTAAAAACAGACTTACTAAAGCTACATAACCCTGTTACTTCCCAGCTCAGAATAACATTCAGTTTTTGCCTGGTACAACCTCATTAAGGGTAACACAAAAATTTGGTTTTGTTTTCCAAGGCACTTGAACCCGGCCCTAAGGAGCAGATCACTCTCAGCCTTACTAGATATGGGGAGATTGGAGATTCACAGAACTTTCCTCTTGATAATCCTACAAGCAGCAATGAAGAGAAACACACTCCATGTTTTTACCTAAGTTGTTATTATAGAAATTATGTCCCCAAAATTCTGGCCTGTGATTAGTCTAATCAGAGCAATACAAAACCATACTGCATTCAAATGCTGAATCTCACTGGTAGAACTGCTGTCAATACCCCATCAAACCTAACTATGTAATTTACTGTATGTTACTTGGGGAATGACAGCACTCCAAGTTGGGAATGTCATACCACACAGTCAGATTACTCATGCAGATGGTGCAGGAGCAGTTGAGATCCATCAAGATGTCTCCTGAAAACCAAGAACTAATACGTGATCTCAGCAAACCAGAAAGTAGTGGCACATCCTGCAAGTTCTGTTTGATTTTGAATCACCATAAATATGTGGTGACGGATGGCCCTTCGAGGATGAACAAATGATGGCTCACTCCAAGGAGGTTGAGGCGGAATGGCATTCATTGAGAACATGGCTCCGACTTATATAGGTGATGCCTAAAATCCTGGAAAATAGGCACTCAGAGAAACATTAATGGAGAAAGATAGACAATACCTTTATTGGGAGT
>JAWWTY010000019.1:7121903-7242140 GCA_035222235.1 Margarornis squamiger | reverse complement strand
TAACACCACTTAATATGTGAGCAAGAAAACCTATACTTCTAAAACTCTAAAAATCCACAAAATACACACCAAACCTTTAGGCATCATAGTGGTGGGCAAAGAACATTCTAGACGAGGGAGGAGCATGCGAATCCTCTTCCACAAAAGGACAGGAAAGGGAAGGTCAGAGCCATATATAGAAATCAGGGACGACCATATAAGGTAAGGCTTCGCTGTGGCGAAACCGAGCCAATCAGCATGCAAGAATTTTTTGAGGGACAAAAAAGACGCCATTTTAACAACGGGACTTTCAATACATTAAACAAGGAACACAGAACTGGCGTATAAAACACCAACCAGGGAATCCGTAACATCCCAATGCTGTCTTAAAATATAAGAACATTAACAAACCATACTATTCCAGCTCTTTTTCTTCATCACTCAGCTCCATTAATCCATTTCATTGATCTTTTTCCATGCAGTGTAGCTGTGTACCCCAACAATGTGGGTGTCACCATCATGAGTTATTTATAAAGCATTCTCAGAAACAGAGGTTCCAAACCTGCATGTTGAATACAGCAGGCAAATGCAAAGGGTAGTATTATGGGGTTTAATAATTCCAAACATAAGCATAGATTCAGTGTGGGCTCCAAAGTTCTTCCATAGATGATTTTGTGTGAAATACATAGTTAAGATGTAAAATTTCCACTCTGTAGGCAGAGGCTGAGGGGGGAACTCTCTGTTCAGTGGTACTGTGAGACTGACTTGGTTTAGCTCAATCCCAGAACCTTCACACTGCAGCCTGATGTGGATGGATCAGCCAGGACAAACACTGTGATTCCTGTTCTCAGGAGTATCCATAGGCAAAGCTGAAGGGAGGTAAAGTTGAAGGCAACTTCCCATACAAAACCCAAACAGTAATATTTGGCCATTTTTTCCCAGAAGAAATGCAAAAGAAGTGGGACATGAACAGAGGTAGGAAGAGAACACAAGTTCTGTAGAGGTCAAGCACTAGAACAGCAAGGAAGAATTTATAATGATTATTTTTAAACATTTCAATGCCAGCTTTTTTCTCCTTCTCAAGGTATTTGAGGTGAGTACACAAGGATACAGAGCTTGTGCTTAGGCATCTATATTTTCTTCTGGGTCAGATTAAGCTAATGTAATAAAGTAATGGAAAACCACTGATGGATCTTGGCTGAAGACATGGATGTCAAAGTTTCTTTAGATAACAGAAACACTGTTTGACAGAGAAAGGTATTTGTTAGTGACTTTCCATCTACTACAAAGCACCTTGAGTTGTCTTGGCACAGTGACTTGCCATATGGAGTGATGTGTGACCTGTGTTAATTTTGTTCCTATCAAGACATTTTGTTCAATTTCCACAGAGATGTTGTGATGGAAATTATTGCCTACATATGGCAGCTGGAATACATGAACATTTGCAACCTTTTTAGGACATTTAGAACGGATCATAATTCCATAACAAACTCCCAAGAATTCTTTACCATTATTTGTCTCTGTTACCAGAAAATAAAGTAGCCTTGTGGTAACAACAATAATATTGCTTCATTTCCTAGTAATGAGGCAATTAACTAAGTTGTCCTTCTACATTTTTTTCCTAATGGAAACTATTTGAATATTCAGTTGCAACTGTTACATTAAGCCTTAGCAGCAGTAAATTTCTTTGATGAACACTGTTCCCCTACATTTATGGCAATAACTGTTCTTAACCCAGCAACAACTACTCTAAAGGAAAGCTTTGATCAGCCCTTGTTTGTAGCTCTATAATGGACAAATGTATGGGTTTTTCCGATTCTTTTTAGTGCTGACTCTCTTGCCTTCCTTAGACCATAACCATTTTTATTCTGAAGCAAATCCAGCTGTTTATACTGAATAACATTGGTCATTCTTTACAACCCTTTAACCATTTTCTCCGTTTTCTTAATGCCTTCTCTGCCAAACCATAACGTTCTGTTTATGCCTGTTGTTCTAATCACCTTTTCAGACAATCTTAAGTGGTACAGCCACCACTCCAGTTGCTTTCTCATCTGCAGCTCTTTGGTGCCCTGAGCTTTTCAACATCATCCTGACTAATTGTCTGCTTCTGTCACAGAGAAATGCTGCTGTTTCCTTAGAGAAAGCAAACAGTAACTAAATGGGCAGTGATATTGGGTCAAGCAAGTGAACGCTATTTTTAGGAAGACGTGCCCTTCCTGGCACAGGACTAGAAGATGCAGTTGGCAGCACCAAGAAAACACAGCACTGACTTGTTCTGAGATGATGGTGGCCAAAGGAGCTGTCCTTCAGTACCTCTTAGCTATATGACGGTGTTTCTGTCATCTAGGATATCAGACATCTAGGAAATGTCCATCAAGTTATCAACTTATCTGTTGTCAGCTGACGAGTTTCAGATAATCACAGATCATTTCATATAAACTACGTAAGTTCTGCAACAGGCCAATAAATTGAGAGTATTTCTTTCAGTACCTATGCATTTTACCAATGTTACTCTATTTGCTTTATTTGAAATACACTTTGCACATTCATTAGTCTTTACTTTCTAGTAGAATTCAAAAACCTCTTGTTATCAAGAATATCTTTTTTAAATAATCTTTAACTGTACTACTAGCATAAGACTCATGATTCAAAAAGTTGTTTTTAAAGACGAATAGGTATGTAGCTAAACTGAGTAAGAAAGTGGGCAAAAAGGTTACATATATTACAGCAATTTCTAAAAAATATATAATGTATTTGGGTTACATCCTGCTCTGTTATTTGTCTCAGTGCAAGTCCAGGGTCAAAATCTGACCAAGCAGAAAATGAATTGAAGAAAGATGCTTGATTATGACTATGAAAATTTTCTTTTCAACAGGCTTTGTATTAATCCTTTTTCTATTCCACTGGGGTGACCATGGGAATATTAAGGGAATTATTTGAAGATGAGTTTCATCTGGTCTGAAACATCCTCATTAGTACTGATGATGTACATGTTGTAGAGAACCCACTCTGACTTTAAAAACATCAGCTAAAATATGCAAGGCTGAGGGGCAGAAAAAGTTGAGAGAAAGCTTTGGCTCACATAAATTGCAAGAGCAGTGAAGTCAGCAGAACAGCAGGAATCATTTCCAACCATTTTTACACATTAGCTAATCCCATTTGTTTTGAAAGTGTGTCCCACGTGACACTATCTCATCTGTCACTGAGTGGGTGGGTACATGTTCACATACAGTGACAGAAGAAATATGGCCAATTGCAGAGTAAAGAGAAAGCTGAAGAAGAAGGGAAATAATACAACTTGAAGCTCTCCACACATGATAAAAACCTGCATCTAGCATGCCTAAGCATCTTGCATGAAAATTCTGGTAAATCCAGAATATCAAAAATATTCCTTTTACCTAGGCAACCTGTGAGAAACAATGCCACACATTCAAACAATTTTTAAATAGTACTCAAATACCATTCCTTTCCCCTACCTTCCTCCCAATATTTTCATCTACAGAAATACTCATAAAAAGAGCAGTATTTTTTTTCCCAGAGCAATGTAACTTTATCTAACACCCCAGGTTGCTACCAGAAGTCTACTTTAGCAATACTCCTGTGTACAGTGTTTATTACTTTTAAGAAAGAAACAGAACTGAGGCTACAGAAACAGAAACATTTTCTACATTTGGATTATATAAACGAATAAATATTCTCCTTCCAGACCTCCATCCTCAAAGTCAATAGTTTCTGAAAATAAATTGTTTCTTACTTTCCATGTTAAAAAAAAGCAAATAACAATCAATAGAGAGGTCAAAAGTTTTTCTTCACTAAATATTTTTATAGCACTTTATTTTTTCTTTCTCCCCCCCTTTTCTTCTCATGAAGGACACCTAACATCAGAGCTGTAATAATCACAGCTTCATGTGTCTTTGCAATTTCAGTTGAATTTAAAACATGTACTCGTGCACAGAGGTGACAAACATATGATTACAGATATTTGCTCCAGATAACTGCATTTCCTTTCCCTCCTAAGGTTTATTACCTGTCCTTATGGCACCCCTAATGCTTAGCAAAGGCTTATTTTATCATATCTTTATCCTACATCACCAATTTAAAGTGCAGGAGCAGATATATTGAAAACATATTGCCTTTATGTGATTTATATTTGTGCATGTCACTGAATCATGAGGGCTATTAAGTCTTCAGGGTAGGAATCATCTCTGATGATACAGCTGGTAGATGTATCACATTTATTCAGTAGATACACAGTCCAAAATTAGGTTTCAGTTACACTGAAAAAACAATATCAATAATCAATAACAACAATTCATTTTATTTATTTGATAAATAACATCTGCATCAGTTGCGGAACAGAAGGTTATTTTATGAAATTTTTCAAGTTTTGTCCTACCAAAATGAAGAACAGGAAACCCTTTATGTTATAATAATAGAACAGGAACTCTGTTTAGTTTGATAATTATGATCCTTTAAAGGTTCTTAATTTAGGTGCCATCCTGATGAAAAACGGATTGGAAAGAAAGAATAATCTGATTTCATCTTTTCATCTCTTTCTACTTCCATTCAGATTTTTTGAAGACTTGTCATGTTTTCCTATGATAAAAGTGTAATGAATTCTATCCTATCCTTTCCCATCTTCTCTGTAGTTCTGTACAGTTAGATTAATATAGTTATGAATGGAGGAGGACTGTTTTGTACCTCCCTCTGGAACTTAAAAGGGAAAATTGGATGACTTGGCAAAGCTCATTTGCACTCAGCAGCTTGACTAAATCCATCTCAGGAAAAACAAGAAAACAATGTTAAACAAGCGGGAGAATGGATTGCCTTGCACAGGCCTGGGCTGTCCTCAGCATCTGCTGCTTGCTTGAATATACTTCAAAAATATCATTCACTCACCAAATTGCCAATGCTCTTTTTTTAATGTAGTGAGTTAACCCACTGGAGGTTTTTTCACATGTGGAATAATGATGATTTCAAATCAAAAAACAGCAAAAACCAAACCCAAGAAAAGCATCAAAGAAAGAAAACCCACTGCTGAAGCTGTTGAAAAATCAGGATTTAATACAAATTTACCAGACTACTCCAAACTGCAGGGTTAGTACCAGTACTTCCTGACCAGTGGAGAGAAAGCAATGGTTGCCACAGCTCCCACTGCAAAATAACTATCAGGGCATGCTGGCCTTGCAGTGGTGGGTTCAGTAGGACGCCACAGTACAAAAGCTTCATTACTGTGGCCTCCCACTATAGACAGCAATCACTGTTTATATTTCATGAGATCACAGATCTTTGATGTGTAGGTCAGATCCCTTTTGGCTACAGGTAAGAGGTAAGCAGGGAGGGAAGGCAATGGCGTGAGCTACACGAGCTCACTGCAGCTGCATTCGCCCCATGGTTGTTTTCACCTGGATGGATTCAGCTCACAGGGTCTGGCTGCTCCCTGTGCTTTGAGTGTCTCACTAATTGCAGCAAAATGATCCATAATAAATCATTGGTTGGAACAAATGATGAAATTAAAACTAAATGACCACCATAAGTGATACCTAGAACTACTGACAAAGCACAGTTGTAGAATGAATACCAAAATTTTTATTATAAATTATTTATTCATGCTAGGAAACTTTTCTTCCTGCATTATGTTGACATTCTTAAGCATTGGTGGGATTCCATGGGAACTACTTGACAGGGAGATATCCAATTACCTACTGGCCACATCAATGTTCTTTTCTAATCCCCATAAAAAAAGAATATATTGAACAAGCACCATATAAAATCTTGAGTGGCTATTAAACCTGCTTATGTTTGCAACAGACCTTGAAATCCAAGTTTAATATCTAGATTTCACAGATAACAGAGCAAGTGAGAAATTATATAGGTTTCCTGAACACGTGCACGAAACCCACAGCTGAAGAGAAACAGTATTGAATAATTGTCCCCTCTGGATAAAAACACACCCACACCATGTATTGGGGTTTGAAACTTTTGTTATTACAAGTCCTAGAAATTAGTGATTTCTGAAACTGGTCATTGCCTCTATAAAACAAAATACAGCTACTGAAGTATTAGTTTACTTTTGGAAGTCTGTCCTCTGGATTTGTTAACAGAACTTTTATTGAAGAAGTTCCTCACATTTGAAGAGGTTATTCTAATAAATAAATCTAACCGCAATTATGAACTATGACTGCATGGACTATATGGACCAACACAAAACTTGTATTTCAAAAAGAATTCAAAAAAAAAAAAAAAAGGTGTGGGGGAAGAAACAGCTGCAATTAGTCTCCTACCTTTAGATTATTAATCACAAAGTAGCTGCCAATTGGCCTTTTATGCTGAGTTAAGTCATCACCCATCTTGTAGTTTTTGTTTAATTTGTCACAAGGAAGTTATTATTTCAGGATTCAAATTCTGCTTTAAAAATTGCCTTAGGAATTGGAACTGCACTCTGCAGATATTGCACTAGTCTGTTCACTCCAGCTGTTTTTGTAGGTTGATCAATAGGTCACCAGCTCTCTGGCTTCTTGACTTGCATTAACTGGCAACAATTTTGATAAGCAAACTACAAAGCAGCATAGCACCCAAACAGCTTAGGTGTATGCATTTGATTTCTTTCTTACACACAATTAGGGGCAGAGAATATATAGTATATTTATGGGAATAAGAATCCAGGGGGTTCTTATTTAGTATATACAAGAACAACATGTATGAAATTATATACATAGATATAAAATTACTGGTAAATATTCAATAAGAGAAGAGATGGCTAGATGCTCATCTTCTGCCAGGGGCTAACTTAACCAATTACAGTTTTCTCTAAGTCACATTTTTACTGCTTAATTTTTTATTTTTTTTTTGTCACAAATTGAGTAACAAAGGCAAGTTAATTTGTGGCAATATGCTTAGAAATTAGCATTGACACTGTTATATGAAAAACACTGGAGGGAAAAAGCATAATACAACAAAAATCAAATATTTACAGAAATACTCAGAAGGATTAATGATATTAATTCTTTTTCCATGGACTCCAAAACACCAAATAGAAACAGTAGGGGTTTCTTCAGTTTTTACTTCATACATCAGCTTTTTTAATAATTACTTTTTCCAGTTTGTGTCCATTCCAGTTTGTTACTTCCTGCCTGTTTATTCCTTGGACACTTTTCCCTGTAGGAAACAGGGTGGAGGCAGCAGGCAAAACATCCTGTCCCTACAACAACATTTGTGCTAAATGTTTGACTAAAGTGCTGGCTTTTGTACATGACACTGAAATGTCACTACCTACAGTGGGATCAGTGAGCGTGTTCCTAACACTGCGTAGAAAGAGTTCCCATGTCTATCTGCCTTTCATATTATGCATATACTCTGTTATATAATGAGAGGGTTCTAACTGATTTAAATTCTCACAACAGGTAGGATAGTAGGTTCTTACTCAGGTAGGAAGAAAATGCTTTGAACCTGATAAGGTTGCATTAGCCTAAAACATGCATGTGAATTAAATGGACACAACAAACAAGAAATAAGCCTTCTTATAGTCCAGTGGATGCATGAGGATATTACAGTCACTTCAATGCTCAGGTTTACAGGTTCCTGAAACTAAAGCATTTTCTTATTGTCAAAAACCTCAAGCTGTCTTCTCTGGAGCAAAAGGGAAGATCAGACATAACTTCCATATTGCTCTGATGGTCCCAGTATATGTCTTACAGCAATGGGAGGTGGCAAGTCCAGCTCTTACCTCCATGAGAAGGTAACTCACAGCAGTTCATGCTGAAATATCTAGAGAGCAGTCTGTGCTGACTGCAGACACACCAGGTTAGAGCTGTACAACCTGGAGGCACTGGCTCTGGTGAATGCCGCTCCGTTTTGTGGAAGAGTTAATTAATTCATCAAAGCTATGTGCCTGAATGCATTATGGCTATTAAATCTGTTTATCACTATTAAGAAGCTAGATTTTAATTAACTGTTTATTTCTTACTATCTTAACAAAACAAACAAACCAAAAATCAACAGTTCATAAGGTAAGAGACGCAACACAGTAGAGTTCTATGAGATTTCCCTTCTTTAAAATCATGGGGCAGATTCTACCTCACTTTGCACCGGACAATACCATTTGCTCTGCTACAAAATGACTGCAACTACCACTGTTATGGCTGGCATCACATCAATACAAGCCCTTTAAGCTCTGAAGTAAGTAAATAATTAGATTAAAAGAAGATTCATCACAGAGTGGGTTACTGACAAACCACAATAATTTCCCAGCAAAGCTCAAGCTTCTTAAAGAAAAGAAAGACTCTGGTATCTCCTGAGGCCAGTGCAATCTCTCAATTTACACTGTGCTGTACTGGAAGAGACTCTAAGTAAGCCACAGAGACAAGCATTAAATTTACTGCTTTAAAACGCTGCATCCTCTCATTCCAAGGGGTTCATTAAGTAAATCTGACATATAGCACTGCAAACTCTTTACATGCTGCAAACATTTCCTTACAAATCAACAATAATAAAGAAATCCAAGCCTGATCCTAAAGCTTTTATTTTGAAACTTCAGTGAGGAATTGAGATTTAATCTCATCCAAATTGAATTAAGCACCTTAAATTAGCAATACAAATTCAGTATTCCTGAGCTCTCATGAATCTAAGTGACAGGTGAAGAAAGACCTCCAGCTCAGACACATAGAGTACTTGATCAAGACAGAAGTGAACATAGTTCACTCATATTTAAAACATTCTTTCATATATTTTTAATAAAACAACTGATACAAATTCAAAACCAACTTCATAAATCAAACATTATTCAGTGTATGAGGCTTCAAGGTTTCCCCTGTTATGGCTGTGAGCGTGCCTGTCTCTGAGACAAGGGTTTTGCACTTGAATGCTTGAGGTTTTATGAAAGGTTTATTGGATTTCATAGTCCCTTAAGGGGAAACCCTTTAAATGTCTTTGCAATTATAAGTCTAATAACAATTTCAGCTCTTGGACAGAGCCTTGACTTGACAAAGATAAGGAACTGGAAGTTGCTCAGTCAATACAAAGCTATTAATCTCTGTCACCCTGCTGTCATTGTGGCTCAGGGAAACAATGTAGTTTCTTGACCTACGTGAAGCCGTGTAGTGATTTTATTCAGGATGTCAGCATTCATCAGCACAGATTTTGTCACACCCTGACTCACTTGAAGAGCTCCCAGTTCTTTATCTTGACTGCATTGACACCCTTCAGATACCAGGAGTGTGTTTCAGTCTCTGCTTATTATTATTATTTAGCACTTACTCATGTGTAAAAGCCTCCAAGAATAAAGTTTGGAGTTGCAATATGAGTGGTTTCAGCAGTGCCTTCTGTGTCCTCAGAGGACAGTGTCAAGTTGCCAAATCCTATACGTGCTTGCATATTCAAATGAAGGTTAATTTTGTTCATCTTCAGTAAAATTAGATTAGTATTTTTCCTTAGTGGTGTGTTTTTTAATGTCATCCTTCTCTGATCTTGAAATACAGTGTGAGAAAGTTGACACACTTAGCAACTTATCCAGCCAATGTTATCGCTCATGAGCTGGAAATGCACAGTTAGTGTGGATTTGTCTCAAATAAGCCATGTTTGCCTTTCTTTCTTGCTCAGTGTTCTCATTCTATATGAGAAGCTACAGAACAGATTAGTTAATGAACCTATTCTGAAGTCTTTGTGAGCAATAAAAAATACAACCCCTTACTTTCCTCCAGAAAACTTTGGAGAAGACTGTAGTGATAGTTTAATGGATGGCGGACATAAATATTAAGACTTCCATTAAATATCACATGTAAACAGCAAACTGGTGTAGAAAGAAGCAATCTAACCAGTTCATATGAAATTATAACTGCATTCAAACCTTTAATAAATATTTGCTAAAGGAATTATTGGGTAATGAAAATGTGTGCCACCAAAAATCTAATTAAATTATCAGTAAAATAGTGTATGAATCATACTTAGATGGATTATTTTAACTGTTAAAAATATTTACAAAATATGCAATACATATTAATCTAGCAAAACCTAGCAAACATTTATAATCTTAACAAAATACTTAACAATGCAGTATTTTTGTACTACATAATGCAACTTCACTGACTTCAGCAAAACTATTCTAAAATTTCTCTGAATAAATAAGATTTTCAAAGTGAAATGACATCCTACCAAATCTGCAATGTTGATAATTTTATATTGTATAATGAATATGAATGATACTCTAAAATTGCAAGGGTGTTGTGTTTCTGGGTTTTGTGTTTTGTTTTGGGGGTTATTTTAGTGAGTAATTTGAATACAATGAACTACAAGAGAAAAGTAAAACTATAGCAATCAATTATATTTCTTTGAGACAGTCTAGGAGTTTTCTACAAGCTCTTTTTTTTTTTTTTATCAATCCTTCTTCACTCTTCTGTTTGTCCCTTTATGATGTTCCCCTCTTTGTCCTACTACCTTTGCATTCTTACTCTTTCTTGCCCTTGCATCTGTCTCTACCCTCCATCTGTTTTGCTGAACAGGTTGCAGAGCAAGTTATATAACAATTTTGAAATCCTCCTGCTGAAATTGGCTGCAACCAGCCTGCTGGTCTTACACTTGCTGAGTCAACCTGCTCTTTCAGTTGTAGTCCTTCCAGTGTGCGAGACTGACAGAGGCAGTGCTGCTTCAGCAAAGTCACCATGAGTAAAGGTGACAGTAGGCAGCTGCACAAACAAACTAAGAATTAGCTTCAAATGAAAATTTTGGCTGTCTTTTTCTCTGTAGGCTTCAGAGTATGAAGGCTTTGAAGTTGTTTCATAATGTAGGTTCACCTGGTTTAGGAAAGTAGTTCTTTTTATACTGGACAACCCCAAAAGTGAACTAGCTCAGAAGACATTAATGAAAGTGTCTTCTGGTAGCTACAGAAATTGAAGTGAAGGAGGAAACTGAATTAATGTGTCATTTGTCTTCTTCTAGGTTTAATCCTGTCAAGGCAAGAATCCATGCTTGTTGAAGACTATAAAGCTGTTCCCCGTAGCCGGGGATTAGCACCTACATGTACAGTTGGAATTGCTATTTTTCTCCTACTTTCTCCTACACTGATCTAGTCTGTATTAAACAAATTGTTAGTATCTTTCAGTGTATTTTCCTCCTCAGCTATCACATCCCTCCTTCTTTCAATCTTTCTGTGGTCTTTATCTTTTCCTCTTCAGTTCCATTATCACATTTTCTAGTATTACAGCCATTACTAGGAAGGCTTACCAATCCTTACCTCATGACACATCTTCCATATTATGGATATGCCTCAAATTTTCATAATTCTTTCACCAAAGTCCTTCTCACTGCTGTCTGTGTGCATATATGTGTAAGTATTTATGCATGCACATGTGCAGCATCTGGCAGAACAAGCCCTCAGGTACTCAGGGCTGTTAATACACAATAACAACAGAAGCAGCAATACAGAGGCTAATACCAACTATAAAGCCAAGGTTTGTATCATTCATTCTGTTCTCTCACAGTATTTAATTAATACTTATCAACACCAGCCAGTACTTTTCATCCTCCTGGGCCAGTGCCAGCACTACACTGCAGTTTGACCAAGTGTACTGCAAAATATACACACTCTCTTATGCCCTGACACACTGCACAGCTGCCACCTTCTTCTAACCTCTCGATGCAAATTAGATGGGGTTGACAGGAGGGCTCAAACTGATTTTAAGAGGCAACATTTTTGTACAATAGGTGATCTCATTATTAATTTAGCATTTTCTTCTTTTTCTTTCAGTTTCTGCGTAAATGAATTCCGCTTGGTAGTTTCTTTCCAATACTTCACCAAATTATATTCTTGGATACGCTCAAACATATTTCTCATTCTCACAACAAAACACCTACAGTTTTGTTTTGGGGATTTTATTGTTATCTTTGTTAATCCTGTTGTTAGGTATTTATCTGTATGCCATCTCACATGGGCAGACAGATTTCCCACACTCCTTTGTATTTTCTGAGAAAGTCATGGATAGTATCACATAAGGCCCACCAGGAGGAAGGGCTGCACCTATGGCTACCGATCCTGCTAGAAGTCAGTGGGGTTCCTGGTAAGGACACAATTCAATATAAATGTAGCAGTGCCTGTTACCAACTTCATGACCCATTTTTTGGCCAGCCAGATGATGCATCAAATATTCCCTCCTGATTTCTTCTCCTCTTTCTCATCACTTTATAATGCTGAGTTCATCCCATATTGTAAATACAAATGCTTTTACCTCATGTGAGGCTGTCTAAACCCACAGGATCCAAAGGTTCTAAAGCAGTTTGTACTTCCTGTGGTTTCACATCACTTTCCAGTCCCAATTGCTCTTAAAACATCACTTGCAACTTTTTGCCTCATTATATCAGGCATTTGAAATAATGCCTCAGTTTTACTATATGGCAATTTTTGAATTCTGATGCTCCTCCTTCCACTGTCTTCATCTTAAGACCAAGGACTTAATCCTTCTGTTTCAGTTTTATCTTTCTAGATGATAATGTATTTGTAGTGGCCAAATAATTAGTGATTGTGAAACACCTTTAGTACCTAGAAGCAGTGCTCTGAATATACAAAATACTACATAAAAGCTGTATGTTACCAGTACTCTTGTTTAGGTGTGGCCATTTGAAAAAAAATCAACAGTAAGTAACAATTTAAGTAAAAACAGGCCTGTATGATAATCTACAAATGACTCAGCTCAAAAGATATTCAAATATTCATATGATTAAAGATACAGGAGTTTTGATGTGGCACAGGGAAATTCTCTTTGTTTAAATGAATGTTTGATCTCTCATTCTCTCTGGCTAAATCACATTCAAGTGAAAAACACTTTATGAGTATAGTCTTTGTAAAACTATAATATCTGATCATTTAAATTTAAGTATATGTTAATAACTCTGATGTTATAATGTTTCACTGTATAACTATTTTCATTTATAATTTTTGTCATAAAGGTGAGATTGCACTGTAAACATTTCTCCTTTGCATTAAATGGAACAGAGGCTTATCCAGAGATGCTTCCTGAGCTGCAGAAGCTGTAAATCAGTGGAGTTGCAGCATGTGGAACAATGTACCTCTCCCAAACTTCTTTCAGAAAAAAAAATTGCTCCATCTGCTTGCTGCTTGTTAATAAATGGGATCAGATTAAAATTATTTTAAAATAATTTTGAATGTATTATACAGAAAGATTTTGTAAGTCAGAGTATTTCCACTGTTCTGGTACGATTGTTACAAATCAACATTTCTAATACTGCCTTCTTTTGCACAAGCACTCTGAAGCAACACTACTTCCCACTACATTTAAATTTGCTTTAAGAGAGTCCAATAGTTGTTGGTGATTTATAGTGAAGGAAAGAAGAATAAAGCCAAATATTTCTCATTAAATCTCCAGTTTACTTTGACTGTGCCTCACTTCATCATTTTGAATAACACTTCTCAAGAGAATTTACAAATCAGTATTTATGCTAATTATTTTCAAGATTTTAGAAAAACTTGCTGTCAGAGCACTGAGTAATGAAAGAGGAGTTGAAAAATGCAGTGCTTCATCTTCAAGATGGCCCAGCAGAACAGTAGCACAGCAAAGCTTTGTTTGACAAAAGGCTGGAGCAGTTCCAGTGCTCACTCACTGCATGTTAGAAGCATGAGAGGATTTTGCTTCATTAAATTAGAAATAGAACTGAAAATTACTGAGCTCTTCACCCCAACATATATCTGTGGGAAAAAAAACCAAACCCACACATGTATTCTAACTCTGGCAGTGGACTAGAGATTGGGATATTTTGCCTATTTTGGAAGCTAGTGGATTGTTCTCTCAAAGACTTTTTTGTTGTTTTTAACTCCTGGTGTTTACATACTTCATGAAGAATTTCAGTCAGGAAGTACAATGGATTAATATCTTTTCCCCTCTATCTTATCTCTTCTCTATTGCCTTTGAACTCTGGCTACATTGGATTTGATTTTAAGTTGCATATCTATTACATCTTCACATGGACTCTGACAGTGAAGCTATTCTGAAATCTGATGTTTATACAACAAAGAAATTTTACTCTTCAAAAAGACAAAGAAAACATCTCATACTAAATACAAACCTATGATATATAAGTCTGTATCTGTCAATAATGAAAAGCCAAAGTACCAATAATAAATTTCAGCCAGAGGTAAAGTTACAGTAACTCCTATGAAAAACGTACAAACAAAAACCCCACAACCCCACATAAAGAAATCAAAGAACTATCACTGTAAAAATTTCCTGCTGACAGGCAGATTATGTTTAAAAGAAAAACAAGGCTTTTCCACACATATTATTTAATCCATTATGAAAGCTCCAACAATTCTAGTCTCTTCCAACAATTCCAGTCAATTCCAACAAATATTAAGAATTATAATTAATTTCTATTAAAAAAGAATCCACACATCTTTTTTCTACACTAAGTCACTTACTGCAAATAACTGAAACTAGCTGATTCACAAAAGGTCTTTTGTTATTCCCAGGTTTGCTGTTCTGATGACACAGAGGAGTCTTTCACTGAAGGTTCAAAGACAGTAATGGGAGTAATATAAACAACAGGTATGAAAATGACAATTAGGAGGAATGGTACAAGTAGTAAAGGGACTGTCAAAGTAGAGTCAGGAAAGTAAAAATACGTTGTAAAAGGAGTAATGCCTGTCACATTAGTGACCATGTTCTAACTAGTTCTAATTCTGATAGCTCAGCTGGGGCCGCTGCTGTGGGGGAGGAGAGTGGAGTCCTTGAGAGTCAGAACAGTGTGGGCTGAATTCCACCTTTGAGAGGTCCATTCATTTCAGAGCTGCAACCAGGCAGCTTTATGTCAGCCCAGTTACGTTCACACTCACACATCCCAGCTGTCTGAAGGACGCCTGCAGGTTCTGGTGGAACTATTGCTGGCCACAATGTCATAGTGAATGCAGCTGCCATGGGGTGCGAGGGACCTGAGTCCTGAACCAGGTCCAGCTCTAGCAAGTGACCAAGCACCAATGCCTGAGTAATGAAAAAGATATCCATAACCCCCTATGGTAATTACTCCCTCAAAGATGTGAGTATTTCAAACAGACCTGAAAAGAAGCCTCCTTTCCTTTTACAAGTAGTTGTAGGCACAAAACCCCCATATGACCCTACAGGCTGGGGCAGAGTGTCTGGAAAGCTGCCCAGTGGAGAAGGACCTGGGTGTGTTGGTGGGCAGCAGCTGAACATCAACCAGCATGTGCCAAGGAGGCAAATGCCATCCTGGCCCATACCAGCTATAGTGTGGCAGCAGGACCAAGGCAGGGACTGTCCCCCTGTGCTGGGCACTGGTGAGGCCACACCTTGAGTGCTGTGCCCAGTCTGGGCCCCTCAGTGCAGGGGGGACACTGAGTTCCTGGGGCAGGTCCAGAGAAGGGCAATGAAGGTCTTGAGAACAAGTCCTGTGTGGAGCAGTTGAGGGAACTGGGAGAAGCGGGGGGCTCAACCTGGAGAAAAGGAGGTTCCAGGGGGACCTTCTCACTCTCTATAACTCCCTGACAGGAGGTTGTAGTGAGGTGAGGTTCAGTCTCTTCTCCCAAGTAATGAGTGACAGGACAAGAGGAAATGGCCTCAAGTTGCACAGGGGAGGTTCAAGTTGGGTATTAGGAACAATTTATTCACCAAAAGCATTGGAACAGGCTGCCCAGGGAAGTGGCAGAGTCTCTATCCCTGGAGGGGTTTTAAAAGACCTGTTAAAAGTTAAGCAGTGGGATAGTATTTCTCACCCATTACAGTCACACCAGCAGATAGTCTGGCAATCAGTACCCAGTGTGGCCCCTTCAAAGTTAGTGGGACCAAGTTCTAACCCCATGCCTGGGAAATACTTCTAAGTAAATGAGTGCTAATTAATAATATTGTGGCACCTCCCTACTTTAATATTCATTCAAACTACCTTCTCTAACTAATTGCTTCAAGCTTTACCTTACAAAGACAAAGGTTAAAAGAAAACACTCAGAGAAATACTCAAATATGCCTTCCTTTTTCCTAGAGCCAGGAATAGATGCCAGCCCTGAATCTTGCACTCTAGCATAAAAGACTTTCTCTGACCTAGAAGCTGGATTATTCAAGCAGTCTATTAGCTACTTAATTTTGGGAGCAATGTGACCTTCCGTGGGGATTTTGATGTGAACAGCATACAAGCAGATGCCAGGGGGTAGTCAGAGTACCACCAGTGCCTGGGAGCTGGCTTCATGGTAGCACTGAGCTAGTGAGCTGTAATTTAAAGGGTCAAAAGCCTTCTGTTATTTTCTTAGGAGGTTTTTCTCTTTTGATGACTGTGCTAACAGACCCTGCTCTATTTATTCATTGAAATTTATGTTTATATTCGGTGTGAGATGCTCGTCTATCTGCCAACCTGTGTCAGCAAAATTATAAACCTGTCAGAGAGACAGTATTTTAGTAGTAACCTACATTGGCTGTAAAAAACAAATGCAAATGTTCAGACAATTATGCAATATGCAATGAAAATAAGCACTTTCTAACAAATAATGCTGCCAAATAAAATACTGACACTACTTATCTTTAAGACAATGAATCTGTATCATCTACTTTGAATCATGTTAGGTTTTTTGAAAGGCTTTATTTAATTTACTACCTTAAGAAAATTGCAGGCAATTTCAGATACATTCAGAATGTGGTTAAACATGGAAGTGCCAAACAACCTTCCCGAGGCATTTTGCAAAGCTATGCTGAAATTCAATACAGTTGACTGAATTCACCCCCACAAAAGCTATCTCCCCTAGCCCATAGGTGTCAACACACTTGAAACTGCCATGTCAATATGTAGCAAGGTATTTGCATATTTACCTGATAAAAATTCTTGATTCTGCTCAAGCAGCATTTTTGCCAGAAAGTGGTAATTCCATTGCCTTCCGTCTGCATGGATGAGGTTATTTACTTCATAGAATTAATTCAACTCAGTAACAATGTAGTAGTGGGTATGGAGGAGGGAGGAGGAGAACCACAGGTTTCTTACACAGCCACAGTGAAGAAAATTATCTCAGGATCTAATGTCTTGGCTTTAACCTTCTACTTACAGGTGGAGAAGGATTACAATTTGTGACCTAATGCCACAAAAAGGTCTACAGCAGCCTTATTTGGACAGCACATTTACAAATGTGTTTTACTCTTTGCTAAACCTTTACAATGCATATTGCTCATACTATCATTAAATAAGGAGACTGCAAGAGGTTATCTGGAGTATTTTCTTGCCCCAAGGTTTTATGGAAGTGTACTTTTTGCCAGTCTATTGTGTGTGTGCATGCACAATAACCAATTAGTGTCCAAGGCTTTAAATTATTTATAAAATTAATCACAGCATATTAGAACTGTAAAACAGCACTTGTAATATGTGTTCATTTTATAGATAAGCTAAATTAGCGTAGCCATTGCAAATTAGCTCTATTTCAGGAGTTACAAAGACAAACAGATCCCATCCTTCAGTCTCTGTATGTACGAGGATTATGAAGGATTTGATTCATAATAGCCAGACTAATTATATTTACACACTCAGGGCATTCTTTGATACTAGTTCAAGTTTCCATTTGAGAACCACATAAAATGTTTAATTGTATAAAGTCATACCTCTTTTGTCTGTTAAATGTTATAGAGTGGTATAAAAATCATATTTAGTTGAAAAAATAAGATTAATATTAAATCCATGTATTTATTTTTAAATTGCCATGTCATTGATGGTGAAAATCTAATACCTTGTCTTCTGCTTAAGATACTTCACATTGTCCTAGTTAAGATATACTTTATAAGTTTTTCCAATTGAAAGTTTATTCTCAACTTCCCTTCCCTTCCCCCTTAAAAGTAAATAATTTTTTAATCATTTTATTTGATATTTTTCTATGGGAAGGAGGGTGTTATTGATAAGCCAGCTACTTCCTGGTTTCAAGATTTTACTTTAAAACTTTTAAAAAGCCATTGCAGTGAAATTTGTTCTTAAAAAACAACTTCCCAGTAAATGACATTTGTATCGTTAACTAGCAGCTCCAGAAATGCAAAATTTTTAATTTAACCACAAATAAATCAACATGTTTTTCCAATAGAACTTCTGCTGATGATGTCCTGGTCTCACTAATGACAAAGGAAGAGTATGTGGAAGTAAATAAAAGCAACACAGAAAGCTGAGTAGAAACTAGAGAAGGAGGTCCAGAGTCTCTCTACTTTGCCTGTAAATAGGTGAATGCATAATTATTCTTACATCATCTCCTTGAATCTTATTTATCCCAGTACTCATGAGCTTCTCTGAGAGAATAACAAAAAATGGGAGAATGAATTTCATTCACCCAAAAAAAATTCTGAGGAGAGTGCTCTATGAGCTTTCCCTCATTCTTGAGTCTAGATATTTATACTTCAGAGAAAGAAGTTCTGTTACATCTCCACAGTTTCAGACACATTTTTAAAAGACCTAAGCATGCTGAGGGGCAAAGTCTTTTAAAACTTTGGTCTTAGGTGTCACAACAGGAACTGTGCTGGTGAGTGTATTTGAAAATCTCATCCTGATCTACGTGCCCTAGTTGGAGTTAAGATCTTTTAAAATTCTCTCTCTGGCTACAAATGCTTGAAAATTAGGCTCTGGACTCTTTCAGGTTTGTTTTCCTTTAACGGATCCTTTTCAGAGTTTCTGAGCATCTACAGTTCACGTTCAAGTCCACACGATCACTGGATACTCAGCATGTACAGGCCTATCCTCATTTCTGGATATTCTAGTTACTCCTTACTGGAAAAAGATGAAGTCTGCTTTTCACATCCCTTTCTCAGTCACACTCTTCAATGCAGCTTCAAACTAATTTCTGTTCCTTGTGATCCCTTTAGCACTTAAACACTGGCCAAATTACTTCCTCATACTCATTATAAAGACATTCTTAATGACATAATATGCTCCAGAAAAGCTTTTGACAAGACAGACAGCCAAGGGACTGAAAGGTGATAGTCTTTTGCCATTTCTGAGTGATGTGGCTGCCAAAACTCATGGACTTGAGGTTTAACCTTGCACAGACAGTGATCTGTCTTCATGAAAACTGACTGTCACACGCACATGCCTCAATTTCACAGAGGAAGAACTGGAACTGTAAAACAAGAGAACCTTGGACATCCCTAAAGAGAAAAAATGTGTCAAGCTTTCAGGGCCTCACCAGCAGCTAAAATTAACTCTGAATCACCCACGTGGATATACTCTGATGCAAACGAATTTGCCACAAGCCATAGCAATTACTATCTCCCATGGCCACAACAACTGCAAATGAAAGTTTCTCTCTTCTACCAGAGCTAAAAAGCTACTAACTCTTGATTAGCACAGAACCACTTTTTGTCTGCAAGGACAAAACGAGTTGCCATACTAAACTTGGTTTGAAAGGATAAGAAAGCATTCAGCATAACAAAACACGCATTTTTAAAGAAGGTCAGTATCATTTAATGCCACCGTTCTGTGCTGAGCAGATCTCTTCATTTTTCCATCACTCTCCCAGAAAATACAAACAGCCATTAGGAGCCAGAAGGGCTGAGGGAAATGCAGTGTTTTAATTGCTTTGCCTTGGGAATGTTGCAGAAGCTGGTCTTGCTCAATGTGAACACTGACAGCTCAAACAGAGATTTATCTATGGAATTAGAACTGCTTTGAAAAGAACACACATGAACCTGACAGAAAGTACTGACTGAAGCCACAGTATCAGCTTATTAAACAATATAAATGGAGGAAGGGTGCATTCATAGCTGATACGCTGTGACCATCGGGGATGCTTTTAGGCCGACAAGAGTAGCATATTATTGAGCGACAGAATTCGGGAGGAATGTGAAGGAATACAAGGAGAATCATTATTGCCCTGTACAGAAAAGAAATATTTATTGCCAGACTCTTTCCTTTTTTAACACATTGAGAGCAACCAGCAAAATGTTAGTAATTTAGGTAATTTTAATTGGAGAAAATTCAAAGGTGATCATTTATTGTCCTGCTACAAGCAGGAATCTTAATAATGGAGTCAGAACAAGGATGGCAAAGACTTTTAAAACTGTATGCACAGTACCTAAGACAATAGGGGATCCCTGCTCGGACATTAAGCAATTAACACAAATCAATAGTAACTGCCTGGTTGCTATTTCAGCAGTGTTGAAATACAGGGGTGACTGCTATTCACACCACAGTGTGTAAAACACTAAGTTGTACACAGCTCTATAAAAATACTTATAACAGAAGAAATATTTTCCCATTTTCTAAAGAGATCTATAATCCTCATAAACATGTAAACAGCTAACAGCTAAAATATAAATAAATTATACACAGGGAAAACAATGGGCTTCATAGTCCAAGTTAGAACAAGTATTTTAACCACATCTCAGTTTTGCCAAGCTCCAATATTTTGTGGGAACTCTCATGTCATTTTTGGAAGACCTTTCTATTGAAATAAAATCTTTGCATGAAATTTTCTGATTTTAGTTTGAATTCAATAAAAGCGATATAACTCTCAAGACTTGAGTGAGAAAGCTAGAGGAAATTATTTATAGGTCACTGGTTTGTTTTTGGTTTTTTTAATAGGTTCATTATTTCAAACCAAGCTCATGATATTTAGACATCAGAACTGTGCAATACTGCTTCTTAAGGGCTTCTTTTAGATCACAACATAGTAATGGGAGGATATAACCAAACCACCAATAGAATCAAGAAAAAAGCTTGCATTTAATTTCATGTATTCTCGATGAAATTTAGAATCTATTGGTTTTGGGGGGGAAAATCTATTGTCCTCTTATTCGTCTCACATTTGCTATCCACTACCATTCCTTTGATTTTAGAAAAATCATGTGTCAATACTGCAAACATACAGATTTCTCACATCATTGCAGCTAGACACATCAGAAAAGTTAGAGATTTTAAAGAAATCTTCTAAATAAGAAGGAATTGTTCCTGTTTTGCAAAAGGAGAATTAAATTGCTGCAGTGACAACACAGCTGGAGAAACACTCATTTTTGGAGGTGGTAGGATTAGGCACAGGAACCCTGGGTATAACAATCGCTCAGCTCCAAAACATTGCACATGCAACATGCATCAAGTTATTTACTTGACATTAGAAATCAAATGGGGAATAGGGCTCAGATTATCCAAGTCCCCTGACTATGTCTTTATCACAGATCATTCTGCCTTTAATAAATGCTGATGTCTGTTTCATGGAGGTGCTTACAGGAGATAAATCATTATCAGAAAAACTAAAAATGTGTAAGCATCCAAAGCCCATCTCTACAAAATCTGTGTTTATACACTGCCCGCTCTCAGTAAGTACAGCTAATTACCTTACTGAGTAACAGCACAAGATATTCAGTTGTACTCCACTAAAACACACTCCAGTGCTCTGCTGCACTAAATATCTACTTGCCTATTTGTTCCACCCCTGCAAATTAGGAAGGAAGCTGCATGCTGCTACAACCAGTTCCTCAGAGAAAGCAGCTGTGTTCCCACCACATTTCCAAAATAAGCAAGTGAAATGTTATTACTATGATTAAAGAAAATTAATTCTAAATTAGGCTGTTTCAAGACACTGCAATAAATTCCATCCTTACCTTTCAAATTGTCCACTATCTTTATTAATTTTCCATTTATGGCATGGACTGTTTTAGAAGACTTCATATGATCTAACTGAAAGGTAGAAAAATGGTTTTGCCTATATTATGCTGACTCTAAAATAGCCTTTGTTTTCCACTTGATTTAAAAAGTTGGTGCTACATAAGGGAGAACAGAGTTTCCTGTGTTGCATTCATAGATACTCCCAGCTCACCAGTGTTAGGCCAAGGAAACAATGCAACAAAAGCAATCACTGCTCATGCATGTGAGCGGTCCCAGTGGTTGAATTTGCATATACAGACAGCACCAAAGTTTGACCACATCCTTCAAGTGTTTCATGTACCAACTTCACACATGGTGAAATGAAATATATTTGAGAGATCATTGGTTTAGTCCTTGGACTATTTAATTTCCTTTTATTCATCTTCCATTTTGAAATATTTTTCAAGAGATACTCAGGATTTATTCTGGCAGCTTTGAACATCTGCAGTGAAACTGTCACCATGTCTGTTATTCTTATGTCCACCAAACAAAGGAGAATCACAGAATAATTTAAAACATACAGTGTCTTATAAGCAAGAAAATAATGGAAATAGTTATCTTCAAGACAACTGTGATAAAATGCTTTATTTTTAGTGGGAAAAATCCAGTACTATAAAAAATAAGTTCTTATTTGAAGAAAGTGCTGAAGCTACGCTGCTTTTTATGCTTGAGGACAGAAACACATCCAGAACACACACAACTTTTCCTTCTCATTATCTAATTCTCTTAATCAACATTATTTTGACCAAGTTTTGAACTCTGACATTCCCTCTCATGGAAGACACAGTCCTACTGTCTTTAACACCAGATCAGTGCACACTTGGGCACTGGACAAGGGCAGTGTTTCTGCCCTCTTGCTGGTACATCTTACAGAGCTGTGTGCCTGCTTTGCAGGGACCAAAGGAACCAACAGAGGGAACCTCTGTGGGATCAGGGCCTCCTGTAGCTGCAGCACTTGCGGACCCACAGCAAAAGAACCCGGAATTTGCAGACCTGGAAACATTTCCAGACCAACTCTTAAATCTTGAATGATTTGTAGAACTACCATGTTACCATATGTAGAACTACCACGTTACCATATGTAGAACTACCACATCAATCATTTGAACTCAGAAGGGGTGCAGGCAGTGCTTAGACACAGAAACATAACTGTAAATTTACTCAAATCAAATAATCACTTACAGTGGAATCTCGGCAGAAAGCTGCCCATGTTCTTGCAAATAATCTCACGGGAACTTTTAATGGACTCAAATATTCCAAAATTTCATTCAGTCTCCTCTGGAAAAAAACCAAAACACGACTGACATAGTGGAGAACCACTTTGTGTCTGAGTTATTAGCTCAGTGACTCAGGAGGAATAGTGCCATCTACTGAATTAACTACGCTCTTTAGAACACCACCTAACAAAATCATGTCTCATCTTCTGGTTATTGTACATGGACGAGTTTTTGTCCAGTTAATTTAATAGAAAATTATTGTAGTGCAGACACTTCAAAACACTTGGCGCCTGCTGTTTTTCCTTTGCCAGTAGTGCATTTCAAAAGCTGAGTCACAAAACAAAAGAAATAAAGGGGTTTTTTTCCAAATGTTTGCAATGATACTTTCAAGAACCTACATGGGCACAGAGTACTTGGAACAGTCCAGCAGGGAAGTAATTGTTGGCTGTTAAATGTTACAAGAAAATAGAAGCCTGGAACATGCAATCAATGAGACAGGACAGGAAGAAAATAAATCTATGTTTACTATTTCTGCAAAGATCCAAGGAAATCCAAAATCCAGCAGTGCAAGCATATGGCATTACAAGAAACATGATGGAAGAGATTACCATGGGTTCACACCACTAACAAAATGTCTGACATGCAAAAGGAATATACCTGAAAAAAACTGAAAGAGTGGGATGGAAAGAAGTTTTGGTGATATTAAAAGAACAGATTGAGGTAAACAAGATGAGGTTTAACCATATTAATCTCTTAAGTAATCACTGAAAAAGCTATGTCCTTCTATGCCTTCCACTGAAAATTCAGCCAAGAATTTCCTGCAGAAAAAGGGAGAGAGGTTAAAGATTCACCATCAAAGTAGACACTGTGCATCAGGATGATGGGTGGATATGGCGAAAGTCATGATAAGCTAATATGGACCATATAAACCAAAATGATATTGATAGATCAAGTGATACTTATGCATATAAATGAAGTACATGCAAATCATCAGTCACATCAAGAGGGAATTCAAAGAACTGACTGCCATAAAAACTACCAAGTGACTAAGGAAATGTGCCCATTACTGAACCTTTCACTTGGTTAAGCAATCAGAGGTTACTTATAAACAACTAAGTAAGGTCTAGTAATCATAAAATCACATTCAGATTTACCCTTTTGATCTTTCTTAGATTTGGTGGTACCAATGCAAGGTCGTTATCCTGTATTTGTTATTTAGACACACTTCCCAACAAGACTTCTCGGTATAAGAAATTAAACCTAAATTTTCTGAACTGTTAACAATAAACCAGGTATTTTCCTAAATATTAGAAGCAATGTTACCAATAACTGTTTAGAATGACCAAATTGCTATACATTGCAATTAATAAAAATTCTTTCCAGATTATATTTTCCTTTCATATAATGCATAAACTGCCACAGGTATAGTTTATAATTGTAAATTAGGAAATACAAAACATATATTTAATGTACCATGTAATTGTTAAATCACTCCTGGAAGACATTTTTGCCAGACTACATATGTTTCAAAGTGGGGTTTTTTTCAGAAAGACGAAATACCGAAAAACAAAAGTGCACACCTTTTGAGGGAACAGTCTCATGGTAATCTTTAAGAACTCGCTGTGAATTTTCAAGTCGTCCTGTCAAGCAGCAGAAACCCCCTTACATGAGCTATCAGGCACAGAGCATGAGAAAGAGAGCTGAGAGCACATCCCATAGCCACAGGAGTCACTGGAAAAATATCGGCGGGATTTTGTAACTGAAGTGTGTAGGAGCCTTTACAGTTACTTCAATGAGCATTGAATCAGTCCCATCACCAGCAGCAGAAGTTATAGTTGCTGTGAGTAATATATGAGCTATCCTTAGGCTGCAATGTATTTGCATAAACCTTTTGTTGAATAACTTGGAGAACAAAATAAATCAAAATTGAAATCTATTCACAGTTAAATGGCAAGCTGGAAAAGAGATTTAGTGAGTTAAATTATTCACCATGCTCCAGTGAAAGCATATTTCACAGATTCACATTCCCGAGTGAACTCATGCTCTGCCACAGCCTCGCTAAATTTAGCATGAATAAGCATCTCTGGACAAATAACAGCCAAATAAAACAGGTGCCTTAACATGCACTCAACACCTGTTATTTTGTAGAAAATCACAACCACACATACATGGCTCTCATTTGATTTATTAATATTTCCAGTGTGTATGAAGCTCTTTTGTACTGGACGCACAAATGGGACTTTGGGCTAATGTGCTCTGTGATTCTGCACTAAACACAAAATTCAAAGTTGGTTTTTTCTATGCCTGACATTTATAGTGCTAAAACATCAGTTGGTTATGTCTTCTATAATTTCTGTGAACTACTTTTCCTTCCCTTATAGTCCTTGTGAAATGAGATGACCCGAACTGACAATACAAATTCGTATGATGGCATTGTGTTATTCTTGTATAGAGTGCTATGAGGGCTGTGAGGGAGAAGTTAACTCCATCTCCCTGCTTTCCTTTCTCTATTATAGTCTCAGCACTGTGGTTCTATAAACATGGGAACTATTTCACTGGATTCTATGGACTCCTCCAGAACACTGCCACTTTCTACACTAAACAATCCTGTCCAACAGTTCATATCTGATTTTTCTTTAACACATTATTTTGTCATCCTCTTGCCTTTTATTAATGTTTACTCCGTTAAAAGCACTCTAATTCAAAGGAGATGTTAAACACAACTCTCTCAAAGTCACTGTTTGCTTTGCGCATGGCATGTAAATGCTCCTATGGTAGAAAAGAGGAAAAACCTTTCTGCTGGGAAGGGTTCCTGCACAAATGTTCGGGGGACTGCACCAAAGTGGTCATACCTGTTCGTTACCAGTTCCTGAGAGGACACTGCAGACATTTATGGAGAGACAATGTCTTATGAAATAGGACAGAAGGGCAGAGTTACACTGTCTGCTATGGCATTTGGACATGGTGGGAGAACCTGGGGAGCTCTGACACGGAGAACTGTGGTCAAACACAAGGCTGGCCAGAACAAGACCCTGGGTGCTGAGGATTTCTGAAGTTCTGAAGTACAGAAACAAAATATACTGGGAAGTGAATAGAAAATGATACTGCCTGAAGAACAATAGAAATCAGTAACACTGACACTAATAAGCTGAATGACTGGCAGTTTGCTCTAATACTGTAATAAGAGTGATGAGCAATTCAGTCACATTTGCCAGGAAAAATATTAATTGTATGTTAAAGTATCTCCTATCTTATTGTAGCTGCAGTATAAGACAAATGACTAAAACATAGACATGTAAATGTGGAAATAAATGTAGATTCTCAAGAATTAAAGCTGCTAATAACAGAATGTTGAATGACAACTGGGTGCCCTTGCTGAATTCAGATGCTTAAGAAAATGTATAGCTTGCCACAAGAGAAAAATTAATAAAGAGTTTGGAAACATACTAATTCTAAAATTAATAGAGATTATCTAAGATAATTCTACCCAATAGAAAAAGTCCCAAAAATAATAAAAATTATTAAAAAGCAGTAAGAGAGTGTGCAGGAGGTAACAACTATCTGATGAGTAAACAGCTCAGAGAAAAGACAGCTACAGAGAGAGAAAGTGGCAGATAATCAGAGCTGAAAACCCCAAACTTTACTTATTTAAATTAGCTGTACTGAAAGAGAAATAGAAAAATCGTTGGAGTGAAACTAACAATGGATATGGGCCATAAAACAGAGGAGAGAAGGATCAATCTGCTAATGGTTCTGACCTCCCTACTCATGCTAACATGGTCAGGGCAAAATAAAACATTTATAGTCAGACATGGTAAACAGCAAGAGAGCAGATAATTGCACAGGCACACTTTCTCCACAGTGATATTTTTTCCTCATAGTTTATCTATGGTTATACAAAACAGAGGTAATGATCTACTTAGCTTATGCATTAATTTATGATCCAGGAGATAAAGCTCAGTAAATAATAATTACCATCGCTGTCTTGTTTTATATCTTGCTAAAAAATTCTCAGCGGCCAATAAGCACTCATTCATTTAGGATTTTTTTTTCTCTCCCCTTTGTAAACATTTCTGCATTTCACCCACTTTGCTTACAGAAGACAATTTTACCGCAGAACCGCTAAACAATAAATAACATCAAAGTCTTCAATGGCATAAAGATATAAGCAGTTTAACACTACGTACATAAATTCACTGACTTTGGCGAGATGTATGAAGCCAAACAAGTGTCTATGCCTTCAGAAAATACAGGAATTAATTATTAAAATACATTTTTCAAAACAAGACTGTCAAACTTTACTTGTATGAAAGACTTTTTAAATTCTGTAACTGCTGTACTATATCAAACTTGTTTTGATCTTCTTAAAGAAACACAACTTTAACTGCTCAAATCTTTCACATTTCTGATCCAAGCAGGAATGTGCTGGCACCTAGCATTTCTTTTTCTCCAGAAACATACTTCTGAGAATAGCTGTTCATAACATAAACTACAATCATCTCCTTAAATACTTTAAATGCATTCATATCTTTCTCAAAGACAACTGCTATCTTTTTGCATCTGTCATACACAAATTTTTCAGTCTAGCTGTCAAGTGTGAATAGAACTATTTATTCTGAGCTTCTCCAAAATTCTTAATAATTACATTTATTGTGAGCTTGTATTAATTCTAAATGTGCTGTGACTTTTTGCTGTGTGTAATCTGTAGTCTCATATATTGTTTCATACTATTGTTCGTCCAACACTCCCACAGAAACACCACTTGTGAAGGGGAAGACGCAGAGTTCAGTGTTGCTCAGTGCGGATCAGAACTGAAGCAAAGGGCATGTTGCTGCAAGAAGATAGCACAGTGATGATCTGTTGATGACACCTGCAGGAACATCACAAATGGTGGCAGGTGGCCCAGTCCCAAGGCAGCTAGGACTTCATGAGTTAAAACCAACAGGTTTGGACTTAGCCTGCAAGTTAATTGGAAACTAGCGGTGACTGCAGAGCCTCAACAAAGTATGCCAGTGTGAGGCACTTCTTAAAAAGCTGGTGGGCATATTTTGTATTAGGTAGCCATATTTTCCACCTCCTGAATACAGATACTGAGGGAAATTGTAATCACAAATTTTGGTCCTAGCCCAAAGCTAACTACATTCAACATGGAATGTCTCTTGCTGAACCCGTCACCAAAGAAAGCCCGTATATACAGATCTAGAAGTCACTCTAAGACACTGCACAGTTAGTTCACTAAGATCATTCCATTCCCTTCCCTTTCTAGTAATTACAAAATGTTAAGAAGAACATATTGCCAGCTATACTGCAAATTCTCTTGAACTGATAGGCTCTGTCCTCAGCAGGTTCCCCACTTAGCCTAAGCATTACACCACAGTGACACAGCTGTTTGCTTCCGGTTCTGGAAATAAGGCAGCCCTTTTCTCTGCTATACTGCAGGAGACCACCATGCCTTCAAATACTTACATTGGAAACCAGAGACCAATATATGTAAGAAACTATACTGTTATTGTCAAGGAAATTCACACCCTTAAAATGTATCATCCTGTTCCAGAAACTGTCCTTGACATCAATTTTTTGAATATTTTTCATTAGCAATTTCATTAGCATGATCAAGAAAGTAGAAGAATAAAGGAAAAGGCCATAGCAGGGAAGCAGACTGAAAGAAGAATAAATTATTTTCCCCTTTGCCTCCTGATGTCAAGCTGAAGTACCATAAAAATATATTGACATTTTTTTAAAAATCCTATAAGGCAAAGAAAACACAATAGGTACCAGTGCCAGCCTGGCACCCACTGGGTCCTCTGCCTTGCCAAAATCTTTCATTGAGCTAGCTGAAAGTGTGAGGAGCATGCTGATGCTGCAGCTGCTGCTGTATTTGTTGTGTCCTATCCTGGTGGAGCTTCTCCAAGGATTTCCTCCAGAACTGCTCATTTTCAGTTCAAATATAATAAAACTTCCACTTCAAGTAAGTTCCAAAAAATCCTTCTCAGTAAGAGTGATCCTGACAGCACTAAGATGCAGCTCTAAGACAGACTTAAGCAGAACACTAAACTCTATGTTTGTTTTAAACAAATAAATTATTTGCTATGTATTACTTGGTTACTTCCCCCAAATCCAAAGTCCTTAACAGCTGGACCAAACTGCTGAATGCAACATGTTTTGAAAAGCAAATGCATTGTTTTAAAATATCTTTGTCAACTGCAGGCCCTCTGTCATTAGCTAAGTGAATGGATGTTACGTGATTTTACAGACCTACCCTGCAGCATCATAGGAGTACAGAACAGTTTAGATTAACAGGTAAATCCCCAAACTGCATTTTACAACCTGAGCGAAAGAAGAGTGACAAAAGAACTATGTTTTGCTGGAGGTAGAGAGGAGGAAAGAATTGGAATTGCTTCCTATTTTTGGCACAGAGAAGTGACAAAAAAGTAACTGTCCACAGGGAATATGAAGGAAATGCTACCGTGACAGAGCACTGAGGAAGAAGTATGATGCCCTGTGCATGTGGTGGGCAGCGTGTGAAAGGGCATTGCCAGGTACCTGACTGTGGCCTGGAAGAACCCTCAGATAGAGACCTACGTCATTTTACCACCCCCAGACAAAGCCAAGCTGTGCCTCGCTGGGTCACCAGCTCCAGAGCAAGTGCAGATTGTTTCTCCCTGCACGACAATACGCAGCTCCTTCAAAACAACTTGTTTGCAGAGTGGTGAACCGCAAAGCTTGCGCAGCTTGCCAAACGTTTACAAAGCCTAAGCTGGCAAAAGTCAGCTGTTTAACACAGATCATCCAATTATATGATCAATGTCTGAAAATGCTTTGGTAGTCTGTCTTAATAGTAATTAACAAAGGGAAGGAAACTTCTGTACTAGTTTTACTGTTCAAAGCATTAACAAACACTGCCATTAGAGAATAGCTTCCAGGGAAGCTTTTAAACAGCATAAATGATGATAATGGTAACATTAAAGTGACAGTAAGTGAGGCTGAGCTGTGAGTGCACACATGATATAATGCATGCTCCACACTGATCCAACAGTGACCAGGATCAGGGAACAACTGAGAGCAAGCAGAATATGTATTTAGACGCTGCCTAACTAGGTGAAACAGAGGAATGACACCTTCAACTTGCAGAAGAAGCACAAATGCTTACAAAAAAAGTATATAAGATCAATGGGAATCCGCCCTGTTGCTTATAGGATTTGCTTTGAAAGTACCATTTTTCATACTGCAACTCAGATTATTGTGTGAAACCAGTCTCCAGAGATTCATATTTTACAGTAGACATTGGATAATCCTTTCCATATTTGTAACATTTCAATTTACTATGATAGATCTATTATAATGCAGTATCCCCTACTTTTGGAGTGGGTGAGCACCTTGACCTCCTACTGACTTCACTTGGAGTTAGAGTTGCTCAGCAGCCATGACTAATGTGCCCAGTATCTTTTTCCACAATAGGACTTAAGGAAGATTTGTATTCTGCAACAATAGTAACTTGCTTAATGGTCAGCATTCCCTCTGTATAGGTTCCCAAAAGAATGACTTGACTGACAAAAATAAATTTTAAAAATTGAATATCAATCAAATTTGGAAAAAACTCCCATTCCCAGACTTCTTTGGTTATAGAAATTGTTTATAAGAAGAGACAAAGAGCTTGTAGAAAAAAACTACATCCAACTAAAACATGGCGCTTGTCTTCTATTGTGACATCTACAGAAAATCTTAAGAACTAGTATTTCAGTGAATAGACAAAAATTAATGGATTCTCAAAATGATGAATGAAATTCCTATGTTATACAAAATAGTTACCATTATTATTCTTTTGAACTAGTCTTGTGGTCCTCCTTTGTAAAAGAAACACACCCAAAGCCAGTACTACAGTATTGGCTGAGAGTACAATAATGTAGGCAAAAAACATTTAATCGAATTAGGATTAGAAACCCCTAAAGGATCCTTGTCAAACTGGAGTTCCATGAAAGGACAGTAATTTCTATTAACTACAGTTTACTGGAAGATGTTTCTCTGCACAAACTGTATATGCATACATTATTCAGTGTAAATAAGTTACACCCCTTCTACCACATGAAACTCCTAACTGTGCTGAAGATCAGAGACGAGCTGCATGAATGAATTCAGAAAGAGATGCACATTTGGCTGATTTGAATTCAAAAGAAAACACTTTTTGATCTGAGTTTATTGTAGTGAGAAACTGCTGCTTCCATAAAATTCAAAGCAAGTAAATGCAGATAAGAATCTTTGTTTATTAGGAATAGTTTTTAAAAAGTTAAATGCCATTTTAGGCCACAGTAAAATGAGCAGATCCAGATAGCACTACTTAAATTTTACTTCTACTTAAATAGAATATTTTTTCCTTTTTTTTTTTTTAAATAGGTTTCACTTCATGAACTACCAGAATGTCCTGAACAGTAAGATTCATGCTGTTTCTAGTGTTTTGTGAACAAGACAGGAAGGACAGAAAGACTACTTTCTACCAGTATGATTCCCTCCCAAGGATCAATACACTGCCCCAATGTTTAGGGCTCAGAGTGTTTAAGTTGCTGGTGCTAAGTCAGCGGAGGTGAGCACAGTGAAGAGAGAGCATATGCTCCAGCCTTTCAACACATACTGCACACTGCTGGTGCAATGTATCCTGCTGGGTAGCCCTTTAGGAGAAACTGGAATTGTTTCATCTGTGCCCTAATGCTAGAGCTGACACAGGGAGAGACAGCAGGCAGCTTGCTCCCTCTTTGTACCTGCTTTAAGAGCAGCCCCTATGGGACGTGCATCTCCAAGGTGGCACGAGTGAATATTGCAGTGATCATACATTCTTGTGACTTTGCACTCCTGCAATTGAAGTATTTCTCTTAAAGATCACATCAGAGTTTTAAATTATAACACAAGACAGAGGCTGTACAACTCAGCTACAAATTCTGTACAGGAATAGAGAAAAGAACAGAGACAAGGGAGTAGGAGCAGCACGCTGGGGCAGCTGGGTCAAAGACCATGTCAAGATCCTGAAAAATCATGGAAAGACTCTGTAGAGGCTGACAGACATTTTCTCCAACAGCAGTAAAGACATTGGGACTGTATAAGCAGAGACTGGTTTGAAGAGCAGCACATTTGAGAGAATGTGAGGCATGGCAGGCCAAAACGACTTGGCATTAAAGGCATGTCTCGGTGGTGGCCTGCATGGTTCTAATGCTACAGAAATAGCACAACAGATTCTTTCTGGGAAAAGCTCACATGGACAGGGCTGAGAATCTCCTACCTTCTTACTCTGCTCCATAGAGGAAATCAGCTTCTCAATTAATTTTTACAGGTGCTCAAACAATTAATTTCTGAGATACTGGCTCTGAGATGGATAATGCAAACTCTTCCTTACTTGTCTTATTAATAGCATCAAAAACCTTCCTTCTCCTTAGACAACTGCTACTTTAAAGTCTCTCTTTTCATCCTGTGTAATAGGGATTGGAAAGGTTGGAGGCAGACTACATGAAGTGAAGTAAATCAATGAATAATTACTACCCTACACAGCAGAAGCAGCCAGCAGCACTCCCAAAAGAGTGAGACAGATAGGCAGAGTTAATCTGCTGTTTTAATCCTGTCGCAGCAATCCAACCCCTCAACCTGTTTCCTTCAGCTGAGAGTGCATCAATGCCTTTGCAGATTTAAAGTAAAACACCTCATCAGAAATACACTAGACAAATAAAAAGTCATGTGCAATAATTCAATGAAAAAAAACCTCTCAAGCCAACATTTGACAAAAGTGAATGATGCTTTCATAGCATCACCTCTAACAAATCGGGAAAGTCAGAAACAAATTAAATAATAAAATTGACTCCTTTTTATTCCAAACTGCGTTCATCAGTTATATAATTATCATAATATAACATTTCCATAACCCTCACCTATCAAATATCTGAAATGAATATACCTTCCCCCAAAAGTTCATACAGCTTATGTGATATGAAACACAGGAATTTTACTGCATTACATAGAGCAAAATCAAATTTTATAGTATTTCAAAACTTAGGGAACAAAAAACTCTCATCTTTCAGTTATAAACTTTTGTGAGTACCTCTAAACTGAAAGTCAGTTGAACAAAATCCATCATCCAGAGGTGCAGAAGGTATTAGGACATTCTGTTCTTATTGATCTGTGAGCTGCTGGTCCCTTCTAATCAGAGCGTCTATCTTACCTTGTTACCTCCAAACCATTAGTGCAGTCTAAAAGAAATATGTAAGTACAGGGGCTTTTAATTGCTTTGTATAAATTTTGAATTAGAAGTTCACAGGAGATGTTTCCATCTGATTTGTACCTTGACCATGATGCTTTCTTTCATTATTGTGCAGCTTGCAACCCAGGAAAGACTAGAACTATTAATAATCATTCGATCCTGTGCATGCACAGCATATTCAGCCCAGTAACAACAGCCCAAGTCAGAGAAAAAATGTAATTTGCAATGTAGTCCTCTAAAGGGCCATAGCATGCTAAATGATTCCTTATTACTAAGTAAAGTTGCAAACAAGAACCGCTCAAAAATAAGTACAAATATATTCTAACAAAGCCATACCTTCTCTCATGTCCAAATTGTCACTACCTGCCTATAACAGCCATTCAGAACTTCATGGTGGCCACTAATATTTGGACTTTTCCACCCCTTTATATGTGACAATGATGACAAACTTACTATTCAATTGTACACAACTAGGCAAATATTTTTACATCAGAAAGCTTTAAGGATGTGTTTCCTGGTGTTTTCAGAAGTTTAAGTCTAAGATGTTCTAAATGTTCTGCAGCCATGTACTTTTTTAAATATTTGAGCAATATAAACAACCAAGAGGAATGTAATGGTTTAAGCTCTTTAATTTTGCATACTAGGCCAATATGTGGTTTATCTCAGAGAATTTGTGAAAAAATATAAGGAAAATAGGAGCTATAGTATATAAAAAACTAGTTGTCCGGTTGCTTCTGAAAGTGGTTACCTTAAGAAACAATAATTACACTTTAAGTTATCCTTTTCTTGTGTATCTACTATATATTACATACCATAAATCACATTATTTTTTAAATGAGACATGTGAGATGGAAGAACAATGGACCATTATGCAAAGCATTGGTCTCTTTACAAAACTACTTAAGAAAGATGTGAAAATTCTATCTTTTATCCACTTTATTACTTACTGTTCCTTTTTTTTTTTTCATTTCTTCGTTCTTAGCCTCTCTGTGGAAACCAGAAATTGAAACCAATTGCACTGAAAGCACTAGAGAAAGCTGCCAGTGATTTACCAGGTACAAGGCTCTGTTCTAAAGCCTGTGGGAGGCAGCACATCAGCTGAAGGCAATAATCTAGAATGTTCAGATATGGAGTCCATTGTTGCCTTCTGTCTTTCCCAGCAACAATTTCACACCTTTTCTGCCTTTCAAATACGGTGCAGGACACAAGAAAATTGTCTCACAATTTAATTTCCTGGAAGTAGTGATCAATGTAGACATTAAGTAATTCTAGACTTTGCTTTTCCTTAGGAAAAAACTCTCACATTTCACCAAACAGGAACAAGTGGTATGTTTAAGAAAAATATTGTATTTATATTAGAATTGAAAGCAGCCAATAATCATACTAAAAATTGAACTCCAGTCTTGAGCTAAAACCTTCTCTGTTTATTATCTTGATCAATGTTTAGAAATAAATGTTCTCCAGACTAAAAATTATCAATGTTAATTTGATTTACATGATTAATTTCTGCAGAAATAGTGATATTTCTGAGAATTAAAGCCAAAAATAAATAAAGTAATATGATTAAAATATCACTGTTATGAATCCAGAATCTATACAAATGTATTTACCAGTATTTATAACTCTAATATATTTACTATTATAATAATTCCCCAAGTTGCCATCAGTCACTACAAAACCATGCAAAATCAGAACGAGTTGCTGAGAATTGATGAACAAGACAGCTGCATCCTTTATATATTGGTAACCAGTGCTCACCTGCTATTAGCTTGCAATATTCAAATACAAGGATTATGAGGCTTCACTAACTTTCTTCAAATTACATATTAAAAAAATACGATATATATCAAAATAGGAGTAAAAATTCTGAGCTAGTTACCGTGGTCATTCACTTTTGAATTTTCTATTGACTGGTTATAAGCACACTGAGCTCTCCTAGTGATTACACAAGCAGAGTCTCAGAGGGCAGGACTGAGTATAAACAGGGGTAAGCAGACAGGTCACATGATTACTCAATAAGAGATCTTCAAAATTAACTGAAGAAGCAACACTGCACCTATTTTTGGACCTCACAGAGAACACTACACAGCTCTGAAGCGGAAATAACACAAGTGATTTAGGCCATATTTGAGCCAGAGCTCTTTGTACTGTCCAGTGCACTGCTGGCCTTGCAGCAAACCACTGTAAGAACTAATTTGTCTATAATAATTTGAATCAGCTGTGTATTGGCAAGTTGAGAATACCCTCAGGTATGTAACATTTTCTTTAATAAGCTTAAACTAATCAACAAATGCACTGTGCATGTGTAAACAAGACAGTTAAAGGAAAGCATCACTGTAACAATAGTATAATCACTATAAACTCCACAGCACTCAAAATTATGTAAAAATGCTTTGGATATTTCAAACCAATGGTATCCTGGGGCAAAATCATTCTGGTTTTTAAAGGAGAAATGTATTAAAATTGATACAGTGTCTTTGAAAAAATTAAACAATCTTCTCGAGCGTTAATTAAGGCCTATTGTCATTCATTTTTTCTCAAGCTAGATTGATAACATTTACCAGCTGCTCAAAGTCTAAACAATACTGTCATTTGAGAGATGCTGGGAAGTTATCAAATCCTAACCCCACTGGTGTCTTCCTTCTGTTTTCTGCTAAAGGAGACACTAATGAAGGAAAAGAAGGAAGAATTATAATACAGCCAAAAAAGAGAATGAGTCCATTCAACTGGCTTTTTTTCACTTTTCAGTACACTCATTAGACTTAGGATGCATGGTCAGACTGGCGATACCAGCAAACCTTTTTTAATTGCACATTCTACTTGCCCCTGTTCCATGCATTCAACCTGCAGAGAAGAAAGACATTTAAAGATTACCAAGGCGAGTTTGTAATGAAGCGGATACCTCTTTGTCTGTCCTTGTGCCAACAGCAGCAGAAGGGATACTAATTAGAGGGTGAATTATTAGCTTCCCATGGTGCACTGCAGGGGCATTAAAAATGAGTGTAGTTTGTTGCTTTCCTTTTAGATGGTTAGTACTGGTTTAATATATTCTTGTTTCTAGGTGAGCAGCAGGGGACAGTTTTTATTATTATAATTGTTGCATAATTACTGGCCTAAGGTTGCCTATTGTTAAATAAAAATGCTGAGATACTAATGTTTTATTGAACAGTACAAGTAGATAAAATTGTAATATATTTTCCTGAACAATATAAGCTTGTTATCTGGCAGCTTGGTGACAACTCTAAGTTGTCTTGTGGGTAAAGACCCTGATGTTTTGCAAAGGCTAAATATAAAGTGTTACTTTCTAAAACCTGAAATACATTCAACTTAAAGAAAGAAGTTTTATTTTCATTTATTCTAAAGAGAGTACCCCAGTCTGCGTACATAACCTAACCAGATTTTACTGATGGAGATTGTGAACTGACCTCAGAATTAAAAGTTGCAGCTCTCCTTTTTCTGCTATGAGAAACATACAAATATATTCTAAATTTTCTGCCCATAGCTTTCCTTTACAATAATCCAAAAGTGATGAGCAATGTAAGAAATTAAATACAAAAATAACTAAAATGAAAATGAACAAAATTAAGAAACACCCAGTATAAAGCCAAACAAGACATTTACAAAGTCTTCCTTGGTCCACCTTAGGTAGCGGAAGAGCTGCCTGAATTTGTAGCAAAAAGGTTTTCATACTTTATCTCAATTTCCTGTTGTGGTTCCTGCATGTCTGTAGGTAACAGGCTGTTTAGATGTCCCATGGTTTATCCAGGTGGAGCTCTATCTGCCAGGCCACCTGCTCTGCATCAAACTCCCTTTGGAGAAGTGTTCTGAATGCAAAGGATCAGCTCCTGTCACCTGTGTCTATGTCACATTTACACAGAGTCCTTCCTCAAGTGTGAAAATTCTAAATGCAAGTCTTCAAACAGCTATCCTAACTAACCAAAATGCTGTTTTAACCTCATCTGGTTCTTTCTACAAAAAAGGAGCAAGAGGACATAGGAGAAAGGCAATTATTTGTAACACTTTTGAAAAGAAATTATTTTAATGAAATTTTGCCAAAAGTCAGTTAGAAAGATGCTCAGCATTGCACTGAAGTTGATAAATTACCAGCAAAGATTAGTCTTATGATTTTTTTAATGGCAGAGCCTTCTCATTTTTCTCACTTTCTGAAAAGTAAAACAACGAAGAAACAGTTAAAAGTGAAGAATAATTAGAGGACAGAAACTAATTAGCTGTCTTAAAGAAGTCTTCAAATGTTCTTTCAATGCTTTTTTTTCTTGTTGAGCCTTCTAAACTGAAGAATAGTGTCAGACTTTTAAAGGTCTGGAGACACTGTTCTGGTGTCTCAGAAGTCATTCTCCCTCTTGACACCTTCAGCTTCTTAAGTAGCATCCCTGAAACCCCCAGTTCCACCTGCTCATTTGAGGTGCTGTGGTTATGAAGAACATTTAAGGGGGGGGAAGAAAGCAAATGCATTGAAAGTTTTACTAAACTGCTTTTTTCTCTATATCATGACAGATATCTAAAATTTGTTACAAGAAGTACATGTAGCAAGGCTCCTCCAGTGAATCCAAACACACAATACGTTTCAGGGCAGAAATACTTAAATATTGTTACATAATGAAAGAAAAGAGAACTACACTGCCTGTCCACAGCTGGTGGGATACTGCACACAATAGCCACCTTGCCCTACTGAAGCCATCAGTATCCTTATTTAACTTCTTCCACCTTGACCTAGAAAATACATCAGTCATTTGCTATTTCTGTAATAAATGCTGATCTATGCAAGCCTGTGCTGGCAGCTCTATCCAGCACTTGCACTGCAACGTTCTGCTGCCTGCCAATCTCTGAGACCCCCTTGGTGTGGGTGAACAATAAGGGATCGCTGACCTTTCCTTCCTCTCCAATGAGGGAACTATTTTAAACTTCAGGCCACTGTGGTGATAACACAAATTAAGGAACTGGTGGCACCTGCCATCAGTGGAGTGTTATGATGTTGTGATTACAAGTTTTATGTGTGCAATATTTATATTGCCAAAGCATCTCACAGTAAAGACAAAAAGAAATGGCTGTGAAGGTTTGTAAGCTTCCTCTAAGACAAAAACCTGGTATTTTTATGAAGCTTAACTTTATAATTCTGATGTAGAAACTTCACTTCTCATAGCTTCCCACAAAAATCTTGGTGCAAATTATTGTTGCTTCTTTATATATTTTTAAAAGATTTTTCAGAAAGTGCAGGAAGAAATCTATGCAGTTTCTTCTATTTTAGGAATTTTTATTACTCTGTGTTCCTATTAAATTATTTAATTTTTTCTTCCTACTTGTACCTCATTTTTTCTTCTGGCTTCAAATTTCTTTTTTTCTTCTTTTTCTAGTGTCAATAACCCCATGGTAAAACCTAAAAATCTTCAGTGATTATGTTTATGTAGCTCTGTGGAACTTCATGGAAACAAAATCGATAGGAAAAAAATCCCTTGGCTTAGATCCATAATTTCAGATATTAAAACACTAAAATTCACTGATCACTTAAAAGAAAGTGCTAATTTCAGCCACCTCTTCAGATTCCATTCCAATAAGTAGATTTTAAGCACATGGCTAAACTGAGTTAGAAAGAGATACACTCTTGAATGGCAATATTTTATTTTCATTTCAAGCTCTATGCTTTAGAAACGCAAAAAAATATGTTAAGGCTCTGTGAGCATTTTCTGTTCAGGAGCTGATCACACAAAAGCTGGACTGAGACTATGAGCTAGACCCTGTACCAGGGTTCATTCACAGAGATTCACCTGAGGGACATGAACCAACCAGCCAAAGTGAGTACTATTATCAATTTAAGTAAAACCCAGCTAAAATTTTAATTTCATTTTACTTTTGTCATAATTTCTGTTAAAATTAATCAAGGGTGTGTTAAGAGGCAATACAATATTTCTCCAGAATGTCTGCAGTGAGTCTCAATTGAAATGTTTTTATTCCCTGGAGCCAACAAACATTTCTTTTAATAGTAAATCAAGCAGCATCAGTAAGAGCCATTCCAGTGCCTTGCATTGATATAGTTATTAAGTATTTGCATTATAGGCTGTTTTTTATAAGAATTATAACAACTGTGTTTGTGATCATGAATTCTGTGAAAGACCAATCTTTGACTCAGCGAGACCAAATAGGATTGAGCAGCACCTTAAAGGTCTCATTGTGTAAGCCTCACTGGATTTGCTTTCATCATATTATTCAAAAGAGAAGGGATTGCCCAAAGCAAGGGTAATCAAGACCTAAAGAGTGACTGCCTAAGCAGAATGACAGATGAATACAGCCACTGCAAAAAAAAAGAGAACACACCACTAAGGAAAAGACAATTTAAAATAGGAAAGCAGAGAAAATACCTTAAAATGCTTTCTTTTTACAATTCTGTGATTACTAGAGGTACTTCTTGGCTGAAACATGAGTGTCCATTAAGCTGAAGTTTGAGATAGTAAGGAAGGAAGAATCAAAACTTAGTATTAAGAGAATAGATCCATTCCCTGGGCTGGATTTATCTTGTTCTCACCCTCTTTACCAAACAGGGAAAAGACACTGTATGGTTAGATGCACAGCATAGTGGGTAAATATCTTGAACCTCTTTCCTAAAAATGCATATGGTGGGAATGTTTCCAAGAAAAATATAGAAACTACATAATAATATATAGATGCTTCAAGTGATATCAATGAATTTTTTTTAATTTCTTTTTAAAGTGAAAAGTGAGATAATTTGGGGCCAGTTTCAAGGAGTTATATAGAATTACCAAAATGTAAAAAGGGAATGGTTTGCACCAGGGGAAGAGATCAGATGGGAGAAGGTGAGACAGAGAGGGAGAGAAGCATTTTAAAGGGAAAAAAAGAATACACTTCCCCCCAAATAAATAATGCAGCAAGTGGTTTGTTGTTTTTTTTTCAATTTTCCTTGTAGATTAATACTTACTGAAACCTCTAAAACAGTGAATAAAAATGTTCTCCAAAGTTTTTATTCAGCCACCTGACCCCATTTTCATAAAGAATTATTCATGTCAGACTACAGCCATGTCATTTCACAACAACACAAAACACAGCTAAAGGCCTTGTTGCCCTTTAATCCATAGGAGCGTGTGTTGCTGCAGTAGTATGGAGGGTGTGGAAGGTGGATGAAGAGTAGCCCTGAAGGGTCTCTTTGGGAGCTTTGTTCAGTCTCTCACAGAGGTGTTGGAACTGAACATTGTCTGGCAGCCACCATAAACCTAAATGAGAGCAGTTGTACAATCTGGGTTCATCGTATGTATAGAACACAGTGCAGCCTAAAGCCCTGAGCCTGGGAACAAGGAATAAAGCATGGGAACAGCTCATCCCCACGTCTGCAGTTTCTATACCACTTCACTGACTACTATGGTCTGTCTAGCATGAAAGCTAATCATAGTTGGCCGTCCCACTAGACTGCCAGAACTTTAAAAAGTACTCTTATTGTAATTAACAGAGACTTGAAAAGTCAATTTTGTGCTGATTCAGAAAAAAAATGGTTATTGCAGCATCACACATTTGTCTAGCTACTACCTGAATATTGCAACATGTCAAAAAAGCTGCCAAAAGGTAAACCTCTTACAGTCAGAACAGATTGATTTACTGTTAAAATAAATATTTAATTATTGATTTGGGTGTTGGTAAACAAAGAAGACAAATATTTGCCTAGGGAAAATACCAGGCTCAACTTCATTACCTCACTGCAGACACCTCTCCTCCCTCCCTGGTTATTGCTGTAGGTTACAGTCACACCCCTCAGGGAGGCAAGGAGTAGTGCAGGCACTTGAGGCCGGGGTACAGAGGTTTCTTTCTGCCATTCCTTGTGTCTCTGTGCTCTGCATGGGTCCTCCACAGGATGAAGTCCCTTCAGTGATGAACCTGGTCTGGTATGGGCTTATCCACAGGCCACAGTCCCTTTGGGGCCGTGCCTGCCTAGCGTGGGCTCATCCAGGAGCCATAGTGCCTCTGGGGCCACATGTGCCCTACCAACAAGTAACTGCTCCTCTGACCTCGTTTTTGTTCCCTTTCTGCACATTCTTCCGTCCTTTCTTAAACATGTTTTCACAAACATGCCACAAACTCCTTGAAAGGGCTTGACTTTGGCAGCTGGTGTGTCTGTTGCCAAGCTGGCAGGAAACAGCCATGTCTGGCACAGGGCACCCCCTGAACTGCTTCCACGGGGACCACTGAACCTTGTCTTTTACACCCAATACAAAAGTTAGCAATTATTAGTCTGCTCCTGATCTGTAAAAGCTAGAGAAAATAAGGACTTATCAGGAACTTTACTCTTAAGAGGAAGAAAACACTTGAAAAATCAAAAGGGGATTTCTGAACTGATTGGTTATGAATGCAAGTGAAAGATAAAAGGAAAAAACTCAGAGTCTTTTTCACTAGTTCATGCCACTAATACCAATGCAGGTGGGGTTTTTTCAGAGCTTGGAATAGCACGAAAAGGTAGTCCTGAGGTTAATATCATTGACATAAAAAGGCTAACACTATGTCATCCACAATCTGCCTGTTGTTCTTTCCCATTTATTAAATCAGTGCAGCTGTAATTCCATTTAAAGATGATGCTTTAGTGTATTTAACTATGTCAAAGAGTGTTCCATTCAAACCCTCTTTAATAAAAATGTTCCTCTTAAAATCATTTGGGGTGTTTAGGAGTCTGTTGGCCTCCTTTCTTTTCTATTTTTCTCTGCAACTCATGGATCACTAATGATGGCATTTTCAACAAGCAGCAGTGACATGCTAAATTAGTCTATATCCTTTTGGCAATTTAAAAATGAGCATTAACTATTAGGCTTAGAACCAAACAATATCATTGATACAAAATTAGGAATTTTTTCAAAGAAAGATAATTAGAAGAGGAAAAAAGAATCTTTAATGCTCAATTTTTTAATAAAATTGATGCAAAATTAAACATGTAAAACATGAGAGATGAAGCCAAAAAGACACACAATTTACTAAAGTATAAAATGCAAACTGTTCATTCTTATTTATCACTACAACAGGGAAATGTCAAGGAGTTTTAATGCTTAATGAGCCCATCAAGCTTAGTATGCACCAATTGTAACATTTTAGCTAATTGGCTACAACATTTTTGTCTTCAAAGCCCATCCTCTGTGGCCTCTTCCTCCTCTTCTTCCCTCTCACCCTGGCAGTGCAAAAACTCTGAACATCTTGCCTGCACTAAATTACACCTTTTACAGTGCATGGAGTAGTTTGGGGTTGATTTTTGAAGGCAACTCATATAAGATTTCAGAAAGGATTTTTTGCTTTTGGCGTGGCTGAAATTTAACAAAAAACCCCCTTGCTAAGCTATTCTTATATGACATATAGTATTGATATCAGATTTCTAGTACAGAAAAATAAATTACTGATACTATATTACCCAATATTCTTAGAGATCTTTAATCTCAATGCAAAATCTACTCTTGGAACCAGGAGGGAGGATTAAAGCCAGAAGGTACTTTAGTCACCTCTGTAACTTTGTTACACATACCCCACATGGCCTTGTGCTAGAAACAAGAGAACAGAGGGACGGGGACACAAACCATCTTTCACTGTGACTCCACAATGTGTTTGCCATAGAATATATAGTCCAGATTTATGCTAACGGATGAAGAACATTGCCTCACAGACTGTTTCTCTTTTTTATGTAGATATAAATGAAATGCAATGTAAACGTACCATCAGCTTTCCAAGTTTTACATCATCCATTGAAGCCAACTGCATCTAACATTTAAAAACTGTTTCTTTGGAGGTATCTGAAACTGATGTGTTTGTTTTGGAAGCTACCAGAGTATCTCATGTAGAAGAACATCTAGACCAGCCATATTTACCGGGCAGTAACTTATATAGGCTGATACACTGTGACAGCCAGAATAGTCAGACAAGACAAACATAGGTGAATTTCAAAGTGTGCAGAATTATTTTGAAGACATTTGAGCCATGGCAGACTTAACACAGAAAAGCAAGGATGTGAGCCCAACTGATAGGAAAAGAAACCATAGACATGTCTTTCTAAATCATTAGTCTTTTCAGATCAGGAAATCAGACAGCAATCTGTGTTCAAATCTTGAATCTCCAAGCTTTAGATGAAGCCAAGTAAGCACATGGCTGGTTACCACTTTTCTGGCTCTAATTTTTTCTCAAAGATATTAAATAACTACTCTAAAATTTCCCTTTGAGATTATCTAGTAATTTTAAGATCTCTCTTTTAAAACAAAGTATTTCCTAAATAAAACAGAGGCAACCCCCACCTAATGGGTGTCACACCCATCCATTTGTGGGCATTCTAGATTTAGGTGTGTTGTTTTCTTTTTAGTCTGGAATAATGACTGTTAGAAAACAAATGGTTTGTGTGTGCAGTAGTCAGGTGAAAAAAGTTCTTCTAGAAAGGCACTTAAGCATGTGCATAAACCCCATTAAAGCCAAGAGACTCATACTATACTTAAACATTTCCTTGTATAGTCATATCCTGAAATATATAATGTATGTGATTTACAGAATCGAGAAATGCAAATTGGATTTGTAACTTGAGCTTCTTTTTTGAAAAAGTAATTAATTAAATATTTATTATTCAAATGCAAGCTTAGAGAACAATCTGATGATCTGATAATTCTGAGATAATCTATTGGGTATTTTAAACCAATTTTCTAACCCAAAGTAACGTTGCTTTAAAAAATTAAAAAATATATCATTAAGAAATCCCCCGTCCTTGTAGAAACCATGCATTGGATTCTCTCTCTGCAGAATCCAATGACAAGAACCTCTTTTTGGTTCCATCAGTTTCCTTTGAATTATATTCCTATCAGTAGAAGTGGCAATGCTGAAGATTATCCATTCAGCACAAGCTTAAATTAAGACAGTAGGGAACATGTAATCTCCTCCCTCTAAATAACGCTGCTCCTTTAAATCCCAGTAAATATGCTTTATTGGTATTAGACCTCAAAGATCAAAAATATACCAATAAAAACAATAACATGCTGAGTGACTGATACATATCCCCATCGCTAAGAGGCAGCTGACATCAGCTGGCTTCATGCTCCATCCAGCTTGCCCATTAAACCTGCCTCGCTGTTCTCACGGAGTTCATGGAGCAGGGTCTCCAGCAAAACCCTGGAATGCTGACAAGCCACACAATCATAACTATTCAATACAGTGTGCATAATTGTGTCAGCAGGGAGACTAAAGATTATTATTATCACTGAGCAAGTAAAAGATACAGAGTTTTACTGAGTAACATTAGCACTTGAATGCTATATAGTAACAGTGCCTTTCATATCCTCCCGATTGGGAAATGTTGCTCCTTTCATCTCAACAGCTGCTAAGCTTTACTAGGCTGCAGAATGACAAGTGTTAAAAAAGAGGGGAAAAAAATCAAACAAGTAGAAGTTGTAGAGAAAAAGTGGTAGGAGGGAAATGAAACTGAGAAATATGTGCAGTTGATTAAGTGGCTGAAACTACCAGTTTTGTGTTATATATTGATTCTCACACCTTTTTTTATTTATTTATTTGATTGATGACAATGGTGTTTCATGTCAACTCAAGCCACAATAATATTTTACAGCCATGTTTGTGAGAGCTGAACTAAATGAGAACAATTGGGTCAGACATCCCTCAGTCACATTTCTTTGATTTAGTGAAGCAGGAGTCTATCTTTATTGTGCTGTTGCTAAAACCATCAGTAATTAAAGCTGAGTGCTTAAATCTTTGCAGTTCATCAAATAACATGCCCAACATGCTTGTTTATTGCAGAGATGTGTTAAACCTTTAAGTCAACTGACCCAGCAAAAGCAATCCTGTGAAGAACTGAAGAACCACAGGAAGTACTTGTTAGTTAGAATAATTTTAGAGGCAAAATATGCCCATTTTTTAAAAAATACTGCTCAGCAAACAGCTCCTAAATTGTTTGAGAAACGCAGAAACAATATGTTTTTTGCTGATACTTCCCATGCTAATTTTCCACAAAAACGGAGAAGTATAACATCCACAAAGTAACACCAATTAAAAGGACAATGAGGCTCTGATGGGGGGGACCAAATGAAAAAAAAACCCAAAACCAAAAAAACCTCAACCAATCAAACCATAATAGCATACTTGTTTATGCAATATGATTAGTAAAGCGAAGTGTGTCTCCTGTGCAGTTCTATTGAAGTCACCATAAACTTTCAATATATACAAGTATATCATATAAATACCACATTTCTGAATTTCTCTCACAAAGATGCTATGTGAAGCAAGAGTTCTGGCCACTGAAGTTTTAAAAAAGCCCTGGGTTTGGTATTGTTACACTTAATAATTTCTTTTTGTTGTTAGGCAAAATAAAAATACACAGTAACATATGTCCCAGCTCCAACAACTTTACCTTAGTAACACATGAGAGCTATGGGATTGATTTCCTGAAATGCACAGGAAATCTTTGAAATGAAACAATATTTTTAGAGACACTCATCTGGATCTAAAGCCTGTACAGCTGTCAGAAGCTGCTGAATAGGAACCCTAAAGAAGTGCTCTTGGAAGGCTACAAAAAGGTTGTGAGTGTTGTGTGGAAGTAACTCCAGATTTAATCAATGTTAGTCCAGCTATCAGAGAGCTCTAATGGAGCAGGCTTTGCCTGAAACACTCCTGTTGAGTCTTTTGACTAACTGAAGCAACTTATATTTTGTCCAACTGGATATAAGCAAAAATAGCTTTAAGAGAGAAAGGACACAGAGCCAAATACTGTTGAGCTAGGATCCTCACAAACAGCCATCCCTGGGAGGAAATAAGATGAACTCTGTCTAGTTTGTTGCTACAAATAAAGTGAAACACCAAATAGGAGTAAGACTTTCCATAGCACATGGACTGGACTGGTGGAGCAGCCTGGGATAATGTTTGTGCTTATCATATAATTCAGGGGGAGATGGAAACTTTACCTTTCTGATTCTTTAATGTAAATTAATTTTTTTACTTGTCAAAATTGTATCAAAAATCCAGTGGAAAGAACAGACTATTCTTTTTAAAAGTAAACAAACAAACAAGACAGCTTTGATTTGAAATGAAACAAACAGCTATGAAAGGATAGGCTTTCATTATTTTGGAGACCTTGGCATTCTTGCAGATATATTCATGAATTAATCATTAAAAAACCTAAACTCAAAAAATCATGCATTTTCCCATGCAAACAATCTCTGAGTATTGAAAATGGTTATTAAACTATAGTTCTTTCAACTCCTTGCATCAGGAACCTGTTTCACACACAGCTGACTGAAAGATTAGTGTGACATGAAAGTTCCTGTGATCTTGCCAAACCAAAGAAAGTTGTGAGTAGACACTGGCAGTGTGTCACCATGCATTCTCAGTACTAAAGGCTGATAACAAGACTCCTATACATATAGTAAACAGCAGGACTTTTGGAATGCCATGCAGCTTTTAAATTATTAGCACTAATTAGCCAAATCAAAAAAAGATCAGGAAACACATTAGAAGTGAAGACAAGTCTACCTGTATTGCTGTGTCAAAATTACATTTCCAAACAACCAATTAGTAAAGACAACCTTTCAGCCCAATAAGCCATATGTAAAGTGGGACGGCTTCATTACAGTGGCTCCCTAATTAAAATGTAAAGGCTGCTGATCATTGCATAATTAAACAACATGTCATGTGGTTTCATCTGGCAATTGCAAGCAGCTAGGCCTGAAATCATTAATGACTAAGATGTCGCCTAAATGAGTCCAGAGACTGTAGAACTACATTCTGTCAGAATGGAGAGCATCCGATGGTCATTATGGAGATAATATCCTCCAAAGGGACTGCTCTGTAAAAATGTGGAAGTTCTTTCTCTCAAAATGACTTTGACTTTTTATATCCAGTTTTCTTACTAATTAGCCTAAAAGAAAAAGGCTAGCAGGGCTAATTAACTTCCAGCTACTGTAATCTAAATATGAAGCTGCAGAAACAAAGATTTTCCCTGTGGATATCCTTAAAGTTTTTCGTAAGTTAAAGCTCTGCTACGGAGAAAATATTTTTTGGGTAACCTAATGCCTTGATTGAGAATCCTTACATGGCTTCTCACTTTTCAGAATGCCCAGGGAGAAAAAGCACTTGCAGCAATAGTTCTCTGTGTTCAGCAAACCACAGACCATCCATACAGCACTCATTGATGATGCACAGAAATACTAAGGATCAAACAGTGAATTTCTAGTGCTGTGAATTTACTGGTGAACTTTGGGCATGGAAATTGTTTCGCAAAACAATAATGCCAGTCACAAGAAAAGCATATATTGTGAAAATATACACACTTCCCACCTATACTTCAGGAGTTTAAAAGTGTAATGGACAAAACAATGTGAGTTCAAGTTCCTTTGGAAAGAAGAGTAGAAAGGAGGTTTTATAAGCAGCCAGAAACAGCATCTGTTCCACATCCCAATCAAAACTTGACAGTTCATCTTCAGCTTGTCTTGGATCTCCCCTGTGTATCCTTCACACACACCTTTACCTCAACAGGGAATTCAGATGTTTTCTTTTGGTCACTTTGATGCTAAATCTCATTCAAGGGCTTTGCCATTTGAAAATAAATAACACTGGGACTAACTGAACTCAAAAGAACACAACTTGGCAGAGAAATAAAGTAGTTGTTAGTGCTTGCCAGATTTACAGATTCATAGATAATAAAGAACTAAATTAATTTAGGGGAGAAAGAATTTTTTTAAATACAGCAACAATAAATATCTGAAAACAGCAAATCTAAAACTAAGGATTAACATGTGATAAATGCAGTGCACATTTTATTTCTCAGCCCATAATACCTATTTCAGGTTGTCAATCTCTCATCAAGGCTTGATGAACTGATAAAGGATCAGTTGAAGACTTTTGCTTCAAATATGTACATTTTTCTTGTTCCAAGAAAAAAACTCAGACTAGTCACAAAGTAAACCATCAAGATGAATGCTAAAAGTGAGAGTCAGCTGTGAAAAAATTATCTCTTTGCAAACTTTGTAGTAGAAAACCAATTTAAATCTTGTTTCCAGCATTTTTACCACTCTCTGTCTCTTTAGAAATTCTGTGGACTTACACAGATATAAAACAGATCCAGCTAAAATAATTCAATTGCAACCAGTGTGAAGTATGTGAGAAAGACAAGAAACTGACCTTACTGACTCCCAGGATTGTACTTCATATAAGCAATTTGACTCAAAAAACACAAACAAGAGCCATTTCCATTGTAATTAAATGATGCAATTCCCTTCTGAGGTTTCTGGATTTCTGGCAATTTAAATTTGAGGTTGGTTCTATGGCACACTGTTATGATTGTTTTGATTATTCCTCTTCATTTCTGATCTAATAATTGCAACCAACCTGTTGCCTGAAAATCATCCTCAGTATTTCCTCTGTTATCTCCAACATAAGTTGTGCTCTAGACAGACACAGACCTGTCCTCTTGGAGCTTGTGGAGAATAGTTATCAACTGCGTGGGAGACAGAGTAGAATGATAGAGTACATGGGAAGGGAGAGAGGGAAACAAACTGTGAGAAATTGCACAGCAATTGCTGTGGTTCCAGGTAACAAATAACTGGCCTGTGAGCTCAACAAACCACTAGATGTGCTTAGCTTGTAATGGACATCTCCTGTTACCCTATCACTTTCAGTCTCAGAGCACAGCCAGAGTCTGACTCTTAAAAGGTTTGGCTCGGTTCTGAACTCTTTCAGACATTCCCAAAATCAATAAAGATCACGGCCATTATTTAACATGGAGTTAAATTCCAGACCAGTAAAACAAATTTGTACATAATTTTATCTTTTAGAATATGATTAGACATGCTTTTTCTTCTTTATACTATTCACTTTTTCACCACAGTTTATACTGAACAGTCTGAGAGCTGCCAGCATTCAATGAAACCCTGGCAGACGAGCCTGTCCTTTCCCTGTTCCATGTAAATGCTCTTTAAGTTTTGAATGCATCAATCATGTCACAGCTAATCACGCTACAAATAGATTTAAAAATAAATAAATATAAATCCATGGTGAACAGATAGATGTCTTTTTTCTGCATAATGCATTAATTGCAGTAAACCATATGATTTCTTATGATCATTAAATGTACCTTGATAAAGTTCTTCATTCACCTGCAGCATCTCGATCTGTTTATATGTACTGCACACCCCTGATGTGGATCAGCCATAGGACACTGCATACATTTCACATACAAAAACACTCCTTTTCTTACTCTCATTAAAACTACAACAGGCCAATTCCATTTACTGAACTTCCATAAGGAAAAGGTAGCAGCCCTTCTTTTCCTGCGAAGACAGGAGTGACCACAGCACTCACAAGGCTGGGAGACTTCACCTGGCACATGCAATCACTAAGCTGACTGAGAAGGGATCGTCTCAGACACAATTCACTCAAAGCAGGAACCAACTACTTGGAGTTCCAAAAAACCCCCAGAATGGCAGATGTGTTTCTATATTTTTATTCTGAGTGTCAAACGTTTGCTTTCTTGTTGTTTGTTCTTCTTCCCACGCTACACTAGAAAACTGAAATTCTGCTACTGGATAATAATGTAAATTTTGGCTCTAATGCATAACTTTCTAGAGAGCTAAGGAAGTTATTGTATCATACTTCTTTATAGACAGAGTGTCCCAAAGAACTTTACAACAAAGTATTTCACTGACAGCACAGTGAGTGCAGAAAAATGTGGCAGCTGGAAAGCTCTCAGCAAAACCTCAGAAATATTCATAGGCAATAGGAATTCTTTTATTGAGAAGATCTGTTGCCCAGGAACTCAGAGTTTATTTCTGTTCTTTTTCACAAGAAAGACCTGACACGAGTTTTTCTTCATCAAGATAAGGATCCTCTTAGATTCTTCACATTAGATGTGTTAACTGGTTTCAGTTAGAAGACACAGTATTTCACACCACCTAACAGAATATTGAAATGGAAGGCCGAACAAAACTGTGGTGAAAACAGTCCCAAAATACAGGGATTCTGAAGAAACAGCATTACCTACACAGTTTTGCTGATGTCTTCTGGAGTCTAAAAAAAAACCCGGTATATAACCCTGCTGATGTTGTTATAGATGATAAACTTCTGAGTGCAGACTCATTTTACACCAGTCAGTAAAACAGGGAATATATTTCTGTACATATACATATACTGCTAGGATATGTTACATCACAGCTATGATAGGGGAAACACTGGAATGTAGCTGGCAGAACTGAAATAACAGGATTGACACTGACAGTCACACTGGAAATATTCATTCAAACTCCAGCACCATTCTTGAGGAGACAAATATAGCCACAAATTCTTGGAAGCGTGAATGGTTTGGTCCTGTTTATCTTCCCTGTAAATATCAAGGTCCACAAAGTTTTAGCCTCAGACCTGTACTTAGCTGCAATTTCATATGGAATTAGGATCATTAGCCTGTTTTACCCAGTCGACACTGGTTATTTCCAAGGCCAGCTCTCCCCCATCTGCTCACATTCCCTGTCTTCCTTTACCAGTTCATCCACAGATCACTCAATTTGCTGCCTTTTTTCATCTCTTTATTGTGTGAGCAATTGAGTATTGCAATCAGAGACACTTTAACTGCCAGCTCCAACCAGGTTCTTGGATGCAGAGACATTACTTTTGTAGCATAGGCTGAAATCCTACAGAATTACCATGGCTTAACATGTAAAATATTCAACCTTCATATGTAATGATCTTAACAGCACTTCAAGCAGTGGATCCACCAAGGGTCACAAATAGGATTCTGGGATCTAAAAGGGAACCTTCTGTTATACCAGTACTGTCCAAACCATCACTTGTTTTTTAGCTAGAACCATGTATCTGCACTTCAGTGCTCCACCCAAACTTAATTACTTGGTTTACCCCACGGCTGCAAACTAAGGCAGCTTCAAAATGAGGGTGGCTTATATTAACTACATTTTAATTACTGTCTTATGCACCATAACAGTAATAATGGTTGTGTTAACGCAGGGGAATGAATTTTCCTTCACTGAGATCAGTAGTAAGTCTGTTTTGAACTTTCACAAGGAGAGATACCTGATGATATTTTTTTAAAAATATAATATATATATCTGCATTCTTAAAAATTACGAAGATGCATGGAAATCAAGAATCAGAGGTCTGTAAACACAAGTTGCACCCAGATTTTCAACTGCCTCCTGTCTGAAGATTTTACTATGAAAGAAATTCAAGCTCCCATGCTGAGGACTACAGTTAAAAGCTGGAAATAGGCACTGTGCTAATTCTTTCAGGTTTTACTTTCAAACTCATTTTCACACATTTAAATTCTCCAGTGTACCTAAGGACATTCCTATGACTTTTTCCTATGACTCCAATGGAAGAACCGTAAACATATCCCATACTTTAGCCAAATGAAACCTGTCAAACTTGAGGTCAAATTCATCCCAGCCATCTCAGCAAGTAAAATAATTCCTAAATACCAATTTCAAGTTTTTGCAGCAGAAAAGACAAATCAAACAGACCTTCATAATGTCATGAAGGTACAGAAGAAGGATTACAAGAATCTGTGAGGTGCAGAAGCCTTTAAACAGTGTTGTTTGCTATAAAACATGACAACACCAGAGAATGTTGAGAGAGTGATTCTGCCAGTCACTCTTCAAACATTCTGCACTAAAGACGACCAGCACAGATTTTGCTGCACTCAATTTAGTGCTCAATGTAAAGCAAATAGTGGTTTAACTGAACTTTCTAACTTCCTTTTCTAGAAAGGGAAAAATTTTGTTTGAAGGAGAAACATTTTTTTAGTTATTTGTGGGGTTTTTTTTAAACATCTGCCCTCGTTGCACCTCTTGATACTGCTATGTAGCACTAGCACTGTGTTTCCATCCCTATTTGGAATGCTATGTGCTAGACTGAGGCCTGATCTTGAGGGAATTACAGGTTAGATGGCAGTGCCACTCAGAAAATGCTACTCTGGAGTACTACAGTTTAATAAAAATTAAAGAGAGAAAATTAACTAATCCAAGGTTTAAAAATGTCAACCAAAAATGAAAGAAGGTAAAGGAAGAAAGAGTGAAGATGATTATTTAAAAATTGAAAGTACAATCTCCTCAGAGATGGTGAAAGTCAGAGGGACAGCAAAGTTTGCAATCTTTATTTAGAAAGGTGCTGCCTGTACCTTTCGCTATTTCCAAGCCACCTACCACCACGTTCACCAAACTTTAAGTTGAAGGATTGTATACACAGCTGATTATTTCAGTTTTGAGCAAGCTGACTGTTCCAAAACATCTTGCACAGGTGCACGGAGACTGTCAGCTCTTCAGACAGAGCTGAGACAAGATTAAACTTTGACATTTAAAATATCATTATTAAAAATGTGTAATAAATTCAGTGGCTAATTGGATTACAGCTTTACTGACTACATTTCAACTACAGTCCTGACTATGCAGCTAACCTGTATATGAGGTTACCTCCACAAACTACAGTGCTCCTGTTCTCCTAATAATATATTCAGAGGTCTCTGCACAACACTGAGTAATAAAAAACTTTCTCTTATGGAAAATAACTGCTGAACAATGACATACACTGGTACTGGAGCCTGTTATACATCTTACTAGAAACCCCCTATTCTCTCCCACATTCACATCCCTGTAGTATCCTGCAGAGTAACTTCAGTGCATCTGAGAAAGGGTAAAAGCTTTGGGTTAATAATTCATTATGAATAGTCTACATTTTCATGCAGTGTGTATCCAGGTGATATTATGCTTAATGTAAATTCAAAATGTCAGCTTTAAAAAAAAAAAAAAAAAGGCATTTCTGCCTTTGTTTTAAGTGTGAACCCTGGAATAATTTATTCATGGTACCACAATAAACTGTCAGCTATCTTGACAACTAAAAATGAAGTGTACTGTACTCCTTGGAAATTCCCAGAAATATTTTTTTGTGTTACAAAAAGAATAGAGAGAAAAGACAACACATTGAAACCCACGGCCAGACTCCACAGAAACTTCATTCAGATGCCACTACATTAGGATCTGTAGAGCCCTTAAGTCATAACAACCTATCAGAAAAAAATCACCTGAAGTGATCTCAGCATATCTAAAAATGTTCAACTGTCGTTTTGAAGCAGTAATTCAAGTATTTAAACTCAGAAAAAAAGTCTTGATGGAAAATACAAGGGAAAAAAGCATGTTAGTGGAAGAAAAACTGCCTTAATTGGGTAGTTAAGAGTATTTGATAGGATTATAAAAAGGCAAAACTGTCAGAATTCAATTTTTCTATTGGCCACTGGCCAAAGCAGTGCAGATTTTAGAGGAAAGAATAAACCACCACAATTATACAGTGTCTCCCACACCAGATAATTTCAAAACAATTTTCAGCCTTTCACTTGTATTTGCGTGAGAGATTTTCACTGACTGTATGGTTTCCCATTGAATTTCTTCATCATTTAAGTGGAATATGCCTCAATGAAGAGCCACTGATTGCAGCAGCACCAACACAGATTTCTTGTGTGGACAAGCAAATACTCTAATTGCACCAGAAGAATTTATAGAATTTACTGAATCATTCCACTCCTGCAAAGTATCTGCACCAGAAGCTGTGTCAGTTCAGGTACCCCAATGACTCAGCTGGAGCTGGAGCAAATGTCCACCCCAGAAAAGCCTTGGAATGATTCGAGGTAACAGGTCAGCAGCAGCTCCCTGCTGTGAGACTTTCATTCATCTTCAGCTACCAAAGGGCTTCACTTCTCCACATGAGCCACAACTTTCTTGTTCCCCAAACTTTAACCCACGATTTTTAAAGGCTAACCATTCTTTTGACCTAAAAAAGCCTGCTCTAAGTAAGGAGAAACTCCCCAGGAAAGCAAGATAGAATGAAGATTCCAATACAGTTCAACACTGTTGGGATTATTTTCAAAAAGGAAAAAAAACTTGCATTACTTGATATGAACCCTGAAGAGCTGTCAGAATCACTGTCCACCCAGTGGAAAGAGATTTCTGCTTACTAAAATGGAAGGTCTCATGAAAGACCTTCATGTCTGCTGCCTTTGACAAGTAAGGAAGCTTTTTTCCCCATACAGGTGGCAAATTTATTTCTAAGTATTCTTTGATTACAACTTCTATATGAAAATGGCACAAGGGAACATAAGAGAAAAATAAGGTTGTATATTCATATATCAGAGCTCCAAGCTACATTCACTTGGTCTTAGCCTTTAAATGGCCACTGATAGTTCATTAATTTGTTGGTTTATATTATATATAAACATACAGTATTATATATTATGTATATGTTGTATACATATTATATAATATGCTATCATGTTATGTATATTTAAATATTAGTTACAATATCTATGTCTGTATTATACATCTATATGTCTTATCCACAGCAGACATTACATGTCATGCAGTTTGCTCATTGTTGTCTCAACTTCTTTCATTTGATCAAATAGAATGAAGAAAGAAGCTTCAAACTAAAATTTTTTGTAGTATCTACCATTAGTTACAATACATTTTGAGAAAGGACATGAGAGATCAAAGTCCTGCAAGGAAAATGTAGGAGTAATATCTTCCAATTGGTATTTTTTCTTTCCATTCCCTTCCCTCCTACTACCAATATGACTTTCTCAATTGACTTGGGGCAGATACATTGACAGCAAAAGAAGTAGCAACTATGTTAGAATCATTTCTGTTGGGCCCACAGTGACAATTTCTTTCAAGCAGATGAAATCATAGAACCAAAAAATGGTTTAGGTTAGAAAGCACCTCTAAGATCAGTGAGTTCACCCATCAATCCAGCACTGCCAAGTCCACAACTAGACCATGTCCCCAAGTGCCACATCTGTATGTCTTTTTAATACCTCTAGGCATGGTGACTCCACTATTTCCCTGGGTAGCCTGACCCTTCCCCAGCTCTGTTCCCTTCTCTGGACCTGCCCCAGCACCTCAGTGTCCCCCCTGCACTGAGGGGCCCAGACTGGGCACAGCACTCGAGGTGTGGCACAGGGGGACAGTCCCTGCCCTGGTCCTGCTGCCACACTATTGCTGGTACGGGCCAGGATGGCATTGGCCTCCTTGGCCACCTGGACTGGTTAATGTTCAGCTACTGCCCACCAACACACCCAGGTCCTTTTCCATCAGACGCTTTCCAGCCACTCTGCCCCAAGCCTGGAATACTGCCTGGGCTTGTTGTGACCAAAGTGCAGGACCTGGCACATGGCCTTGTTGAACCTCATACCACTGGCCTTGGCCCATCAATCCAGCCCATCCAGATCCTTCTGTAGAGCCTTCCTGTCCTCCAGCAGATGAACACTCCTGCACAGCTTGGTGCCATCTGCAATCTCTCTGAAGGGGCACTTGACCCCCTCATCCAGACCACTGATAAACAGGACTGGCCCCAGTTTGAGCACTGGGGAACCACTTGTGACCAGCTTCTGAACTGGGTTTAACTCACCCACCACCATCTTCTGGCCTTGGCCATCCAGTCAGCGCACCCAGCAAAGAGTGCACCATGCAAGCCAGGGGCAGCCAGTTTCTCCAGGAGAATGATGTGGGGAATCATGTCAGAGGCTTTACTAAAGTCCAGCTAGACACATTCACAGCTTTCCTCTCATCCAGTGAGTGAGTCACCTTGTCAAAGATTGGGTTAGTCAAACAGGAACTTTCATAAACCCACAGTGACTGTGCCTGATCCCCTGGTGGTCCTGCATGTGCCATGTGATGGCACTCAGGATGATTTGCTCATGGCATTCAGAAGAAATACCTGCCTTTTGAAGAGTCCCGGGATTTTGCTCTATATTGTTTTATCATCACTGCACATTAGATATTAATAACTGCAAATATGACAGATAAAAAGACCTCTTGACTTATCCTGAGGATGGTTGCAAATTAGGAACCGTGACATTTTGCAGTGTGTGTCTCTTCTCTGTACCACTTCCAGGGGTAGGCTAATGCACTTAAGTGACATGTAATATCCTTGCATTTTTATTCCTTATTGGAGATTTTCAATTTCCAGATTGAAAGTTCCAAACACAACAGTTCTGATAACATTATCAGATATCTGAAATTCTGGGGAAAATAGCTGCTGCACAAAGAGATCATCTCTTTTTTTTATGTTCAGGAGTCAAATGCACATGCTCATGGCATACAGAAACATTTCTATCGTTTCAATTTTCACATTTTCATATCAATTCTAACAACTGATCAATATCCAAAGTAACAGTTTATAATCATTAGCTGAAGAATTCATCTTTGCCTCAAGTGGAAGTCTCCATCCCTTGATGCTGTAACCCTGTGAGGAGGATTACCAACCTTAGAATTTGGTACCTACTGCAAATATTTGATATGGGGTGTTACATTATGAGTAATAGCTTATTACAATACATTCTATTGGTTCACCTACAACCAGCACACCCTCCATTTTTCACACAGCTTTTGTGTTCTGAAATACAGCAGCCCAGCATATTAAAAAATAAATTAATCTTTTCTTAATGTCACATGTGACATTTCAGAGAGAAAAAAAAAATAGAGCACTTCCTTTCTTCTTTTTTCACTGGAACAATTTCTTCCTCCTTAACAGAGGTTTAAGCACATTCTACCCAACAGAGCTGTAGTGTATGAAACTAGCATAACTGATGGTATCTTCAACTCTTACTATTACATGTTCATTACCTAAAATAATTAAAACTTAAGGGAAATTACAAAGTATAACTGTGAAAGGCAGGCAAGATTTACAAAATTACCCTTCTAAGACTGTGATGAATCTAATTACTGTAACAATCCATCATTGTCTATTGTGTGTCATGAGAAACAGCTGCTTCTGTTGGATTCACAACATTCTCCCCATCTCTTACCTGTAACCAGCCAGCAGGAGCTAAACCAGCCGACTGACTGCTCTTTTGTTGTGGGCAATCTGGTGAAGATTCAAGTATCAGCATAGATTACAGGCAGTACCAGCCTTTTAGTTGTCAAACAATTACTCTTCAAATGAGGAGCGGGACTGAAACTGCCATCAAATTAGCCCTTGGTGTTATGAAGACCAAGTATAGTGACCATGGGCAGTCCTGCCATGCAAATGATATAATTACACGTGTATTTTCTATTAAGGCATTCATGGGAAGGGCCTATAAATGGTTTAAGTTTCTACAATTAGGCGATTTAACTTCCTTTTTTCATTCCAAAACATTAAATCCAGGCTGAAAACTATATTTTAGAATCTTAATGAACATTAGTACTCTTCCAAAATAGCATTAGATAACTTTTATTTCTATTCAAGTTTTTCTGCCTTTTGACCTCCACATGCTGCATATATACTGACAAATATTTTAATGTGATCATTGCTATGATAAAAACAGGTCCCCGTATAAAAATATTAAGATGAAAGAAAGCGAGATTCAATGTTCTGGTCTTACTGAGGGTCATGAGCCTGGATCATTCTACCTGAATAATCCTACCCTAAACCAAATCATTTATTAAATCAGCATTTCTCTCGCATCCCACCCAAACATATCTGATGAATCGGCACTTTCTCATCATGGGCAAAAAGATAAAGCACTCCTTGTATACACAATTAAGCACTGTATTCTTTTTCTTGCTTGAGGAGCATGGAGAGTAATAAACTTGCTATAAATTTGTTCTTCAATTACAAACCAAAAAGCAACACAAACATTTGATGTGCTTTTTAAAAACACTGATTTTAAAAAAATAGAGTTAAACCTGTTTCGCTTACAATTAAAAAAAAAATGAGGTTTTATAAATAACAGATACATATACATTATCAGGGAATGGCAATGGCTACAAAAACAATTTATTTACATGCTGCTAGTTGTTTAATCATCTTTAAATTGTTTCTGAAAATTAATTTAAAAATTATTTCCTGATCTCAGTTGCTTAGCAAGTGAATATTATGAATATGAATAGCCTGTTTACCCTGTTTTCACATTTCATAAAGTTCCTATGCATTTAGACGTTCCAGGATTTATACTTACTGCTTTGAAATATATGTGAAGGACCAAAGATTCTATGAATTACAAAAATCAACCAACACATCAAACGACCAAAAAATGCTTGCACTGTTTAAAAGACATAATCTGAGGATAAAGAACTAAGCTCAGACAACAAGTAAATTAGATTTATGTCTTGCATGTAAAGATTACTGATATCAAATGCTCACTTGTCTCAATTTATCTTAAGCAGAAGTGAGGGCAATGGCACTTATGAAGAGTCTAGAAATAATAAATTACATCTTATTGCATGAAGTCAAAGGTTAAACTTATTATTGCTCACCATAGGCCAACCTTAACCCCAGGATTAATGCCATAAACAAAAAGAGAATTCCGTTTGCACACATAATGCACGAGGTTAATGTCTCTGAAGGATTACAAAAGGGAAATGATGCCCCCTACTGCTCCCGGGAAATGTCTCTGTATAAACACGAGATTTTGGTTCAAAGGGAAATTATCATGTAAAACCAATGAACATGTATTTTCAAACTAACCCGTGCTCATTAGCATGACATCTGCCAAGGACAATTTATTTCTTCTTTGGCTTTTAATTAAAACATATGAAGGGCCTTTCCTTGTAGAGGAAACTCTCAGGAACATAAACAGCTGGAGTGAATACAGAATCTAAGTTTCTCAGAAGTTTTCCATTTCAGCGAATAAAGCATGAAGATTTAATTCAGTATTTTTTCTTTATGCATTTCTGATTACACCAAACTTCAAATAATAACTTTTATGTAGCAATAATATTTTTCAAATGGCAAAATTGATAGGATTGAGTTTGCAATTTGACAAAATTCATTAACAGTTAACAAAGCTCTAATGGATTTCTGGCTGGATGGGTAGAGCTGCAATATTATTGTTTAAAACACTTTTCAAGGAAAGAGAGCTCAAATACTGAAGAACCTTTCCCAGTGTCATATTTGTTTTCTTTTTAAGCCACAATAGACCCAATGATATCAATACTCCTGATTTCCAACAGTGTAAGTGAAAAATAACCCCCAAATTCTTAAAGGTATTTGAACAGATTGAACTTGTCTATTTCAAAGTAAACTATTTACATAAATGCACGTTGGGTACATTATTGCCTTTGATCTGACCTTCAGCACCCTTGAGACAATTGTTAAACACATTTAATCTCAAATTTGCTCTCACCTGTCTTTGTTCAAGGAGTTCACAAGTGCTTATGGCACAAAAATAAAATTAAATCAGCAAAGTTAATGAGCTGATATGAATAGGCATGCTTTTTTTACTACAAAGTTCTATTTTACCACAAATCCTACCATGTGTCCTGATATTATTGAGACAATATTTCTGTGACCTGACACTGGCCATTTTCAGCTCAAAGCACAGTGAAACACTGATACAAGAGGAGCAGCTTTTACCTGGGTCCTGTGAGGACGCTCCTTCTGTTGAGTCTGAGAAATGAAAAAACTTTCTCATTCATTGTCAGAGCATAAGAAATTGAAAATGCAGCACCTGTGTTATGGGAAACATTTGGTTAGAACAGTTGCTGCTCATTTATGGGAACTTTACAACTCATCAAAAATAGGTAAATAATGTTCATGATGGTTGACCCTTTAACCAGACCCAAGACATGCTCAGTGTTGAGGTTTAACAAAAAATAAAAATTCTATTCAAACTTATAGGATTATATGCCATAAACATATGTATCATGTTTTGTTAAGAGCATATTTTCAAATAAGTTCAGAAATCAGATTTCGTGCCACCTTATCTTTTTTTTTACTGTTGACAATTTCTGGCAGAAAGTTTGGCCCTCATACCTGAGTAACACTAGTTCAAGAGATTGCAGAGGTATATACAGATTCAAATAAATATGAAATGTTTCAAGTCAAAGGAGATAATTTTAAGCCAACAGGCAAACCTGCGTTTAACTGTGCTCAAATACAGCTGAAATGCAACTGAAGATAGTCCTGACTCATACATATTCCTACACGTCTCATAGAAGTGTGTTGGTTTAGTATTCAGTGGTCTGAAGATGACTGGAGACTGACAGAACTTCAGTAGGAAAACGTGGTAACACACCTGACAGAAGTTTTAAAAATTTCTTCCATCTTATAAAGCAAATTACCTCCAAGTTATTTTTCCCAGATTTTGATGTAGGACTCTCTATAATAACACAAAACTTAGAGCTTATTTCTATTACTTGTAGTGGAATAGGTTGAAATGGGATGGTATCTTCCTGAAAGTGTTTTACTATTTTTCTACCAATCACATAAAGGAAGGCATCCCATTTCTCTAAATATGCTTTCTAAATGTGAAAGGGTTAAAGCAATTTCCAAAGGTCTCTGTCTAGGAAAAGCCCTCCACTGATATTTAACTGAACTGCCTTTGCTCTGAGGCATGCAGTAAAATACACCGGAATCAAATGGAAATGCATCATTGTGCTTTATGGAAAGAAAGTCACCTTAATTTGCTTTTTTCACCATTAGACAAGCCTAGCATGCCCAGTTGGTTTAAATAAAATTTTATTGAAATTGTTGCAAATATTCTGATTTACAACAGCTGATGATTAATCCCACTGATTTTAGCAGGATTAGATATTAGACCTTCTTCTCAGAGAAAGTCTGTGAGCCCAATTTTTGACTGTAGTGTTTTCATACAGACCTCTCAAGGGAGGATCAGTTGCAGTGAAAATATATCAGAAACATTTTCACACACTTTGACTGGGTAAAAGTCAATGCACGTACTGAAAGTCTGGTCCAGCTTACTCTCCATACAGAAAAGTTTAAAATAAGCATGGTGTATTCAGAGGGAAAAGAACACCCTTCTTTAATTGAAGAAAAGATATTGTTCAGTGCCAGGAAATATAAACCAAATATTACTGTTCTTTTTTAGACATTAAAATAATATTAAAATTTAGGACCAGATTCTGGAAAACTTTTCTAAAGTAGATGAGCATTTAGTCAGTTCAGCAGTCTAAATGAAGACAATGGGACCATACATACAGATTAATATGAATTTCTGTTGGTCTTAACCTTATAACAGTCAGATTTTGTGTAAGCTCTCTGCAAACTGACAACCTTCAGACATGGAAGTTTTTACAGCTATTCTAATTCTGCTTTGCACAAGTATAAATAGCAAAACAAAAAGCAAATCACCTACAATAAAGTTTTAAAAGCATTAAAAAGCCACTGTAAGCACACCTTCAAAGCCAATTGCACCCCCTGTACCTTTCAACTTCCCACCAGCTCTTTGAAACTGTACTAGCCCTCCCAGAAAGACAGAAATCAGTTAAAGAGCTTTATAAAGCCCCTAGTTACAAGATTAGCAAGAATACTGCTTTAGTTTTTGCAGTTACAGAAACTCCGAAGAAGTACATTGATTTTAAACTAACTTACAGGGTAGCAGCTGAGCATGGCTCCCTTTTTGTAGCATTTCAGCTGATGCTGAGCTCTGTATGCCTCAGAGACAGCTGCATGGGGGTGACACCCCTTCAAATGCCACTTGTCATTTCTGCAAGTAATTCAGTAGTGCTCAATCCCCTCTCACAATAGAGATTATACTCTTAGGTTGTCATTTGTTTTGTCAGTTATTCAAGTGAAGCTGCAATGTTTAAATACATGGCAGTCACACAGTGTGGAACCTTTAAAATGTCTGGTAATAATACAGCTAAATATTTACATTTAAAAAAAATCCCCACAAAACTGTCTCCTGGAACATTTCCCAGGCTAAATAACAGTCTTTGCCAATACACCTGCAGCTTTTTGTAACTAATTAAGAAACTTAAGCAAACACAATCAAAAAGCCTCAAAAACCAGATGCAGAGCCCATTGCTTGAAAAGAAAAATATTACCCACTCTCAAACAACTGATGCATGTGTAATTGCAATGCTTTTGTCTTTTTTTCCTTTTATAAAGATTCACTTATTTACAACAGATTCTTTTGAAAGAAATTTGGAAATAAAAAAGTATTTAATTCTAAAATTATCAGACACAATATGTTTCTTTAATAGAAACTCCTAATTACAGAATCCATACCTGGGCTTATTTTCAAAAAGTTTGCCTCTCGATGCTAAAGTTGATGATCTGTGAGGTCAGTAGGATGTCACCATTGCAATAAATTCTCCAAAAGGGAAACCTTCTTAATCACAAGTGTCATTAGGGCCTAAAGCAGATATAAATATCTGTCACTGCAAAATTGGGGACTTCAATAAGATCTAGAAGTTGGTCTTTATAAAGCATTGTGCATCATTTTATTTCAAGCCATTTTTGGCTTTTTGCTCTGTAGTTCTGTAGACAACAACATCAAAAATTGTAGTTAAAACATATAGCAAAATTTCCTAATGAGAATTTGAGACTGTCTTAAGTTTTATCAGAATATTATATATGGTTTGAGAGTTCTAGTTATATGTATTTATATATATTCCCATCTGAAATATGTTTTATTTGAGGTATCACTTTAAAAAAAAAAAAAGCTACTATTTGTACTATGGCTACAAATTAAAGCTTCTGCTATTCCAATGCATGCAGGGTATTTTCTATACCCTGGTATTTTAGATCCCCATCCTGCAAAGAATGAACAAATATTTAAGTTTATGCATGCAAATAACCCCACTGAAGGCCACAATACTAATGGTGAGGATCAGAGCACTGTCTGAAAAGTGCACCATCATAGACTGCATAGCTCATGTACCCAACACAGATCTAAGAAACAATTTTAAAATTTGGTTGCCATGTTGTTTCAACCAAAACAGCTCCTGTGTCAAGGATGCAGCTCAAGGCCAAACAATCCAGGAAGGCCCAGTTTCATAAAATAATTTAAGCAACCTATTTTCAATTGGAGAAATTTGAATATAAACCAAGAAGTTGCACAAGGCACCTGAAGAAAGCTGTTGTAAAACATGAAAGACAAAACTCCTATTTCCACATTGCCATTATGGTATTTCCCCAACAGTTATACAAATTTTGAACTTGGCAACAACTCCCTCACATTCAGGGCAATCTGTAATTTGTCCCACTGGTGTGCCAAGTAGAAATGCACGAGCAAGCATTGGGTGTACCAATTCTTTTGACTGCTACCAGCTAAACATTGCACTTTTCCTTCTCCAAAATAAGCTCACAAGATGCAACCAAAGATTCAGGAAAGTGAAATTTCCCCTTCAACCAAACAGGGCCTATCACTTTGCATATTTTACTGTGAAAAGCCCATAGGATGAAAAAAAAAAAAGTCATTCTTTCCTGACAAATTCACTTTGTAAGCAGCCTGTTATAAAATGTCTAGTTCTCAACCTAGCTCATATTTGGGTTTGTATACCTGAACATGTGCCTGTGACAAGAGGCTTGGAATTCCTTCAATTTCTCCTAAGTATGAGGAAGATCAAATTCAGGCTGCAGTTCCAAACAACCGCTAAATAAAAATAAACAAACAAAAAAGTTAAAAAGTTACTATAACCTAAATATTTTTTCTAGTCTGTGTCACAATAATGCAGGCAGTTCCAACTTGTTTTAATAATTGTGCCATTGCTGTAAATGACATTTGAATACAGATTTATCAAGAATATGTATAGAACTATACAGATTACAATAAATCCGGCGGTGAGATTGTTTTTTATAACATACAGAATGGCAAAATAGATAAGAAAATATCCTCACACCAAGCATTGCCCGCTTCATTTAGAAACCAGTAATCCTTCATTTAGCTGAGATATTCCAAAAGGCTGCGTTAATTTGGTAGGCAGAATTTCCTTTCAGCTTTTTAATGATACTTTGTGTCCCAAAATGCTGGTAATTTCATTTGTTATTATAAAGTTCCTTGCTTACAATTAAATTTGTAAGCAGTACTGACTAAAAGCAGCACTGGCTGCAGTGGCTGCATTTCCACAGTGGATGGCACCAATCGCTGCAGAAATCACCTTGCTGAATGTTATATTACGTTCTTGTACGAGAACCTTGCAGGACGACTCGATGGGGAGGCAAAATGTCAATGTCTAAAGAACAAAACCAGGGGAAAGCGTTCCGGGAAGTCCTCGAGGGAAGGATCTCTCTGGAATGGGGCACTCCCTGTCCCCACCCCGTGCTGGGCGCAGTTACCGTGGCGCAAATGCCGCATTGGAGTCAAACACGGAACACTTCAAACTCAGAGAGGAAAATATATATACGAATACCTGGGTGTGAGCGTCTAGTGTGGTTTTCTGATGGGACAAGAGCTGCGAGCGCTCATTTGGTTAAAAAGCTCTAATCAGGGACACAAGTGCCTCTCTAAAAGTGGTATTTTGTATTTTCGTGTTAATCCTTTCCTGATGAAACACGCAGGTAGATCAAAACGAAATGTGTACGTTTGAGTAGGCAGCAATAAAACATCCGTCCTCCCGTCGGAGGGTGCATTTAATGCGGAGGCGCTAGCAGGGACTTTGCCGGGGTGCTGAGGAGGAGGATCAGACAGTGTGGGGGCCGTGAGGGCTGAGGGGGCCACAAGGACCCTGTGGGGTGGAACCATCGAAAGGGACGGGCCAGGAGGGCGGGGCGGGCTCTGCTCGGCGCGCCACAAACCCCTACAGGGGAAGTTCCACCCGGCCGTGAGGGGGAACCCCTTAGTGTGCCGTGCCCGTGCACGGGAACGGACTGCCCGGAGAAAGGCCCTGGGGACACTGCGCGGCCGTCGGGACCGGCCGGGCCGGGCCGAACGCACCGGAAGCAGCGGCTGCAGCGGGGGCGGAGCCTGAGGGGAACGGGGGAGGGGCCAAGGGAGGGGCGGGACCAAACGCAGTGGGCGGGGACAAGGGTCAGGGGCGGGGTCAGGGGCTGTGGGGCGGGCCAAGGACGGGGCGGGACCAAAAGAGGTGGGGACGGGGCCAGGGACCGGGGGCCAAGGGCAGGGGCGGGACCAGGGACGGAGGCGGGGCCAAAAGCAGCCGGAGCAGGGCGAGGAGCCGCCGGGGGCGTGGCCTTGCTCAGCCTGGGGGCGTGGCAATTCTCGGTGGGGGCGTAACCATGCTCGGTGGGGGTGTAGCCATGCTCGGTGGGGACGTAGCCATGCTCGGTGGGGGCGTAGCCATGCTCGGTGGGGGCGTAACCATGCTCGGTGGGGGTGTAGCCATGCTCGGTGGGGGTGTAGCCATGCTCGGTGGGGGCGTGGCCAGGCTCGTGAGGGCGTGGCCCTGCTCGGCCGGGGGCGTGTCCATGCCCATTGTGGGCAGGGCGCTGCCGCCGCCCTTCACAAAGATGGCGGCGCTGGCGCGGGGGGGCCTGTAGTAGTGCCGTCGCGGGGGAATGACGCGGCGGCTGGAGCGGAGGGCGCGGTGATTCCCGGTGTTGTCGTTCCCGGTCCCGGCGTTGTTGTTGTTGTTGTCGTCGTCGTCGTCGTCGTCGTGGTGCCCGCCCCCGCTCCCGGCGTTGCTGTTGTTGTTGTGCCCGCCCCCGGGGCTGTCCTTCTCGGGCCATGGCACCGCGGCCGGCCCCGCGCTGATGGCGGCGCGCCGGGCCCCGCGCGGCCCCGCGCCCGCGCCCGGGGTGGACGAGTTCACCGTCCCGGCCGAGAAGAGCCGGCTCCTGGAGCGCAGCCGGGGCCGCATCGAGCGCCTGTTCGAGGTGCGGCTGGCCGTGCTGGGCGCGCAGGGGGACTGGCAGCCCGCGCTGCCGCCCGCCGCCGCCGCCAGGATCTGGGTGCAGCTGGCGGGCAGCGGGAAGGCCGTGAGCAGCGCCAAGGTACGGGAGAGCGGGGCCGGGGGCACCGGGGCTGCCCCGGCAGGAGGGCTGTGTGCTCCGAGGGGACACACCGGGGGCTGCCCCGGCAGGAGGGCTGTGTGCTCTGAGGGGACACACCGGGGGCTGCCCCGGCAGGAGGGCTGTGCTATGCCCGGGAGTGTTGACACAAGCAGCGGGGATAGTGGAAACTGGGAGTGTGGAGATAGCGGCGAGGGACGGGGCGAAGGCCGGGCCGGACGTGCCGCTCTCCCCCCAGAGCCGAGGAGCTCCCGCGGGTGTCGGGGCGGTGCCGGGTTTCCCTCAAACCCCACGGACTCAGCCCCTCGCTAGCAGAGCCCCCCTGGAGGGCTGGTGGGGCTGGGATTGCCCCGGTGTGAACCCAGAAGGAGCCGCCCCTTTCCCCCTTCCCCCGGCCCTGTGCTGGGGCTGCTCCTGCGGGGCACAGAACGCCTCAGGAGGCTGTGTGTGTGTGGCTGTGTGTGTGTCCGACTGGGGCACAAATTGGCTCTGAAGGGCCTTCACACTCCTTAAATGCCGAGTCCAGGAGCCCATGGGGGGAGTTTCTCAGCAGTAATGCTGAAATTAATCTTACTCATAGCGAACCTGGCGAGTGGGGCTGTTTGAGTCATGTGCTGAGAATTCGGGGTAGGCTGAAGGAAGGTACCTTTCAAAACCAAAATCTCGGTATGTGGGCGTTTGCCCGTCTGTTTGTTTAAATACACGGGGATGGTACGGGGTGTGTTTTGTGACCTGGCAGCCTGCTTCCAAAAGCTTGGTCCCTTAACTGTGCCATGCATAAGGCCTGTAAGGAAAATACTGTAAATGTTGAGGGGGCTGAATGATTTGACTCCGAAATTCATTTCACACCAATTTGCGTGGGCTCAAACTCCAGAAACAGGTACAGGTAGCTGTTCTCCTCTGGGCACCTGCAGTACAGCTTCCTTTTCCTTCCAGGAAACTAAAGCATGAAATAAATAGCACAAGACTTCAGTTTTGTAATTACTGCTTTTCCTAACAACATACGAAATGTTTCCAACTCCTAATACTTAGAGGTTATGAGAAACTCAACTTCACTTGCACATAGAGCAGTTTTCAGACACTGTAGGAATTATTAACTGGAACGTAGTCAGCTCCAAATCTTTATTGTATCCCTTTAAAAGATTTGGTCATAGCAGTTTCGATTTTAATTCATCAGTCACATGCAATGTATCCATTCTTCAGTGCTGCTTAGTAAAAGAAAAAAAGTTCCCAGATTTTGAGTATCCTTTTTCCCAATGACGTTGTTATCCTGTTGCTCAGCAAAAGCAGTCTGATGAGTAAGGCCTGGAAAGTAATCCTGTGGGTTTGCTGCACTTTGTGTTTTGCACTTGTGTGCCTCGATACCTGTGCGATGATGTAACTCAAACTCAAGGAAACGGTGTCACGTTATTCATTACCTTCTGCTGGCTTTCAGTTCCGTTTCAAAGAAGTTTAGTTTTTGAGAGTAAAGATAGATAATAAAACGTGTACTTGGGAGGCTGCAAATACAGTGACTCGGCTTAGAAACTGGTTTCGCGACATTAAAGAATTTTAAGCATGGAAAGAGACAGTTTGGGGAAAAATAACGCTACTTGAAATAATAGATAGTATACTGTATTGGTAGAGTCCAGAACTCTGGACACATTTACAGCAAGGTAGTATAGTGAATTTACCTGCAGTAATTTATAGGTGGCAGAAATAGCTGTAGGATTTTTAAAGTTTCTTTTTTATCTTTGTAAAACCTGAACTTCAGGAACACGGAACTATCTGGAGCCTGGAGTTTTCTCAGTCATTTGTCAGTAGCAAAAATATAGGATAGCTACTCTTGGGATAAGCCTTAGGAAATGTTCTTTAGAAATTGTTTTTAGAAGTCCAGGTTGATGAACTAGGTAGAATTCTCTAGTGGAAGGCATTTGCTCGTGAAGCAGATGTTCGCTTTAACCAAAGAATAGGGATGGGAAAAGAAGTCTCTTTTGACTTGTCTTTTAAACTGTTTGAGCTATAACTTAAGTACCCTCTTACTATTAATAAATTTATTTACAAACAATAGGATATAAAAGAAAGGCTTCTGTGAGATGTATTTTAAAATCATTTCAGATAACTATTTTGTTTCTATTATCTGGTTTACTGGCAGTATTTACTTTCTCACATTTCTGATGCTAAGTTTGCTTTGTTTTCTGATGTACTTGTCCATTATTGACCTAGTAAAAGCTAACAGAATATATTAGCTTTTCACAACTATTCACTCTGTTCTCTTTCTCCTTCTAGGAGTACATCAAGGGACTGTGTGAACCTGAACTAGAAGAAAAGGAGTACTACCCAAAGGACATGCACTGCATCTTCGTTGGTGCACAGAGCCTATTTCTCAACAGTCTTATTCAGGATACCTGTGCTGATGTGACAGTGCTGGAAATGGGATTGCTCGTTATTAAGGGGGGTGCAGAAGCTGTTGTTATGGCTCAAAGTCACGTGCAGCAGTTTGTGAAGCTTTTTGAGAATAATGCAAGCTTATTAAATGACAAAGAATCGGAGATTAAAAAGCAATTCAGGCAATTTGTGGAAGCACATGCAGATAAGTATACAATGGATTTACTGATTTTGCCTAGTGCACTAAAAAGAGAACTCCTGGCTCTTACCCAAAGTGACTTCTGCGAAGTGGAGAATGATATCATCGATCTTACAGGTTCTGGAAGCCCAACAGAGCTTGTACAGGACAACGCCTCCAAAGCAGCTTCTACAAACAGAGATGGGAGGGCAGGTGGTGAGGAAGCAAGAAACAATGCTGGCACACCTGTAACTGAGCTTACAAAGAAAATGGACATGGCGTTTTCTGATGCTCCTGAAACAAGTTTTGTTCCCATAAGAGAGCCTGTTTTAGAGGCAGTGGCACTTAAAGAAAGGCAGTCATGTAAGAGAAGATCTTCTGAGGACGAGGAAAGGCTCCCTAAAAAGCAATTCTCTTTGGAAAATGATCAGCAAGTGAAATCTTTACACAATAATCTTTCAGACAGTGATGCAGTTATTGATCTGTTTTCGGATAACTGCAGTGAATCAGATGAACCTACTTATTGCCTTAAAGAAGGTGATGATATCAGTGAGGAAATGGAATATAAGATTCTTGTGAACTTTTTCAGAACAATGGGGTATTCACAAAATATTGTAGAAAAAGTTATTGGTATCCTAGGACAATCTGTGGAACCATTAATACTGCTGGAAGAAATTGAAAAGGAAAATTTAAAGTTTCAAAAAGAATGCGAACAGCCATCTCAAAAGCTTAGAACTGTCAATCCTCCTTTAGGAAATAATGCTAATAATTCACAAAAACTAGAAAACAAAGGTATTTCTAGGAAAAGTCCACTTAAATCCAGTCATATTTCACAGGAGACAAAAAATGATTATCACAAAGTAAGAGGTGCACCAGATACTCAAGTTGATGAAGAAGATAAAATGCATATGTTGGCATGGAAACCTGCTTCCCCTTCCAGCAAAAATTCAGCTATATGCCATAAAGAGAGAGACATTTACTGCCCTGGTAAGAGTCATAGTTCAAGGTCAAGCCATATAGAAAGTGATGGCACTGTAACTCTGAGCACTTCACAAGCTGGAGCTCTAAAAGATGTTGACTTTATAGCCAGAGGGAGCTCAAATTTGCAGTATGTTTCAGCTAAGAAAAAATCTGCAAGGCCCTCGAGTGGACAGAACAGCCATCCTGTTTCTGAGGACAGAGTGGGACACTGCAGCTCTGCTCCAGCAAGATCTCTCTACCAACACCTTTCCCAAACCTCAAATTGTGTAAATTCAGTCCCAGACTACTTACCATCTTCACAAACACATCCTTCAGATCCTGGCAGAGAGATGGTGGGACCACACAGGCATCACCCTGACCCTTCAGTTACCGGGGCTCAAAGATTTTTGGACTCTCTGAAGAAGCCGTACAGACTGGAGTTGAAAAATGAACCTGGGAATCCAAATTTAAAACATATAATTATTGATGGGAGCAATGTTGCAATTTCGTGAGTATCCTTACTTCCAGTTATCCCTTTACTAACGGTGTAATGAACTTTCAAATGGAACGGGGGCTAAGAGGTTGCAGTGGCACGAGTAAAGCTTTTGCTGGCTGGGTTTTGGTGAGCAACAGTCCCTGTACACTGCAAGGATTTTCAGCTACTGGTAGTGGCTGCATTGGTAAGTTTTGGTAAAACTTCAGAATGAAAAATTAAATGAGATTGACAGTAGCAATCTTCATTTCCAATACAGCAATTTTGTTTAGTGACAGCATTCATTTCTATGACTGTCGTGTTTGGAGTTATTGAGGTACTGTGCATAGAAGGAAATCCAGGAGTTTTTAGCAGGTAAACTATGTGGCACTTCAGTACACAAATCCAGCTAGAACAATGTGGTTGTGGGACATTCTATTGTGAAACAGTTCTTTCAGAATCTTTGGGTCTAAAAAAAATTACATAGTCTGCACTTGAAAAAATGCAGTAACTGGTTAAAGTAAAATAAATAATTCTTGACTTTGACTTAAAAACTGGTCAGTAGTTTTAGTACTCTGGAAAGTATTTTCTATAAAACCTTTTATCTTTCCTGCTCTGGTAGGAATTTGTAATTTGCAAAAATGGGTAGCTTGGATTTATAAAAAATTACCTGAAAACTTAAACATAATAGGCTATGAAAGCTGGAACTAGATATACTTTAGAGGCAGATGAAATCTTTTTGAATAGCAAGATGTTTCAAGATGAAAAGTGCATTGATATTTGCTGATTAGTTACATAAACTTCCAGATGATACCTTGAAATTCCTGGATGTATTCAGAAATATTTCTTCTGCTTTTTTAAACTCAAATCATATATAAAAATACCACTTTTGTGGGTTTGTGACAGGCCCCTTAGGTTTCTGCTAGATCACTGTTTTTCCCCATTTAGAACAAAACATACATTTTTGAAAATTAAGAGCTTCAAATGCAGTTTAAGGACCAAGGACCTTGTAATACAGAAATGGTTGCAGTTAGCTCAGGAAGTCTCTGTAGTGCAGACAAGGTATTGAAAGTAAATCTAAGTAACTTCTCTTTATGAGAAGGAATGTTGGAAGATTTTTTAATGTGTAGCCTCTTACTGAGCAATCATGAATTGAAAAAGGTGCCGTTCATCCTTGCGATTTGGTTTCACCGAGTTCATTGCCCAGAGATAGTCCCTCATGACTGGCAGCAGTAAAACTTCTCTGATCAGTCACTGGAGAATTCAGATTTTCTGCCATTTTATACTCTGGCTAACTTTAAAGGGAATGCCGGATGTGATCCATAACTCTTTACACTGCTTTAATTCAAGTACAGTGTTTTGCTACAGTAAGTCGTTTTTAAAGCAAACATTTCCTCGTTGTTCAGACTCTGTTATTTAGAAAATAGTGATGCGAAAGTGCAAGTTGCAACTGAGTCATAAACTACCTTGAACTTTGAAAACTGTGTATTAGTGGAAGAAAAACGCAAAGTGTTGGAATCATGTGGGAAATAACAAATGTACTGCATCCTTTTTGTCTTTTTTTTTCAATACAAAGATTTTTTTTTATCTGTGTATTTCATCATCATTTCATGGGGGTTTGTGTCTGGTTGTTTTAACAATTAAAATACATCTGAAACCAATTAATTAAAAAATGGTGAATAAACATCTGCTTATCTCTGACTGTGAGACTAGTAGTCTCCTGAGCACCCCATGAATAAAAAAAAATAATCTGAGTTTTCATCCCAATATGTATGTATTTACTAACTCTAGATGTGCATTACTGGAGTTCTGGTATTTCCTCCATCCATCCAGTGGACTGCCTTGCACACCAGCTGGGGTGCACACACCCCATGTCAGTGCAGGGCACAGTAGCTGAGTGCTACAGTCTCCAAAAAAAGGTCCTATAACACCTGCTGCTCAGCCAGATGAAACCTGCTTATGCAATGTAAAGGACAGAGCTGCCTCAAAGTAGCAGAACCATCAAGGTATTTAAATGTCCTACTAAGTAATCAATGCATGGGAGCCTGTTGGTTTTATTGTGTAGGTATTCTGCACTTCCTTCTGGCTAAAAAAAGCCTCATTATTTTTTTGCATCTTAGAAAGTGAAGAATCATTTGCAATTTTGCTTTGAGGGTTTTTTTCAGTTTTACTTCTCAGTACCTTGAAGTTATGACAACTACTTCCATGCCTGTGCTGGCTTGGGGTTCTTTTAACCCCTGAGTATTGTGGGGTTGGTTTGTTTGTTTTAATGGGGGTGGGTATTAATGCATTACCCACATACTTAGACTAATTTCCAGGTGGGTTTCTGAATCACTGCCTGCCTCACGTCTTAAGTCTGGAAGACTTCAGGAAGCTGTAGATTTTTCCTTTTGACAAGTGCAGGACATTGCTGTGTTGTTAGCTGTGCTTTGTGTGCTTGTGGAATGAAAGAAAGCCCAGAGTTTACCCTAGCTGCTAACAAGTCTTTTTAAAAATTGCCTCTTTTCATAGGCTAAAAATGGGCCTTTGAAGGCAGATGGAAATATCCAGGTAGTTGTTGGGTACTTTTGGTGGTGTGTGCCCTGCCCCACTCCCCCTTGTCCTTGGGCCTCTGCGGTCTCCAGAGCTCCTGATAAGCCTTGACCAAACCGGCTGAGCTGTGAAGTGTCCCTTGACCTTATCAGCTGGGCCATGAGGCACTCCCTGGTCCTACCAGGAGCTCTTGCAGCGTAAAGGCACCGTGGTTACTGCACGCTGGGGGCAAGGCCAGTAGTTAGCGAGCTGGGTTATGGCCAGGATGGGAACTCACTGAGGACCAAATCAATCCTCTTGTGGTCCTGAGTGAGGCCCTTTGGGCTCTCCCTGCGAGGGGGACACCACCCAGAGCTCACAAGCCCTCAGGTGTGCGGTACTTGAAGGACTGACGCTGACAAGGAGGCTCCCACACACCTCTCCAGGCTTCCTGAGGTGCACCTTTATGCACAGAGAAATGGGGCCACGCATTGCTTTACCTGGGAGCGTGGGAATGGATCATGGTACGAATGTTCCCATCTCAAACCCCTGATTAAGTCACTGTTACAACTAGTGAACCCCATGGAATTACTTTGTAAATGTTGAAGTACTCAGTGGTTAAGTGCTGTTAAACCCTTTTTGCACCCTTATCTTTGCGCCTTCACCCCCTTTTGAGTTCCCAGCTTTGGTGTAAATCACTCCAAATTGCATCTAATTTGATGTTCCTTTGTATGCTTTCATCTGTGTAATAAGTAATGAACTTATCAAAAGTTCAGAAGTGTGAATGTTGCTACTGACCTCTGTAAACTCACAAATTCAAAGTAAATGCTTTTATCAATGCCATTGATGGAGTTTCTTTAAGCGGCCAAACCACTCCTTTGCAACAGTACTTTAGTTACAAACCCAAAGTGAAAACATTACATGTCCCAGAAGGCAACCTGCTGTTTGCTGTTTTGTACTGCTTATGATCATCTCTTGTTTAATCTAAGAAGTGCCTTTGGAGAGTCTTCATAGGTTTTTAAAGACTTGGGACAGCCAAACCCAGCACTGACAATGGCAGCTGGAGAGCAGATGCAGTCTGTGAAATGGATGTCTTGAAAAGGCCACCTTGCTGCGGTTACTTGTTGTCCTTCCAGATGTTTATCTAGCTCAAATAAAGCATTTCATATTTCTGTTTGTTTAGCAGCAACATATTTATTAATACTACATCTTACCTTAATTCTCCATGTTATTTGATGAGGTTATATTGCATTTAGTTGCCTTTTTTTTTTTTTAAGGTGTAACAGAGTGGGACTTTGTGATCATTCAGGACAAATCAAAAGCTGCTTTTCTAAGCCTCCAAACTTTTCAAAAACAGTGCACTGTGTAGTTGAGCCAGCTTAAAGCTTTAAAAGAGAATGGAGAAGCAGAGAAGGCATAAATTTTGACATGACTGTCAAGACCTCTGGATTTCTTGAAATCCAGTTGAGAACGATTAATTCATTGAAAATATTTAACAGAGTTTTCCAGTTTGTTGAGTAGGATACCTAACTTAAAGTAGGGAGTTGGGGTTTGTTTTTATGACCTGGAAGGTTTACTCTTCTGTGACAATTACATTCCTTTATTTGACTGCTCTTGACATCAAGAATACTTCCTTCTACTAGGGCAAGTGTGCCATAGTATTTTCCCCCCCTCTGGTGTTAGTAAGTCAGACTTTTATTCTTTTATGTTTCAGGTGTAGCTTACTTATTTTTCTGCCTTTCTACCGAAAGAATTCCTCTCCAAATTCAGAGCACTTTAATAGTTTTAAATTTATTTTAAAAGGAATTTACAAAGTTGGAAAAGGATAAATGAGTGCTGCAAAAGGCTGAGTTTCACTGTAAAATGTTTCCATGGAAATCTTTTAAAACCATTCTGTTGGGAAGATTTCTTGGTAGGTTAAACTAGGGTTTAAAGATAAGATTCTGTTCAAACTAGCAGGGCTTACCATTAGGTTTATGATATGCAATTGCACATTACCTGGGAGTCTGGTTTAAAGTACGAATAACACTTGCTCACTTATTGTTCCAAGAACTTGGCAATGACTTACCATCTAACTCAAAACATAGACTGGGCACTATTGTGCCAGAAATGCTTTGTCTGCTCATGCCATCAGTGTTCAGTCAGTGTGTCTCTTCTAGCAAAGCATATCTTTGTTTTGTCTAAGAGTGGCGTCCAATCTATGAAAATGTGCAGGGAAAAGTTTCTGGATAAAAACTGGTTCTACCCTTTATGTACAGTTTCAGTAGGTGTTTTGTAGGAATTTAGTCTAAAGATATTTTTTTATTCTATCTTCTCTGCTTTATTTTAAAATTCTTTTCCCATTATACCACAGTAACTCAGTTCCCAGAGTCTGTTTAGACAGTTATTTGCTAAAGGAGGCATTTGTGCTGTGTATTAAATAGGCATATAGGATCATTGAGAATTCTGATTGGGAAGGACCTTGCAAGGTCATCAACTCAAATCTTTGTATCTCTCATATTGGACAGTTATCCCATATTATGTAATGGAATATATAATATGTATTCCATATTTCTGGAAAGTCACTTAAGTGACTTGTAAAGACAGATTTATAATGGGCATCTTAAATTTTTAAATGGAGGAAAAAGATTGCCACAAAAATAAAGTGTTTTGAAAATCTTTTTGCAAAGAAATTTCATTGTTTTGCTTCAAAACAATAGCTCAGACTTGAAGGAAGGGGAGGCCCTAAAATCTTGAATTGTCAGAGAGCTTCACAGTTGTAATCCTTGGTCGTCAGTTGAACCAAAAGTCTTCTATTTTGTAGTAGGACTGTATTTGGAACTACCACAATATTGGATTGTTATATATGTGAAATAATATCTATAATTATATGTAATAACATATATATGCACATACTCAGATGTCAGAAACTGTGCCTAATGCCCTCGTTTTTAAAGTTACTCTTTCTAAGGATTTTTTTTTAAATTTTTTTCTGTTTACCCCACTCTTGCTGTGCCCAAGAAACTGCAAGGAGGCTGAGCTATAAAGTTGCAAGGTGATGTATCTATTCTCTTGCTGAGAATCTCTTTCCATTTGTAAGACTCCTCATCCATAACATCCTTTTCTTTTGATGAGGCTGTATGTGTAACTTCCAGCTTCACTGTGCAAGGCTTTGTTGCATTTTCTTTGTACTCACAGTAGTAAAACGCCAGTGAATTTAATCTCCCTTCTCTTTCTTTCCCCCCAGTCACGGTCTGAGGAAATTCTTCTCCTGCCGGGGAATTGCCATCGCTGTTGACTACTTTTGGAAACGTGGCCACAGAAACATAACTGTGTTTGTGCCACAGTGGAGAACCAGGCGTGACCCTTTGATTACAGGTGAGGGGAATTTCCTCACGTTTTCTTAATTACAACAGACTGTGAGTATTTCTTTGAATACTTCTGGGAAGAATGAATGGAGAAGGAGTACTTCCTAACCCATAAACATGAGCAGTCTGGCTGCTCAGCATGAGTAATTGGGTTTCCATATGCAGTGTGAGACACTGAAATGCTGCTCAGGCAAACTGGTGTGCTGTAAGTGGAGGCCTTTTTAGTTTGGTTTTTGTTTGCTCTTCAGTTTCTGGTTTTGACCTCTTCCCCATTTTTATATATTAGTAGTTCGGTTCTATGTAGTTTCTATAGATGAATTGTACAAAAATAGCCCATCTCTGCTAATTATATCTCAGACTAATTGTCAAATCATGTTTTAACAGAGCAGGATTTCTTAACACAGCTCCAGGATGTTGGAATATTATCTTTAACCCCTGCAAGGATGGTTTTAGGAGCAAGAATTGCTTCTCACGATGACAGGTACAGAATGTACATAGTTTTAAAGTCTTTTTAAACATCTGACTAATGGTTCTACTAGCAAGTTCTGCAGCCTCTCTAGACAGAGCTATACATCCAACTTAAGACTCAGATCCACATCTGTTATATTATTTTACTGTTGTAAGAAACACTCCTGTGTATTCAGAAAGTCACAGAAAATGGCAAATTTTCATGTCAATTAAAAAAAAAAAAGGTCCATTTCAAATGTCATCACTTGTATTGAGGAAGCAATCCTCCAGTAATGCTTCTATGCTTTCCTGACCATCAGTCTATCCCTAAATTGCCTTTTATGTTTGGGGCATAAATCAGCTCCTGCTCAGGTACAATTTAGCTCCATTTTTCTCTTGATGCCATGGTGGCTTAAAGACATCACTGTGTATTTGGAGCAGTGTATTTTTAACAGTAAGTTCCCAAGTTAATTTGAGCACCAAAGATCAATTTCAAAATATGTTCTTTCAGTGAGCAGCACAAGAGTAAAGCTTTAGGAGTTTGTGTTGTGGGAGTTTCCCAGTGCTTCCTGTTGCCAGGTTTTCCCACTCTGGAGACACAGTTAAAAGCACGTGCTGCTTGAGTTATTTGAGGGGTTTTTTTTTCCACAACCAGTTTTCCTAATTCTCCATGGATGGACAGCTTGCAGCTTTGAAATTGTGTTCTGCAGGTCACCACAGATTGCTGGATTTTGGGTTCTTCCTTCCTACGAATAATCATTCATATTTTGTTTTTCTGACTACAGAATTGTCAAGTTCTTGTGTCACAGGCATGTCTATTTTTGTTAGATTGCACAATCCAGTAAGTGATTTCAAAACTTTGATATGCAAAAGATATATAAAGTAGAGTGTACTTAATTTATCTTCCTTCTTAAAATACAGCAACTTGGATTTATTAACTATTAACATTGTAGGGAAAAAGAAAGTGCCAGGCAGCCGAGTTGGAGTTGTTTACACGCTGATGTTTTATATACACCCAGCCTTTCATATAAAATGCTTTGGGTGCAGTATTTACAGTTGAGATTACTGTGAAAATATTTGTACTCTTTTTAAAAGTGCCCACTTTCCTTTAAAAGAACACTATCCATTTTCTTGTTGCTCAAATAGCTTCAAATGGCAAAAAGCTTGTTTTCAGAGAACCTAAATTGAAAGCAAAGCTGGGGAATTTTTAATAAATCAGTGGTTACATTTTGTCATAATCTAACAACAAAGTCATTAACAAGTGTTGACAGAACAAACAACACACATAACACTGTCTTGCAGAACATAGACATTAATGCTTAGCAAAAAAGTATGTGGAAATGAGTTTGTGTTGGAATGTGTAATAAATACTGTGGCGTTCCATAAAGCAACCCATTTACCTCTACAAATACTTAGATCATGGTGCTTGGGGGGTTTTGTTTGTGTGTGGGTTGTTTTGTTTTGTAAAGACTGCTGCACTAAATAAATGCATGCCACTCCAAACATTGTTTAAGGTGGGTCAAAACAGTAATTTCCTGGTAATCAAAGTGCTTGTTTCACGCAAATAGATTACTTTTGGATGATGCCATGTTTAGTTTTCTAGATCTTTGGATCGTTTTCAGCAAAGCAAACTATCTTAAGGATCTTTGAAATTATTTTTACAGGTTTTTATTACACCTTGCTGATAAAACTGGAGGTGTTATTGTGACTAATGATAACTTCAGAGAATTTGTGACAGAATCATTTGCCTGGAGAGAAATTATTCAAAAAAGGTAATTACTGAATTTCTCTGGTGTCTTAAAAGCCTGTCTGCCCTTGCAGTTGTAGGTACTCTACCTTCATGTTGTTTGGTTTTTTTTTATTTTAAATTAATCTGTTATGCAATTATGCTAGATCCCAAGAAGGTACTGTCTGTGTTTCACTATGTTGATTCATGGTCTTGTAGTCATGTGTTAAGTAGTCCAGCGTCCCTATTATTCATATATTTTCTGATTTATGTCTGTTAATTGCTCACATAAATAGAAGCTTGGTGTAACAGCACAGCTATATCACTTCTGAAGTTGGATCCTGTTACAGCACACACTTTGCAGTCCACTTTCACACCCTGCCTTGTTTAAAACTTCATGTTTTTCAGACATGAGAGCTGATGTGCACTCAGAGTGTCACTTCTGAGGTTTCGGAATCAGTCACTCTTTATTCAAATACAACAGATTGGCATAGCTAAGCAAAATGAGCACTTGCACCATATCCATGTAGCCATTTCCCTGCAAATGTTGAGTGTCCTTTGGGTTTAGATGAGTTCAGTTAGCTATCAAATATCCCTGCTTCAGCTTATGCAGTCTGTTTCTTTTGTGCAACTTGTTTCTTTTTTTTTTTTTTTCAGTTTGTTGGGGTTGGGTATTTGGGTTTTTTCCCCTTTTAGTTAAATCAGGTCACTTTACTTTAAAGGTATAATCGTTTGTTACTGAAATTTCCCACTAACCTCTGTCTCCCTGCCATCTTCTGAGGGTACATCTGCTACAGCGACTTCGGTCTGTATAGGTCTAATGATAAGTAATTAAAAATTGCCCTGGTTTCTCACAATATACATGGGGGAATGTGGAGTTGATGTTGCAAATCATGTAGGTATTTACACTGTTTATGGAGTGAATTCTCCCCAAGTCAGGTTCTGTTCTACAGAACTGTAGCAAGAATACTTGGCATGTCATCTCGAGTCTGTGGTTTTCTAAGAGCTTGTGTTAACATCTGCTATTAGTTTTACTTCTGGGGAAATTCCCCTGTACCAGACTCTCTTCTTGCAGGCAGATTTTAGTTGAACTGTTTTTTTCAGTGCCCATTTTCCCCTGTCCCAAAATGATTCCAGAAAAAAATTAAAAAAGCTTTGTGTCTTTACAGCTAATGCTATGTTTGCTAGTTTTGTGACTTTCTGCTGACACAGGTATTTTAGCTACTTGATTGAAGATCCTTACAAGAGGAGTTCGAACAATCTGAAAATCTTCTCTAATCACCTAGAAAATTCCACCCCACCCCATCTTGTTGCAAAAATTTGCATCATAAAAGAATTGTCATAAAAACCAACCAAACAAAAACAAACCACCTCTGTGTTCTGCAGTGTAATGGGAAGAGTTCTCGGCTCCCATTGGATTATTTTGACAGTGAATGGTGGTTGTATCTCAAATGGGTTTACTGATTAATCTTCAGTGGTTCCTGATGTGGCATAAAGCGCCTCCTCTAAGGCAGTTTGTCCCTGCTACAAAGGTGAAGGACAGGGGTGTGCTACCCTGTTATTTCATAATATTGGTGGAACTCTCTTGCAGGTTGCTCCAGTACACTTTTGCTGGTGATATATTTATGGTTCCTGACGATCCTTTGGGAAGAAATGGACCCAGATTAGATGACTTCCTTCGAAGTGAAGGCCGTCCTAGGTAAAAGCACTGCTTTCACTTTTGCTTCAGACAGTTACCATTTCACATTTGAAATAAACTGTTTACCTGGTTCACTCAGACACTGTAAAAGCACAGTAAAGTTAAGCAAGAACATTGTAGGATATAGTAGCTCAACAAAAAACATGCTTTTCCTGTTCAGAAACTGCTGGTGACATTTGTGTCTAATCAAGATGTCTCTCAGAACTAAGAAAAGTAAGTCACGAACTTCCTTTGAGATTTGATTGCGGTGACTTCCATGCAAAGGTGTGTTAACAGCACACCGAGGTGCCAGTCATTTTGGTACGTGGTGCTCGGGCATCCTGTTCATGACACTGATGTTATCTCAAACACCTTGGCTGGTCACCTACGCAGGGTGGGACAAAGTGCTACAAACACTCTGCACTTGGGTTTTTTTGTCATGGGAGAGACATTTCAGCCCATGTTGAGGGTACAGTACTGTTAACTTCTGAGACATTGTTGCTAAACGCACTTGTATTTAAGTAATAATTATAAATATTAATGTACGTATACTGTTCCTTTAAGATTAAGATACTTTTAAAATGCGCATATATTCAAAGTATGAATTTGCTTTGCATTAACTACCAAGACCTGAAGATTATTTTGCTCTTTTGCCCAAGAAAATAATCTGCTCTTCTTTCACCAGCTTACGAATTACAAATGCTAATAATAATTCTGAGTACTGAGAGAGCTTTTAAAAACAAGTGAGGTAATTAAAAACTGGCAATAGAAAAGGCAAGCTATACTTAAGGATTAATACAAAGAGTGAGCAAGAATCTCATCTATTGGAAACATTTGAGGAAAGTAGAACATGTATATACCAATAGGTCACAAGTTGATTTGAAAATAAGTGTGTTGACATTAAAAAAGCAACTGCAGTTCTAGAACTCCAGTAGGAAATGCTAAGAAAGTATTCCAGCTCTTTACAAAACCCTTATGAGATGTTATTTGGAACACTGTTTTACCTGCCTGTGTCTGAGAAAAAGAAAATGAAAACAGAGTGTATTCTGAGAGATGAGTATGACGATTGTAGCAAGAGAAAGACTCCTTTGAGAAGACTACTTGATTTTTTATTTGTGAACTTGGAACTGGAACTAGGCTTTGAGGTTGGTTTGGTTTCGGTTGGGTTTTGTTTTTTTTTTGGGGGGTGTCAGGTAATACAGAAAAGCTGCCAGTGTAAAGACTTAATATTGTTCCTTCCCTGAGACTTTTCTACATAAATTAAATGATGCAGAAAGCATAAGTGGCACCAGGAATAAGATCAGAAACTAGAGGGATCTCGTGCAATTAGAGAACCTTTCCACATGATCAGTGGGAGGTGTCATAACCCAAATGCTTTTAAAATAGAGCTCAGTAATTTAGATACTGTTTCCTTGGTGGTAGGAAACTAGACTGTAACATGAGTTGCGGTTCACATCTCTGTTATCTGGTGGCATCTGAAGTAGGCTGGGCTCTAAGTTCTGTAGTGCTGGCAGTTTGTAGAGTAGCAATAACTTTTCAAAGTCTGAAATGAAAGGTCAATAATTAAGGAAGAGTATTCAAATCCTGACATTGCCAAAAATACTTAATTGCTTCATTAAAGATACCATACAAAAGAAAAAAAGCCCATGGTCAAAGTGTGAACGCAGCTCACAGTCAAGAGCAGAAGTAGATGAGGAATAGTCTTGTGGGGCGTCTGGAAACCCCTTTGGTCTGCCAGTATTTTCACATGTTCTGAGTCAGTGTACATGTGTTCAATGTATGTTTTTATCTATACCTTCATAAAATAAGCTTTGACTGTTACTGTATTCTGTCAAATAAAGTACTCAAAGCGTATTGAGATGATATTGGTGTTATTAGTTGTGCCAAATTCAAATGGAGAACTGTTAAACCTACTGTTTTGTTTCACTTTGAAAGAATGCTTGTCATTTGATTCCAGTCAGGAACTAGCTGAGCAGCAGTGCAGTGTAAGTCACACACATTTCTTTCTTGTACAGACACAGCTACAGCTACCATCTCCTTTGGCTTAATTTAATAAAAATTCTATTTTGTTCCACAGAGATTTTTGGTCAGCACAAAGGACTTCTCAGAGCAGTGGCCAATACACTTCGGAGACCCCTCTCTTCGCGCCCATAGCACCCAGCAGCAGCTGGCAGCCCGAAGGCAGAGCGCGTGAGGGTTGCTCATCACCGTGGCTTCCCCTGGAAGAAGAGGAGGCTTATCCACCGCAGAGATCTGCCTCAGAAACAGGACAGCTAAGAGAAGCCCTGATAAAAATCTTTCCTGATTATGATCAGAGACAGAAGATTGATCAAATACTTGCAGCTCATCCATTCATGAGAGATCTTAATGCACTGTCTGCCATGGTGCTTGACTGAACGTTGTACAAAGCTTTTATATCACAACTCATCTGACTAACAAATATCAATGTGAAGAAGAATGTCGCTCTATTATGTTACTTTGTGAATATTCAAAACTTAATTTTATTTGTATAAACAAAGATATTTTTGTGTATGTGCTCTTGCTAATAGATGCCAGGTTTTAGTAAATTAAAAACTGCTGCTACTACAGATTTATAGTAATATTTCCTATTGGAAAAAAAAACCCAAATCTTCTCTTTCATTTGAATTGCTTATTAAAGCAGTGGCAGTACTCACTTTTAAATGGAGTGTTAGTACTTTTTTAAGAACCCTTTCCCCAGAAGGGCAGAACCTGCCAGCTGGGAGAGCTCGGGGCGCTGCCGCGGCGCGGCCACCAGGGGGCGGCAGCCCCGGGAATGCCGCCCCCCCTCTGCAACGCCGGGGATGCTGCGGGGGGAAGATTGGATGCGAGGCAGGAGTCAGGGAGGCTGCTGTGGGCAAAACTGCGTTATGTGAATGACTTACGGATACTGAGCAGCCTTCTGATGCTCTGGGCAGCTAAGAAGCTTTGTGTGTATGAGTAAATCTTAGTGCCTGCTGAGTGAAATCCGAGAAAATCCATTTGCGTGCTCATACTACTATGTTGGAGTAGTTAGAAGAGAAGGCATAAATTCACAGCTCTCATCAATAGAAGATACTTTGAATGCTTTAAAGGCTGTGGTACCTACATTGGTTTTCTAGCTGGAAATTCTCTTGACCATCAGTACTCTTTCAGGATAGTTTTAATATCTTTAACAATTGCACTGATACCTGTTTGTCTTTGCCCTGCCTGTTCTAACTCTGAATGTTGTGATGTTAACAGAATGTGATGTTGTTTATATAGACATGACATGTTTGTGCAGAGCTCATATGCTGCAGTTACCATTCAGCTCCACCCCTTTAAAGCTGTTCTGGGATCTATCCCAAAGTAATGTGGAGTAAAAGGAACACAGTTTATGAAAGCTGACCAAAGGACCACTTTCAAGAGCAGAGCAAAGTGAAGATTACTGTGTGTCTGTCTCTGTACACACTTAAATCTGTTACACCTTCCCTTTAACCAGTTTCTGGTGCTAAGTAAAATTAGTAAAATCAAATTGGACCATAAAGCAAATGTGGGCTACAAGAGCCCAGGTTAAACTTCTGATGTACTCAGCCTTATCCAAAAGCATTAGTGGTCTCTCCAGTTCTCTGGGGTCTGAAATCACTCTTTGTCAAATGCAAAAGAGCTGAAATATACTGAGGAAAAGAGAGTGTTGAGAGTCTGTCGTCTGGCATGGTCCTTTCACGGGTCTTGTGAAGTCAGATACAGAAGCTGAAGTCTTGCTCTTTCCTTAAGCAACCTGAAAGAGAATTGCAGCAAGAAAAAAAGTTTTAGCAACAGTTATTATACCATCTCAAAAATACAAATGAGGATTAAGAAAGGTTTTTAGTATGTTTCTACATCCAAACAGACACATCTTAATTATTTTTTATCCTGTATAAGTGAATGCGGACTTCATTATTCAGGTGGCAGAACCATTCTGTTTTCCCAAGTGTGATGCAATGCCCAAGTTTCACCTTGCACTGCCTGGGGCCTGTGTGCATGTCTGAACATCTCCTTGAAGAACTTCTCTTCTTTTGCTTAGCTACATCCTGATTGCACATGTGTTCAATTTTTAGGTGCTGGTGTGGGGATATACATATATTGTAATCTTTATTTCATAGCATATGCTGAGTTGGAAGGGACCCATCAGGATCGCAGAGTCCAACTCCTAGCCCTGCACACTCCGACAATCCCATCCTGTGCCAGAGAGTGTTGTCCAAACGCTCCTTGAGCTCTGCCAGCCTTGGTGCTGTGCCCACTGCTCTGGGGAGCCTGGTCCCTCTGGGGGAAGAACCTTTTCATGAGATCCAACTTAAACCTCTCCTGACAGAACTCCAGCCATTCCCTGGGTCCTGTCAGTGGTCACAAGAGTGAAGAGGTTGCTACTCCTTCTTCTTTCTCTGTTTCTTTCTGTAGAGTCTGTTTCTGAAGCATTTGCTGTGTACAATTCAACCTTTGGTCGCTGAAACAACACAGCTAGAAGCCGTGTTTTGAATGGAAAATAACAGGAACCTTCCCTTCTGCGTGAGTGATGTGGCATTTCCCTCTTCCTCCCTTTAAAGGGGTAAAGTCCTGAGACTTTCTCTCTGATTCCTGGTGTGAGGCTGAGTACAAGATTTCTGTGACAAGTACAGCTTTCTGTTGAAAGGAGCTTTTTCTCTTAAGTTTGAAGAGCATGTAATGTAAATAATTTTATTCCAGTTGTAAACAAGCGAAGCTCCAATGAGTCCCAGTAGTCAGTGCCAGTGCTGCTGTTTTTCCTTTCTGTTTCAGTGCCATATTAGGGGAGCTTGTGTTTTGGAAGAGCATTTCTGAACTGCCTTTTGCAACAGCAGAGAAAGTGCCTGTGAAAGTTCCATGACAAACAGTGACTCATACAGTGTCTTTCTAATACTGGCAGTGTTTCCTTCTGTTTTGCAAGCTTGCAGGCTCTGTTTGATATGAATGCCTTTCTTGCTAGAACTTTGTGTAGCTGCATCCCATGCTATTTTTAGACCTGGGCCTGATTTATGTACTGGATGGCTCTGTTTTATTGGGAAGCTTGTAGCTCTGCTATAATTCACATACAGGACCTGTTATTTTCATAAATACAGTTTGGAATAATAATGACTTTGCAGATTCAAATGTAATCTGTGTGAAAAGCAGTAAAGCTATCGCAGGGTGTTCTGGTATTTGGAGGAGTCTGGTTATATAAGTAGGTGTGTCTGATGTGTTCAGTTTCTGTGTTTGATCACAGAATGGAAACCCAAGTGCCTTATAGTAGTGCAGCTCCCTGTGTTCAGAGTATCCTTCGTGCCCCTGGCAGCTGCTGGCTGTGCTCACTTCTGTACATATATGTTCATATGTAACTGTGCACAAAGTGGGAATACTGCAGTGCTCAAGCAGATAGGAAAGACAATGAATTTTAAAAAAACAAGTGGATTTTAGGTTTGTACATTTTTCACCTATGTGTGTATGCATTCGTGTTTAGGATGTGGTTCCATTGTACTACTGAAACTGCAGCTCTATATGACAAAACAAGTTTTGTTGTCTGCCTTATGGGTAGCTAAATTCTGTCACATTGCATTATATAATTTTAAATGGCTAATTCAAGTGAAGCCTTTTTTAAGAAGATACCGGGTTTGAATGCATTGCGTCCCCTTTTCAGTCTCTACTTGAGTATTTTTAACTGTTTTGGGAATGATACTTTCTGTGTACACAAGAGAACTAAAATATGTATTTTTTTAATTAAAAAAAATTCAGAAACTACAGTCCAAAGACATCAGAGTTCTACTAAGTATACCAATTAAATTTTATTTTCTTATCATTTGTCACTAAATGTAGGAATAATTGTGATTCAAATAATTCAAAGTAACGTATAATTTTTTCCCCCGGCTGTTGAATGAGCATGCAAAGTATTGAGTCTTAATATTGTAATTTCAAGATAAAACCTTGCTGAGCAAAATATTATTAAGAGGCTATTCATAAAAAATAAAAGGCTGGCTTGCATGTGCTTTACAGAAACACAGGCACACCCCTTCTTAAAAAGAATGTTAAAGGTGAATCCAAACTGTGAGCGTTTCAGTTCTTTATGTAACTGTAATTTCAGTGTCTCTGGAAGGAAATACCTTTCCCGGGACAGCAGAGGGTGCCACGGGCTCGCTCCTGCCGTGCAGCACATCCCTCCTCCAGGGGTGCTGGGGAGTGTCGGGGTGATGTCTGAGCACAGCGGAGTGACCCTGTCCCACTGCAGGGGGTCACCCCTGCGCCTTGTTTTGTCCTTTCAGTGTTTTATTATATCCTTGTCAGGTATGTTATGTTAGGTTTCGTTTGCTTCCCGGCTCAGGTACTGTTCTGTTCTTTGCTAATAGTTTATGCTTGATATGCACATGAAGTCGGTAGTGATACCTTCCATATGAGTTTTTTGAATTCAAAACCGTGGTCACGGTTCTGCTGTTGGAACGATTCTGGCTGCTAAAAGTTATGATATCAGTAAGAGAATTGGGATTTTTAAAAAAAATAAGATAAATTCAGAGATTAAAAATCAGAGAGGACAGCACAGAGGCTCACATAGAGCTGGCTGCCTAAAACCTGGTGAGGGGTAAAGCAGGATCCAAGAGCAGAGGCAGGGAGGGACCAGCCCCTCCACTGGGACTGGCACAGGGGACTAAAATGTGAGACCAGTCCGAGTGTGACTCCCTTATGTGAGAGCCATCACTGCTCCTTGGATCCACTGTGCCAAATAACTGTGTTTTACAAAGACAGGAGGAAATTGGGAATATCAAAAAGGCAGAGCATGAAGGTCTGGCAATATTTTCTGCGAGGAGGAGATGATACATTGTGGTTTATAAACACTTTGTGTGGGAGAGCTTTGCAGCAGAGGGCCTTGAATTAAGAGAAGCACATCAGAGTCCTTTGCCAGATCTTCTACTGGCAGAACACCAAGAATATGGATAAGGGCATTCTTGACATTCTGAAAGTGAAGGGGCATTAAAATAGTAATATTTGACATTCACTTGGAACAAATTAAGGTTTTCTGTCGCATTTGTAGCTACCCAATGATTCTTTACGTTAGGAAAATTGAATTTGTCATATTTTAACTCTTACCAAATTTCTATTCCCTTGGCATGTGTGTCTATCAGCTGTTAGCACCTAACCTAAAGAGAAATTTCCTGGGCTGACTGTAACTTGTTGTGGAACATGTGACATCAACACACACAATGTTTCCCTTCCAGATTTGAGCCAGAAACAGACCTTTGAATAAATGAATGAGATAGCACTAGAAATTAAATGGTCTAGGACAATGCCACTGTGATCATGAAATTCATTTGTAGCATCTCTATCAATTCAGTGTGTGCACATGGTTTATTTTTTGTTTAGAACCATTTCAATACACTAATTTTGATTAAAAATTATTTAGGGCTCTGACTAATAAGAGGTCTAAAATGTTACTGTGGGTGTTCGCAGGAGGTTCACTCCAGCAGCCCTTGCTCCTGTAGGATGCTGTGTGCTGGTTTCCCAGTTGTCACAGCTGGCATATTGCTTTAAACTGTTGTTTAAACTGTTGTAGGTCATGAGCCTGAGCCCTCCGTTCTCTGCTGTCAACAAAAATGCAGAGAAGATAAAGATATAGTAGCTAGATTGTTATCCTTTGTTTTACAGCATCCATCAAAGCTCTACTTTGTAAATGGAAATCAAATTAAGCTTTCCAGTATTACAGCAGCCATGAGTCTTCCAAATGATGATGGATTGAAATAATTCATGCAAAAGCCCAGGATATCTCATCTATCCCATCTGGTGGGTTTAGTCTCAGGGCCTTTCAGGGACATTATTCAAATGTTTCTGGTAGGAGGTGAATGTAATTGCTGCTTGAGGAGCTATTTGGGAGGGGAGGTTATGATTTCTTTTAATATGATATTTAATTATATACAAATAATAAAGCAGCTTAAATGAGTTTGTAATGTTCCCGTAAAAATGTTGTAACCCTTCATTTCTTTCCTCACCGATAAGTTCTTGCTTGCCTTTTGTTTGTCTCCTACTGCACTAATGGTGATTGGTGCATAGTGGGGAACCCAGCAGCACTCAGCAGAACCCTCATAAACACTCTGTGTGTATGGAGCAAGTCCTACTCCATGAGTCAAAATGTGACAGTATATTTGAAAACTGTGGTTATATTTCAGAAAAGATTGTTTTTGTGAGTTGTAATAACTTACTAAACTACCATAGAGAATGCCGTTGTTGCCCTCTGTACAGACTGAAAAGGGCTGGGTATTGGATGATATCCTCCTGTACAAAGCAAGTTGGACAGGCTTAAAATTTTACACTTACTAATATTTGATCTGAGTTAAGGGCCTTTCTGAGAGTTGTCTGTTCTACTAATTGATTTGACACTCTGTGGTACTGAACGGTCTTGGAAATAGGGGCACACTTTCTGTTGTGTGTATCTCAGAAGAAAAAAGGCAAATACATATACACGTATATAAATACTGTGTGGTTCTTATGTGATGCACCCACTGGCTTTAAGGGTGTGTGAAGGTCCGGGTCAGGACCTATCATCATGCAGCTCATCAGGGCAACATTTGCAAAAAGGTAAAACTGCTTCCAAGACATTCCGGATTTCACCATCTCGTGCTAGAGCTGTGGGGAGAAAACAGGGCACACACTGTGAGGGGCTGCAACCTTCTCTGTGTTCCCTTCCAACCAGGTGCTTCCCTGAAACCTTCTGCGAGCGTGATAGTGCAGAGAGCTGTGACACCCCGCTGCCCCTTGCCCCCTGAGGCAAGGCTCTGCCCTGACGAGGTAACAGCTCCCAGGTGAGCAGAGTATGTCCTGGCATGATTGGCAACACCTGGCACACCCACCCCAATTAAGGTTCTGCTATGCCCCTGATCTGCAAATTCAGAGGAAAAGACAGACTATGCTTGAAGAGGCTGCATTCTGAATGGAAATTTGAAGAATGAGGAGGATAGACTATGCTTGAAGAGGCTGCATTCTGAATGGAAATTTGAAGAATGAGGAGGATAATGCAGGTATGTAAAGAGTTTGATGGTTGTTTTTTCACATGTTTGAGGGGTTTTTCCTTTCTAATTTTCTAGTTATGTTGTAGTTTTAATTGTTGTTTTTAATCAGTTTCTTGTTTTAGCAATCTATATGAATTACAGCCTTAGTGTAAGCCTTGGATGTTTTGTATTTGATTCTAGTCCATTGGTGAGTGACTTGGGGGTGGGAAAGAAATTAAACCAGTAATGCAAAGTCAGAATTCTGAGCTTGAAAAACATATGACCAACCCTTAATTTGTAAGGACAGTTTTTAATGTGACATTTTTGTATGCCTGTGCAAGTCCATTTTCACTTTGGTTGTAGTCATTTTGCTGCATGTTAAATAGTGGGGTATGTCATGATGTTTTAGTGAAAAAAAAAGAAATGTAGCTATTTATGGTTTATTTATAAATAAGCTAGCAGGTTAGAGCTGTTATTCCATTATGTTGAGTTCATTTCCCATGACAACTCTGATTCAGAGTAGAATTAATTTAAAAGTAAAAATAGCTACTGAAAATCTTGCTATGATTCTCATTGGTATCCTCAGGTGCCTCTACACCATTTGAGCTAGTTAAATGTAATATTCTCTCCAAGATGGATATAATGTATCAACCCTGATTTAAATGAGCGCACTTACTTGGATGAACTTTAGCCTATGCATGTTTTTTCCAAAGAGTGAAAAAGACTGTCATCAAGGAGCCTAAAACTGTTCCCTTATTAAAAAAAAAAAAAAAAAAAAAAATCAAAAGCTTTTTGTAGGTATAAATCTGTTTAAAGGTGCTGCAGAACAAAATATTTTCAGACTAACAATAATTCTTGCGATATACAGAGGATTGTTCACCTGTAAACTAGAGAATTATTATGAAGTACATACTGTTTACTTACCTTGATGGGTAAAGAAGTTAAAGTGCAAGAGAGTCAAAGGAAGGGCTTTGCTAAAGACATCTGCTTAGGCAATTTGGAAAACCTGTAGTTTGAAATGGTAGTAAAGAAAACACTAGGGAAAAAATCTTGTACAAGAAGTACAGTTTGTACTGTTGGGGCTGTTTACCTTCACAATATTTCCAAAATTTTGCCAAAAAAAAAGTCAATACAATATTTGCATCACCATATGTTACATATATATTTATACATATAGTTGTTGCCTGTTGTCATATAGATGTTTTTGAAGTGATGGTAATGCACTATGCATGTTCCTTTCCTGTTGATTTGATGTTTAACATAGTAAACGTGTTTAATAATTTTTAAGAAGGAATGTTTTGTGTATTTAAGGGAGTCAAACCATCTGAGCTCAGTTTTCTTATCCTTTTCTGTTTTTCAGTAGGGATGACATTCATCAGTCATGAGTTTTTTAAATCTAGAATGATTTTGTGGGCAATGTGAAGATATATGAACAGTACTACTTCTTTTTGTTTGTTTTGTTTTTTCTCTGTATTAACAGGGCAGGTTTTGTTCCAGAAGGTGCTCAGAGCTTTACAGGGCACTTAGGGGTCTAAAGACACAGAAAGGAGCTCTATGGCATTTTCAGAAGTGTGTAGGTACAGAAATACTTCTGAAAGACCACAGTGCTTAGGTCCTTTACAAAATGTGGCTTTAGCACCTAAGCACTTACATTTTTGAAAAGCCCGTATTTCGTCCTCATATGGTATCACCAAAATGTGACTACCTCAGGAAAGCAATTGAGATGTAGATTTCCAGTGGGAGGTAAATGTATTTTAGTGCCATGCCATTAGCACCATCTGGAGCAGTATGTCAGATGGCACAGGAATGCACCGCTGCAGCCACATGGCTCTGCAGCATTTCCATGTGAACTGCCCCAGATGTGGGGGCAGGTTGTTGTAAGGTCACTGTACTCTCAGAGAGGGGAAAAACAGGACTGATCTCACAGTAACGAAACTGTGGACTTGCTAAGCTCAGTGGATGCAGTTCCAGTTCTGATCATTATTAAACTTGCTTTCATGATCTAAGGGTAGAGACTCAAAGATGGAGGCACTGGTACAAAGATGGAGGTGGTACTGCAGAGGAGCGAGCAGTCTGACTGTTGAAGGATGTGGGGAATGCTATGCTCGTTCTATTACAGCTGTTGGTGCAGGCAGACTGTGTTTAGAAGGTTCATCACCTGTTGGTGCTTAAACAAATGAGCCCATAAGAAAGCTGTGAGTGCTGAGATACTGAGCATCAGGACTTGTAGTCATCACTTGCTGGCGTTAAAGGTAGTGAGTTCAGTATCTTCTTGCAGAGACCAACATTGACATGCTTTCATAGAAACTTCAATGTGCTTCAAGTGTCTGTTTTTGTCTAAACCTGGCACAGGGTGACACTTTTCCAAAGCAGAAAGAGCATTTCCAGTCTGAAGTATGCTACAGAGCCATCATGAATGTCTGTGGCACATGAAATGAATCGGTGCTTTGATCTTAGATTAATGTGGAATCACAGCCCTCTTGGCCTGGAAGGGACCTTGTCAAGAAGCTCTGTCTCCCTCTCCCTCATAAGCCTTTGTTTTGTGGTGGTTTCCATAGCTCATCCTCTACCATAGCTCTTGTGACTGCTGTTCAATACAAAGTAAGCATAAAATTGTTTACTTGAAACTTTGGTGCACAAGTGGCACTTTTTTTTTTTCCCCTTTAAATATATCCCGGAATGGTTTGGGTTGGAAGGGACCTTAAAGATCATCTCATCCATGGGCAGGGACACCTTTTACTAGAATAAGCTGTTGTGAATTTAAAATACAAAACTAGAAAGCAAGAGAGCGTTTGCATAAAAGAGAAGGAGCAATGCTGGTGATTTGGTGTGAGTGACAATGCTGTTAATCTGCCCAGCCTGGCAGTTGGGAGCTAAGCTTCTTACACGTGTTTGTCTCCTCAGGAATTCCCCTCTGCTTAACCAGTGATAAAGAGATGATGGTCCATTTAACCATAAAGGCTTCTCTACCAGCTGCCTCTGTATTTATTAGCACGGTTTCTATAACACAAGAATAATTTATAGTACAATGCCATATCTGATTACAGAAGCGTTTTGTGATATTTTCTGTTTCTTGTGAATTGTTTAATATGAAGCAGCCATGCAGAAATGCTTGGATGTGTGAAGTTAGTGAGGCATTTAATTAAGCTGCAAGACCCAATGCGCTTGCAAATGGAATATTGAACATACCACTTATTTAATTCATGAAACAAAATTGGTTGTGGATTTGAAGAAGAAAAGACTTGCAGACATGTCCTTCTGAAATGTAGAGGCATCATAACTGGTCTATAGTTTGGGTCTAATTTATAAGTGCCCTAATTTGGGGGTTTATGTTTTAACTAGTTTAATAAAGCAAATCCACCCTTGACTCTACTTCAAATGGACCAAAAAAAAAAAAATCTCTTTCTCTTTGAAATGAAAATCTAATACTTTTTTAAAAAGAAAACAAGATATTTTTGTGGGGTTTCTCTTTTGAGTGGGGGTGTCTTGCTTTTTGCTGGGAGGTGCATGTTGAAGGGGGTAGGTTTGGGGGTTTTTTTGATGGGAGGGGGGTAGGTGTTTTTTGTTTACTTGGGGGATTTTTTTGAGAGGGAGAGATGGGGACTCTATTAGTTATTCCTGTTGCCTACACAGGTGCCATATGTGGGTTTCGAGTTCACACAAACTGGGTTAATCTGGGGCTGTCATAAAGGGCATATGGTCTTGGAAAGAGCATATGGTCTGGAAGAAGGAATTCCTTGTAGTGCTCCAGAACCATCCTGGCTGGTTTATCTGTGGGGTAAACTGAAGTGTTCCCTGGGCAAGGCTGCATGTGTACCTGGGGAGCCAGTGTAAGATTGCATTATTTGAGCCAGGATGCTCAATTCCCATTGTAATCTATTTACTGGAACTGTTTTCCCTAAAAAAAATAGCTCACAAATTAAAGAAAAACCCTGGCACAAAGAAATAATCCATATGCCAGTGAAATTGCTATTTGGGAATCTTATAGCCTTGTGAATTTCATTAACAATGTCTATTAAATACTGTAAAATTTTACTTGAATATCATAGATCATCTTTCCAGTCCCACACATGTTATTCAGCTGACCTTAATAGGACTACATGCCTAACTACAAGCTAATCTTATAATAAAGTTAAAAATACTGAAGAGCTCTCTCATTATGATTTTGATCTAAGGAACTGCATGTTTGGATGTGATTTTGGAAACATTTTCTGAAACTCTTTTAGGAAGTTGTTAGTGGAGCAAAACTTGGGTTGAGAAGTATGATGTGTTTCTTTGCAGGAACAACTAAGCCACAGCAGTTTTTAGTAGGGTCATCTTTGCATGTTGTTTCTGTGTACATACATTAGTTGGTAGAGGCATTTGCAGACACAACAGATTTATGGTATATTTTATGGAAAGGAAATAGTCTTCCTCTGCAGCATTTCAGTTTGATTTGGTATTTTCAGAAAGGCCAGGACATGTAAAACAGGAAAATCACACACAGAGAAAACCCGTGTGTTGGTGTAAAGGCCTCAGCATTCCCGTTTTGGCAACAGAAAATCCTGCCCATGAAAATGAGGCAGATACCTAAGCAGAACAAATCAACAGGAAATAGCCCATGAAGAGGTCTCCAATGAAAAGTCATTGGGGGGTTTTAGCACAGTGAGTATAAATTTCACAGATTATATGCTTGTTTAGTCATCAAGGTAAATCTGGGCAAGACAAGATCTGCTTAATGGTAACACAATTAGCAAATGGTATGGAATTGTTTAATGTTCCATGTATTAACACTTTGCTTTTAACTTTTTTAGACATTCTTTGCCTAAGTGCACTGCATTTGTTAATTAAGTCCATCTGCTGAAAGTCTGGTCTGACAGTTTAGTAATATAATGAGTCACTTTATTAAAAAATTGTGCCTGAATGTGCTACTGTTGGTTGAAACAAAGAGAATTTAAGGCAAGTATACCTCAGAAATATCCTTATTTTGCTGGTGATGTCAGCAAATCTTAACCTGTTATAACTCATTTGAGGTTTATAGGAAATGATATGCCATGCAGTTCATTATGCAAAATATTAAATTTAAGAGAAGAGTCTTTATCATGTTGGCCTTGTTATGCAGATTGTGTTAAGAAATGTAAAGAGGGCTTGAATTTTGCAGGTTTGAAACTGCAAGTGAAAGAAAATACTGCTAATAACTAAGTTCACATCTCCTTTGTGGATTGTGTTTGAACCTGATTGAGATACTTGTATTCTATTTATTAGGCCTTGTTCAACATGTGTATTCTTTACTGCTACATTCGTAATGAACATGGGGAAGAAAAGGATGTAACGCTTATATTCCTTGGATCCATATGTTGTACGTCAGTTTAGGGTATATATTGCTACTGTGGGTGTAAGTACTACCATTTGACATACGTCCTGAGGCAAAATGATGCCTTGATATAACAATTATTCTTATTGAATACCAAGCAAATTTCTGACTTGTTTTTTACCTCTGGCTTCTTCATTACACGCAATTAATTGCAAATAAGTAATAGTTTTTAAATAGTTAATGTTTTCTATTCAAGGAATAGCTGTTTGGTTCTCCAGAAGCCACTAACATTCTGCTGTGTTGATAATTAGTCTGCATGCTGTTATGTAGTTAGTAAATATAGTCATATTGCACTTTCATGGAGTTTATAGCCAAGCAGCCAGTGGATTGTACAGCCTGACATGTAGATGACAGGCAATTATAGTTCACCCAATAATTTGGATGATTGTCCGAGGGTTCAGCTTTTTGCATTCTGGGAGACTAAATGCTGCAGATGGAGATTTAGGAGAGAGCATGCTATTAAGACCCATCTAATGATGAGTAAATGGCTAGGTGAGAGATTCTTCTGCCACCCACACAGATAAAAATGTTTATCAAAAACAGTGGAACCTCACTGGTAGGAAATACTGACTTTTTCTTGCATCCACTTCTGTTTATCAGCAGAACTGAAAAGCTTTCTTGAGGTTTGTTAAGCTCCTGTGCCCTGTCTCAGTGTTGGGGTCTCCGTGCATCATCTCCAGCATATTTTTATAGTTGAAGAGAAGTTGTCTTTCCAAATGTCAAGTGTTATGTTTCTATTTGATATTCTTGTTTAAAAATATGCAAGAATCTGTGGTAAAGAACTATTGAAGTAATAAAGTTACTAATGTGGGTATTGCAGACTCTTTTTGTTACATAATTGCACAAAGACCAGAGCTGTGTTGGTTACAATGACCCTGAGGTCTTCCTGTGAATTGATGCTTTTCAGGATGGTTTCCATCTAACCATATATTTTTGTGTCCTTCCTAAATATACTGTAATACACTCAGTGATAATAATGTTCAACATGATCCTCAAACCATGTGTTTGACATCCTTAATGTAACTTGGCATCCTATATAGTTATTGACAGTAAATACTTTGCACAACTGTTTAGATTGCCAATATAAGTATAAATGGCACAATCCGAGACTGGATCATCTGGTAGCCTGCAGATGTTGGTAATTATGTTTAAAAATCTACTATCAGTCTGCTTTTAGCCCTTTTAGTCTTGTCCCTACTCCAAACAGAATGTTTTATATATATGTATCACATGCATATATGTCATGTATATTTGTATATGATAATAAATGAAACACTCTGGTACATGCAGGGTAAAATACAGCTGCCTTAAGCGCTGATCTTTTCCCCTGTAAATTACACAGATTATTTGTCATGGTCTGCTCTTTATAACTGGAGCAATAACTGACCATTTGCCAGGGTTTGTGAAGACTGGGGGTGCTTGCAACAAAATAAGTGGTAGTTGGTGGCAAGCACATAGAATGTCCCTTCTCACCAGTTCTCTCTCTTCCCTGCTCTTAGGCAGATTAATCACAGTTACAAGCTCCTCATTCAAGCTGCTCCTTAATCACTGCCAGAGTTCATGACAAACATACCTAAGCTTTAAAAAAACTGTATTTGCTATCACCTATTAATATATATTTAATAATAAATAACTAAATCTTGGGAAGCTGACCTGGACTATAACCATTAAGCAAATCCTGTCTGTAAGTAGATACAGCTGTAACTTCTTTTGTTTCACTGAAAGTGTCTGAATGGAAAGTAAATTCCGCCTATGTAATTGAGCTCAGGGAGATAATTAGGCTGAAAATTATATCGCAAATTAAAAATAAGGTCCATGGGTTGCTTATTTATGATGTAGCCTGACTGTTCTGTCTGTGATTATATATATATAATCTGCCCTTATGTCTTTTTGTTTTCTGGGAATATGATGCTTTTGATTAAAAACATGAGTAATTTATGTTTTGCTAGGACATGGTCTCTATTGACTTCTTTAAAATCATCCAAAGAATACATTTGGATATCGTTTGCTTCAGAAGATGCATTTCTCTTCTTAAAAGTATAATCCACAGCATTAGCTACCACAATTGATTGTAAATGTGCAGCTTATCCAGACCGCTACAGTTCATTGAAAATTCTGGCTATAAATATATTTCTGGTAACTGAATATTCAGATATACCTAATGGAATTTTCAGATCTGCCTAATTGGCTCCTTCCCATTGATTTCAAGGGAAAACAAGTGCCTTTGGAACACTACCCTTCTGCCAGAAGTTTTTCATTAATTGAAAACAGGTCAGGTAATATATTATAAGTACATTTTAGTTTGATTACTCTAAGTGTCTCCATAATGTCAAGGCAATATTTATTTGGCTTGGGAGAGTTAAAAGGGATTGCACAACTTGACTAATTTACTGTTTTAACGGGTGCTTAGCTAAGGGTGTGTTGTTTGGCACAGGTTCAAAGGTAGTAGCTAATTAGAAAACAATGTGAGGGCCAGGGTGATGGCTGAAAAGGCCTTAGTTTGCTAAGCTCCATCATGCATTACTTAATTTTGTCAGTGTTTAAAGAGACCTTTAAAACACCACGGGAACATGTATGGCCAAAGTGCTCTTTCAAGGGAATTTTAGCATCTCAAAGCAAAGCAGATGGGTTTTTAAGCAATTTGAAAGAAGTAAGTAGCAAAGGGGAATGCTCTGTGTGCCCAAGGTAAGATCATCAGGCTCTGATTAATGGTTATTTATTTATTAGGAAAATTAATTGTGAAGGGGAAAAAGTTACCTATTTAGAGCTAGTTTGCATTGTAGATACTCAGAAATGACAGTTCTTGTACCCACCTTGTGCCTTGTGTATCACATGTAATATTGCTTCTTTTAATGGACCTCATTTCTATTTGGTTATCTAGTTGTTGATTACAAAGTCCACACTGAGCCATGGCCAGGATGATTGAATGAATCTTGAAGGTATCTAGGATAGATTGCCAAATCACTTGTGTTGTGCAATGTGATTCAAGGGAGAGAGGGGGATTTGTGCTGACTGTGAACTTCATCACTTTTAATGTTATGAATCATAACTAAGGAATCCTAAAACCCAAACCCTCAAAAAGCCTTTCTTCCAGTGCTCCCTGTTGGTGCACAGGCCTTTGATAGCAGGGTTCTGTGTTATAAACTGCAACTTGCTTTGCTTTTTATACTCAATTGCTTATAGAGACCTGGAAATATTGGGCTACTTTTTTTTTTTTTTTTTCCAAGTCAAATGTGACACCTAATGGTGTGAGAATATGAGTAAATTTTTCTTTGGGATGACTGCAGCTGCTTCCTTCAGAGATGGGTGTGAGGTTTTGTTATACTTTAGTCTTTTTATAAAGGAAATGCAACTCGTGTCTTTTTTGGGTGTTTCAGTTCTGCTGGATGCTTTGCAGGAAAACCACTGACAGAACTGTATCTCTTAGGACTAACCCCAGCCTGGGGTCTGAGTGAAACCTCCACTCATCCTTTCCAAGCTGCATGATAGCAAAAGGACAAGGAAGAGAGGGAAGTGCTTATAAACTTCAATGCTCATATGAGTCTTTTGTGTGGTTTTGACTACAGAAAATGTAGTCCCCTGATCAGACTTGCCCATTGGGCTCTAAAAACTCTGATAGGCTTTGGATCTTTTTCTCCTTTTTGCCTTTTGCTCTAAGGAAAAGCAACATTGCAACATCCTGCATGCTAAATCAGCGCATAGACCTGTGAAGATGAGAACAGTATGTGTGCAGAAGGCTTTAGGAATGCAGTGCCAACAAATGGGGAAGAATAATCTGAATACTGCTCAAGGTAGAGCAGGTGTACATGGGAAATGGAGACTGGGCTGTTTTTTCAGCTATATTTTTCTGTACAAAGCTGGCAAAAGTTTGGCATGCCTTGTAACAGGACTGAAAGCCAGTCTAGAATGAAGAGAATAGCACAGCAAAAATATAATAACTGAGTGGATAAGGTGTGTCTTGATCTGTAGGGAAGCATGACATTTTTTTAATGTCTATATAAACCATCCCTGTGTTCTTTCTGTAGTGGTTTCAGTCATTCAGGGTGAAGTCAGTGGGTTTTGTCCCACACTTGAGGAATTTAAATATTTGGTTTTCTTTAGTGCATTCCATTGTGGAGCATCTTGTTTTGCTTCTGCCTCTCCCACTTCCTTTCAGAATTGTACGAGCAGCCTACAGGCTTGTTCAGCATTTCAAAGGGGCAATATGAGGCCCAGATCAGAATGGTGTCAACAGGACACAGTCTGCCTAGTGTCATTTTTTTGTAAGTTGGTTCTTTGTTTACACTGGGAAATGAGAAGGGGGGGAAAAAATCAAATTGTGCACAATTGGCTCCAGTAAATGCCAAGTGACAGTAAATGCTTTGTTTATGGCCTGGGGAAAGCTGGTAACTTGCTGAATTTCCATGGAGGCTCCTTCATAAAGAAGCAGGCTCAGATCTCCCTTGGAGCTGGTTATGCAATTGATGGGGCAGGGTTTTGGCTTCTGGAGCAGCAGGCTTGCATAACATGGTTTATAATCCAGCACTCCCTTCCCAGCCTGAAAGGACCTTTTTCATAAGGCATTTCCTACAACAAAAAACTGCTTCCAGATTTCTACACAATTACTGAAATAATGGTACCCTGACTCTTAAAAAAAAATAATGTGATACAAGAGATTTTTGGCCTCATCTTTCTGTATATAGGTGCTTTTTTTAAAAAATAATGAATCATTTATAAGCTCTCTTTTTTTTTTTTCCTTGTATCATGAAGGCTACTTTGTCTTTTATTAGCAGAATTCTTGTTGATACAACACTGAAGAAATTGAATTACACCGACTAAGCATTTCTTGGAGGCCTCAACACAAATAGGCTTGTTTCTGGGAGTCTCATTTTTTTGCATGACCTGTATATGAAAGCACAGGTGACCAAAGCTGCAGCTGGAAGGTCTAGTCTGTGCACTTGGGGGAGGAGGGCCTGGATGATAGTAGGACATTAATGCCACCAAGATGTTGTCTGTGGAGATGGCCGCAGTGGTTACTTAAGGACAATGGGAATTGGGATGCCTTGTTCTTTATTGCAGCCTAGGGGCACGCATTCTTCTTGCTCTAACAAGAAACTTCCATCTATTATTCTTCCACTCCCTTCATAACACAGGCTGCCCATCTCCAGATGTTTGATTATTCTGTGCATGGTTCTGCCCTCACAGAAATGTGGGCATCTCCCTGTTAGCGTGGTGGAAAATTCTAGAGCAGCCTATGGGGGGTATTTGTGTGTTGCAGTCCAGGTCCTACACTGTGCAAATCTATGTGTAGCATCAGTAGGGTCAATATGAGGATTCATGGAGCCTAAACCGGCATATTATATTACTATTTTATCTTACAGTTTATAGAACAAAAAGTCAGAAATGTAGGAAAAATGTGTAGATTAAATCTTCTTGGGAACTGGAAGTAGGCAATGCAATAATCCTTCCCTTCTGTCACTGAACTGCCCAGCAAGAAAAATGGTCCCAGCTTGTTACAAATATTGGGGGTTCTCTGGGTACTCATAAATTAGGAGCTGGTGACTTGGAAAGAGCTGAAGTTATGTATGCATCTCTCATCATTGTCAGCTGTAATTGCAGATGATTGGTCTTTCTGAAAATAACTTTGGTGGCAAAGAGGTGACAGTACTATTTCAGAAGACAGCAATCAGAATGAGTTACTTGAGATCCCATGAAATCTGTTATTATTATGTCTCGAGCAGTCATTACTTGCTTTCCTTGTACGAAAGGTGAAACTAAAAAATGTGTTTATTTAAATATTATTCCTTTGAGTTTTTGGATACTAAGAATTCTAAACCTAATTGCTGATAGTCCTCACTCCCAAAAGGAGCAGTATGGACAGCAGAACTGAAAGCTTCATTAACTGATGCACAAATATGAGTTGTTATATATTTATGCATTTTTAAGCCTCTGTCTGCAAGAACTGGACTCTGCCAGCAGTATTAACAAGGGAAGGTTTTTACTGGAAAAGGTTCACTTATAGGGAAATCTGTTCCTCAAGTCTTGCTTTTTGCATTGTTTCTTTGCTGCCACGAGCATTGTAACCATCATCTCTGCTGCTTCCTTACACAAGCTGTGGAGCACTTTTTGACTCCCTTCTGATGTCTGGATTATGCCTAAAGAGCTGGTAATCAGAGGGACTGCTGTTTTTATCTATTGGGTTCTCTGCCACCCAAGGAGATGATTATTGGATCAATCATAGTATCATAATAATTGAATTCATGTCTCTTGGATTCACTAAGTGTTGGGGTTTGATTTGGATATGAAAGGACAGAAAATTCTTGTCTTTCAGAATAAACTTCTTTCAAGTCCTGAGGGGGTTGGCAAAAATAACACTAAACCTCCGTCAGGAATTGTTCAGATTCATATTTTGACACGTCAATAGGTTGGTTGTAGTAAACAAAATCTGAGATGTGGGATGGGCAAATGGAAGTAAATTCTCAGATTATTCTGGATTTTTGTATTGAAATGCACTCAATATAAGCTGAATCTAAATCAGGAGGTATGTTTAGAGCTCATTAATAACAGTTAAATCTTTTAAGAGAAACAGCACATTTTGAATTTGTGGCTACCTAAAAGGCAGAATATGTATCACTGCACATGATCTGGCTGATCACCAAGCAGCCCTAGAGTTTCATCTATGAGAAACTGGAACCCACTCAAGCATTCTGTTTATGCAATCTATGTTATTTAATGAACTACTAACTCTAGAGTTATTTGATCTTTGACAGTTAGGGGTGGGGATGGGAAGTAAAGTTGCATCCACTGGCAAAATCCACATTAATTTCAGAGTTTTTAAGTGAAAGAAATGTAGGCTCAAGTCTGTCGTATAGCAACACATTCACTAAATTTTTAGTGATTTCTAATCCAGTTCTTGCAGTAAAAACAACTAAAGTCATGTGGATTCAATGTGAAATTCAGTGTTTCATGTTCTGAAAGAGTCTGCAGTGACTAATAATGAAACCAAAACCTATTTCTGAAATTGAGTTACCAAATAAGTTTCCATGGGCAAGACTCACTGAACAAGAGAACTGTCACTTTAACTCTTAGAAGCCCTCAGCTCTGTCTGGCTCTTTAAGAATAAAATGAACAAAATTGGGCTCATCTCTCCTTGTAACTGTTCCACTGAGCTCAGGAGCAAGTCCAGGAGGGGACTAGCTCTGGGATTATCTTAAAGCTGTGAATTAAACTAGAAGCACATTATTGATATTAGAATATTTATATGCTGTGCTAGCATTTCTTTTAATGGGCATCAATATTGATGACTGCGAAATTAGGGTTTGGGGTTTTCCCTTAGCTATGGGGGGAAAATCTCTGTGTAGACTGAGTAAAATAGATCTGTAAGAGAAATGTTAATGTAGAACAGCTACACCCATACAATGAGCTCATACCAACTCAGCAGCAGCTGCCCAGCTGTGCCATGTCTGTGCTGTAGATTTGTGTTAGGGTAGCCCCCTGAGCACACATACTCTTCTGGTACCTAAGATATATTACTGCTATATAAATCAGTCAAAAGTATAAAGTATGTTTATTAAAAAATCATTATAGCCTCACTTTACATTCATCATAGTTTGTAGTGGATGCTTTGAATGAAGGTTATTTGAAACAAACAAAATTTGTCTTATCAGATTATCTAGTTATGTAGCAATCTGGGATAATTCATTGCAAGCAGAAAAGCCACATAATGGTATATATAATGGGGAAAGTTTTCTGTTTATTGGAAAAAAAATCAAATTAGCAGCTTCAGAAATAGCCCTGAGTCAGACAGCTAGCTCTATTATTATGTTACTTAGAAGCTAATGTATTATGAACAAGTGCCAAATATTTCTGTGTAATGCAGAGGAGATTAAATGGAAGCTTCTATTTTTGAGATCCGCTTTGTAGCGTCCATGTAATCAACAGCAAGTCCTAGATAACAAGTAGTACACAGATAGCCCTGCTAATTATTAATAATTATGTAAATGGTTATAATCCAAGAACTGTACTTATCTGAGGGATTAAGAATACATACAAATCAACAGAAAAGTTTTGAAAATGAGTTGACAAGAAGTCAGTTCGAAGTTTATTTTTAGAAGGTGATGTTGGAGCATAACTCAGCTATGTAGTTTTGTTTAAAGTCACATTCCCAACGTGAGGAAGGAGCGAACTCCCTGAGAGGACTGGCCTGCAGAAATGTATCAGGTTTTGAAGCATGGTACTTGGTTGTTAGAGATGGCAAAAAACCTGATTTGCTTTATTTTGAAAAGGGATTTGCTGTTCAGTTCTTACTGTTTAGAAATGTTTAGGACTGAACAGAAGTGTCTAGGATATGTTTCACAGAATGGGCCTGTTAAAAAAATTCTCATCCAGAGCAAGTCGATGGCCTAATTTTGAGTGAGAAAAAGCTGCAGTGAGTGTTGACTCACTCAAAATTGACCTCCTGTCTTTCTAATTCTGTGCTTGTGGAGCCAGGGCACAGAAGATACCAGGGAATTTATGCTTCTAGCAAAAATTATATTTGTGTTTTCTGAATAGTTATCAATTGCTTAGTCTAGGGTACTTGGAAAATGTTGCAGCATTTGCAGGTGATTAGTTAAGATTTTGTGAGTAGCAATAGTTCTCTTGCACATTTTAGAGAGCCCATTGAAGGCTCCAAAGAACTTGCTGAACTGAGTGTTAGCATTTCACCTCCACATGGCACTGCCTGTAGAAGAGGATCCAACTCTGCAAGGCTCTCTAACGAAGAGCAGAATGGATTGTTGTGGCCACTGGAGGAAGCAATAATTAGGGCCCTGGGAGAAAGAGGGGTTCACTTCCCAGCTTCCCAGCAGAGCAGTGAGCATGGCAACATATTGCTGATTTGAAGAGAACCCTAAAGGCAATTACAGCTGCCTCATTAAAGGGATTAAAAACACCTCCTCTAATATTTAGAACCTTTTCTGTGGTGGCTCTGCAGGCTTTCTGCAAGTGGTTGAACAAGAAACCAAGTTGTGTTTTGGTTTCCTTTTGTAAGAGTAGTATTTAAAAAGCACCCTACTTCTAAATCAGAAACAAACTGTCTTTTCAATAGGTGTTACAAGTTCTTAAGAAGTAAAGTGTACAGACACCTTGTTCCTACTGGCTTTCAAATGTTTGCATGTTATTTAAAAAGAATACTTGTGAGCCTAAGCAAGTCCAATTAGGAAGCTTTTGAAAGAGGTTTTTTCAAGATGTATTAAATTTACTGGGAATTTTTTTTCCCCTTAAGCTACCAAATAAATTTTTCTTCACAGAAGAATATTTTTCATATATAAAGTTGGTTCTTTGTGGATTGAATCTGAAAACTTTCACTTGGGCAAATTCAGTTTTGGTTTTAATGATGAAGTAGCTTCAGTTTTGCTTTTTAAGTTTTGAAATTCAAAGTACAACATATTAAAGGATGTGGTAATAGCAAATACAAGATGATAATCATGCTCTTTCTAAGTATTTTGATTTTAATAGATGAAAGTTTAGGACTTTTTGCCTCCTACCACACGATCTTGATATTAGATATGAATTTTCCCTCAATATGCATTTACACATTTGTGTAAATTATTAGCTCATTTGAATAAAACTTAAGAATTGCATAATTCTGTCTCTATGAAATTCTGCAAGGGCAAATATTCATTTGAATTTGACTCTCAAATTCTTACCAAAGGGTTGGATAAAGTTTATTAGCAGTCTGTTCATGAGTAGGAAATAATCCTGCGATTGCTGTGGTGAGATGCTGGTGTGTTTGTAGCATGTGCCAGAATTTATCCACAGCAGCCTCCTGGGAGCTAAAGAGTGTGTGAGAGGAACAGAACAGGCCTGAAAGGAGTGACCACAAAATGTGAGTGAAGACACAATTACTGCTCTGAGAAGTGGTAACAGGCAGAAGAGGAGGTTCTGAGGAAAGTCAGAGGTCACTGAAATGAAAAATTAATGCACAGGAACTTTTCTATACCCATTTCAAGTGCTTAGTTTAGGTAAATAGGGTGTTATTTTTTGGCCAAAGTTCAAGAGGGGTTTTGGTTCCTCTCTGAATGTAGTAGGTCTCCAGTGTGTGTGTTTCTTGAGCTGCTCTCTTGATTCCTTGTTTCTGATCATGAGGCTTTAGGTATAAAGGACCACTAATACAGATGTGTATTCTGAATATAAGGCTTTTTCTAGAACTACCTGTTACTCCTTTGTTTGGGGTTCTGGGAGCAGTTCCATTCCTTTGTCTCCCAGGAAGCCCCTACACTGATCCCAGCACATCTGCAGGAGGCTGTGCCGATGCTTTTAGACTCTGATATCTGACATTTCCCTGGCTCACTGAAATTCTCCTGGGAGTTTCCAAGTGCTGAAACACTCCCTTAGCTGCCTGGTTATCTTAGCACAATGGCTGGCTTTTATCACTCCTGTCACTGAGGCAGCTCCTGTGGGGGCAAGCCAAGAAGGACCATCTGGGCTAGCTTTGCAGATAAGTTCCAGTGATTTGCTTAGAGACTTAAACTGACCTTAAAGCAACGTTTTTGTCTAGGCTGTGAAGCCTCGTGTAGAGATACTTGCATCTGAACTTGTTGCTTCCTCTTCTTTTTAACATACTTCATTATTTTAAGTTCAAACTGCTGGTGACATTGATTCCTCCCTCGTGACAGCCCTGCTCTTCCCAACAGGAAGTTTGCCTCTTCTGTGGTTGTTATTTACCAGCATAATGTCCTTCTCAAGAGGACTGTGCACACTAAACATGTTCTCTAGATGTGTCTTCTGTCATCAGTCCTGTGCTGGAATTGTTCATTATCGTGTCTCTGAGTCTTGTCATATATAACTGATGGGGCTGTTGAGGCTGTTTGCAAGCCAAGTTCAGAGCTCCATGTATTGCAGCAGCCACACTCGGTGAAATATGGATTTCTCCTGTGGTAACACGCTTGGCTAAAGAGTGTTGCTGTTACATGGATTAAATTTACATAACATATTGTCTTCCAAGGTTTTTTCATTAATTTGGTGACAAGGCACAGTAGTTAATAGATCAAACCCCAGCTACACTGAAGATGCAATTTCAGTCTCTGAAATGCTAAGACAACAGCTGCCATCCCATGGGACAATGTAGATCACAAAGTGCTGGATAAAGTTTTTTTCATGTAAGTGGTTCTGGCTTAGAAACATTATTCCAGGGCAGATTAAACCCAGGCACTGAATATCTTTGGGAACTTCAGCAAATCATCTTCATGGAAAACATCTTCTTAGAGTTGGAATTACATCTGGATACCAGCTTCAGCCCAAGAAAAACCAGGCAGCACCAAATAATTATTTTGAGGGGGGGAAAAAATTATATTTTTTAAGTAAAGGTGTCTCAAACATTTGAGTTCTCAAGAAAGAGACATGACAAAGTTTTACAGCCCAATCAATGTGATATTCTTAATTTTTATGATAGCCTATGGGTCCTAGGGGTAATGCTGACTTTCTGGTGGTATCTGCATTCTGTATTTAATTTGTGTGCAAGTGTATCCCAAATCTGCCATCTCTTTTTTTGTTGAATTCTTTGCTTGCTTTCCCTCGTTTCTGTGTGGTAATGAAAACACTGCTAGATGGTGTAACCTCCAGATATTTTTCCTTAGTGACAGCTGCAAAATACACTCTCCAAGAAGGACTAGGCAAAACAATAACCCCAAAAGAGCTCCGGCTAAAAGGAATGTAGAAGTTTACAGCTACAAGCGTGTTTTCAAATACAGTCTAAGTAGGAGACTACCAACTGTTGCTTTTTTTTTTTTTTTTGGTAAAGTAAATTTCCATTGCAGCAGGGGGATGTCTGAGCTGACTGAAAATTTCCAAATATGTAAAAGAAAATATAGGCTACAGGGGGTATTTTCTAAAAGAGAAGTAAAAAGAAGCTAGAGAGAAAAATATATGAACAAAGACATCTTTTTAGATTCCTTTTTTCCTATATAGGGGACCAAGAACCTCTGAAGTGGTTAGAAATTTTGTTTACTGCCTGTTCCTTATAGATGAATTTAAAATTACTGGATCATTTACTGTGCTTGTTTTGTTTATAGGCTGCAAGTGCTTACCTATACTGAAAAGCTAAAATAACGAGCACTCTTTTCTTGGCTCCCTCTGGATTAAAGGTACCATGAATTAGTGGTCAGGATAAGATATTTTGGCCTAAAAAGATTAAGCTCTTTTTCATACCAGAGCACCTGCATAAATACAGACAAATCCAGAATCAACAGAAGATACAAATGTTATATGATGTGACTCAGCAAAAGCACAGATTGCAGATCATATGTGAATATTTCAATTCCAGCCATTTTTTGTTTTTCATATAGATGAGTGTCATGACGATTGAAGTCAGAAATGGCTTTCCCCTTTTTACTATTTATTATATATATTTTAGCTCAGTTCTGAATAGCTGTAAAGATTTTTCCTGTGTGAAAGTGCAGGTATATGTGTGTGCTACTATTCCATGACTTTCATTCTGTAGCAATTGCAAACCATAAACATAGTCAGTATCTCACTCCTTTGCAGCTCTCAGCCATTAGCTAAGTTCCAGAGTGAAACATTTTGAAGATGCTATAAATAATTTTCTGGAACTAAACATGAATGAAGATTAATTAAACTCTGAGGTCTGGCATGGATACCTCATGCTCCAAACACTCTTCTTTTGATTGCATTGCAATGTGAAACTATTGAGGAAAAGAAATGGTAGGACAGATCCTGTTACTTTATTTTAAAGACATGGCATTTGAAACAGGATTTGATAATTGGGAAGCAAGCAATAGCTGCAATTGAAAAGGAGTGGTACTGTTTGCCTCTGAGTACAGTTTTGCAACAGGTCTAAAATAACTAGGAGCTTCCATTGGGAACCTGAGTGCATAACCTCCTTAAACTAATGGACTAGAATCCTCGAGGGAGCAGAGGGGCCTGGAAGGAGTGCACTGTAATCCAATTTTTATAGATTTGTCTACTATGGCTATCTCAGAGCACCTTCCTGGAAACTGCTGCTTTTCTGTCAGCTGCTGAGTGTCATGAGTCTGGCTTCAAAATAAATGTAGGCCTAAATCTCGTTCTCCAAATGGTATAAATATGAAATATTTTGAGTGACACCACCCATCTATGTAGAGGAGATAAGAATCCTCTCTGTGACATCCCTTCCACATGTAAGTGTAATACTGGGCTTTTTTTTTTATTGACATGCTCACTATCTCATTTCAGTAACTGATATGAAATTCAAGTAGAAGAGAAGGTAGCAGCCATGGGTGCATCTCTGGGTGAGCAGGCTTGTCAGCCTGTTACCCTGGGAGAGTTTGGAGAGAAGCTCTTGGTAGCAAACCAGAAAGCAAGGCTAGAAAGTCTCCTTCTTGCGTCGGTGCCTGTTTTAGTGTGCAAAGGAGATCGAGGAATTTGGATTCCTCACGTGCTTTTAGGTTGCAAAATGCATTTGATACCTTCTCCTGCCTTTGACACCAGATAGGGGCTGAAAAGGGCTCCACCATCTGTGTTTGTGTTGGCTTGGGCTTTGCATGTCTGCTGGGTTAGGCCCACAAGCATTTCCCTGTGAATAGGACTTAGGAGTCTTAGCTGATGCATTTTTGCATGTTCCATTGTCTCTTCACATGACAAATGCACTGAAAGCTTTTAACAAGTCCCAGATATTTCCATCCCTTCTTTTAGGGAAGTATAAAACAGGGTGGTAAAACTCTCCAGTGTATCTGATGTCATTGTGCGTTCTCTGAACTTAGTAATTCCTCACAGCATGTATGAACAAAAGTGCTCTAGAAATGTCTATGCCTTACATAAAGTTTTAGGTTTTCTACCTATATATTGCATTTTAACAGACATGTAATATAAACAGCTTTCCTGGTAACAGAAACACTTTCCCTTGAAGTCTCTGGGACATGTTTCTACTCATGATAGAGCCACATTTTGCCATTCTTATGTGATAAATATGCCTGGTAAATCAGGAGGCTAAAGGTTCCTTGAGTGCAAAATGGTTATAACAGCTGGGACAGGGAAGGGGGATGACCTTTGTCAGAGAGGTTTTGAGGAAGAAAGGAATTAGTGCCTGGAGTCTTAGTGATGAGGGAGTCTTCTGCCTAAACACCTAGTGGCACTTCAGGAGAAGACTCCTGCCTTTGAGAGGAATGGGCACCCTCAGTCCTCAGGGACAGGAACCTGGCCTGTATTTGGACCAGGGTGGATACAAGTTGGGAAGTACATTTAAGAAATTGAAATAGAAATAAAACACATAAGAATATTTAATATACATTTTTAATTATCAAAATACTTTTTAGTACCAAAATGGACCATAAGTTCACTTTTTGGATGTTGCAAGTTCCCAGTAAAGTAAATTAGGTTAAACTACTCAAGAAGGAAGGTGAGACCCAAGTGAGACTCTCACACTACTTTGCTGTACACTTGAACATATTGGAAATTAATACTAGTTTCTTAACCTGCTGTTGAGTCCTCACAGGTCAACTTCACACTGATTTCTGTGAGATCTAGAATTTAGATTTCTCTACAAGCTGCAGACACAAACTCTGTTTGTTTAGATGGTGTCAAGTAACTTTCCCAAGAAATGTAAAGATGAAATGTCTTTCCAGGAATTTCCTGTTAAATAGAAGCTTCTCTATGAATTCAATCTTCAGGAACTGGTGCACTGGTGAATAGTGCTCTGTTGTTATGGGGAGAAAATGGTGGGCAACTGAAGCAGTTTTGAAGTGTAAATACAGCTTTTCTTTTATGTCTAGATTTCGCTCTCAAAGATAGCAGATTTGTGTTACAAAAATAAAACTACAACTAACTTAGGTTTATGGGGGGGCAGAGGAAAAACAAAATTGGAACCATATGTTTAGAAATAAGTTATTACTGCTTTCACAAATGGTTTGTTGTGCAGCTTTTTCACAATTATCCCAGATAATTATTTTGTTGATGACAACCTGAATTGAATTAGGATAATACACCCTGCATTTTTAAAAAAAATAAAAATGAAATAAACAGAAGTATCTTTCTGGCTAAAGGTTAGTTGTCACCTTAAAGAATTTTTGGTTTATGTTATTAAAGCACTCAATAATGATTGGCTGCCCTTGGGAGACATTTGTAATATTTTATTCCATGTAAACATATGGATTCAATTTAGTCAAAGAACATTGTGAGTGAAAGCTGGCCTCTCTCCAATGCACTGCAATAGGTGTCTGGAGGTTTGAATACTTTGTTTGCGCTGCTCTTATGAGATAAAATTTACCATCAATCCAACTAATTGAGACCCAGTAGGTGCCCTTTAATACTAAGTATCTTAAGAAAAAATTGAAAATGAAATTCAAGTTCATGTGCAGAACGCTGCTGCAATGTCATAGTCATCGGATTGGTAATAGAGGTGTGCAAAAGCTTTTCAGGAATCTCTTTGCAAAGATGTGGCAGTAAAACAATTTCTAATTCAGAGTAGTGGGAGTTTTCACTCTGAATTTATTTTTATTGTTTGCCACTTGATGTCATAACAGAAATATGATAAGCTTTTTTGCTAGCCTTTCACAAATGTGCAATTTATTTCCTTCAAGGATAAATGAATTTGGACCTTTATGACTAAATCAAACAAGTACTCAGCATCTCCCTTTGAGGTACTAAACACTACATGAAACAGCAACACTGTCAGGAATCCATGAAAAAAAAAAATCCCTCGATAATCATAATATTTATGTTTTTGTCTATGAGCATTAGTAACCATGAAAGTCATCAATATTGTTGATTAGTTAGTGAACAAATTTAATTCCTCAGCCATAACTGTAACTTCAAAGTGGTTGGCTTTCTTGATTGAATTAGAGTTCCTTGGTCTGGCCGCATTCATTTTGCCATTTATAACCACCATGGGAAGCTGTTCCCATATGTAACAAAGGCCTTTGGGGGTGAGGTGGGGAGAGGTCTCACCCAACATGTGCACTGCAGCCTGTGTTAAGCCTCTCTGGCTTTGAGCATAAATCACTGCAGCCAACGTTCTGGCCTGAGTCCTTGCAATATCGTAGCACTTTGTGTCAAGGAAACCAAAGAATTGCATTTCAATTTGTAAAATTATGATACGCCAATATCTTCCAGGTTATAAGGATTAACTCTGTGAAGCTTTCCAGTTGTGGGAAGTGTTAGCTAAGGTTTGGTTAAGCACTCTTACATCCTTGTACTCTGCCCTGCAGCTGCTTGGGCTTAGACACAGCAGAGGGCACAAATCTTACATGTTCTATCCTACATCCCCTGGTTTTTGGGACTTCATTTTTGGGTGTGAATCAGTTGCCAAAGCATATGTGTCCATTGCCATTGTGATGATCTGAGATATTTCACCTCTACTCTGGCTTCCCATTCACGAGGCACAGATATCCTTTATGTCCTCTGTTATATCTAAATACATTTTTTAAATAATTTGAAGCCATATATGTTTCACAATCATTCTAAATATTAAGTGCCATAGGTGTGGTCCTAAGACCCTATGCTTGAAGTTCCCCAGAAGGCCAGAGGGATCCTTCAGGGCCAGCTGATGCATCAGCCAACTTCTGACATACTTGCTCAGATGTGCTGTCTCATTTCACTTCAAAAGTTCCAACATTAGGGGGAATTGTACAATATTTACTAACTGGCAAGAAAGACACAGTATAAAAATGCTCAGAAATCTAACACTAAATTAGTTCTTTTTCAGTATCTTCAAAAATTGCATGGCCATATGGGCATGCAGAACATGGGTGCAGTACCCATTCCATGTGCATCAATTGTATGAATATCCCTTGTCGTGGATCTTATGAGGGCTTTTCCTTGAGGTTTTGTTTACAAAAATAATCAGTCGAGATTTTTGAAGCATAGAAATACATTCACTTTTTGACTGTCCCTCTGCAATTTTCCATGGCTTGATAGAAAACACAGCCATCAAAGCCAGTGGAAAGGTTGTTCTTGGCCTCCTTCCCGGTTTGTAGTAGGTGAAGGTCCATGAGACTTTGGTATCCAGATCCCTACGGGGGGATGTGGGTGCATACATGGACTATATAAACCATAATAAATCACTTATTTCAAACATAGTTGGTCCTTTTTCTTGGCATCTAAATGATTGAGATTGTGCAGTATTTATTTTGTCTCTTCCTAAATGTTGTATTGAAAAGGAACAGATTCTTCCCTGCCCATTTCCTCTCATGAATTCATTTCAGTGTTTTTATTTCTAAGCCTTTTTCAGGTTATTCAGAGGTATAATGGACTCAGTTTTCAAAGCGCTTTAGCCCTTCTTTTTGACTAATTTTCCCATTATATTGTATAAGAGCTCCATCAATTGTATTGATCAGCATGCACAGCAAAAATCTGAAATACTACATATGCCACTAACATTTTATTTCCCAAAAGTTAAGGGTAGAAAACAAGAATGTGAACAAGCACCAAATATGAGCTGAAGAAAACAACACCAACTGCTACACTAAGTGAGATTTGAATGTGATGGCTGCCTGGCAATGCCACAGTGAAAAAAACAAGAGAGCTGTTGTTCTTGAACCAATACACATAACGGTGGAAGTTACAACCTTTCTGATTATTTCCTTAAGTACAAATGGAAAAAGAATAAATGGACAGAGATTCTTTGCAAGTCAGGTCATTTCCAGCTATAGTCTTGCTTCCCTATATTTTGCAAAGGTACTTGAATAACTCAGTTCAGGGGATTGCCTTAGTTATGCAAGTTCTTGTTATGGAAAGACAACACTTCTGTTTATGCTGCCATGACTTTCAGCAAAGGTCAGTGGCTTCTGTTCAAGCTGTAGATTGTCATGCAAGGAGTTTGCAGGAGGTCTCTAACTCTTGTCACTGTTAACTAGTAGCCTTAGTTATCTGCCAGGGGCTGAAAATCTTACCCATGTGAGCTTAAACTCTGTGCAGAATCATGCAAAATAAACATAAAGAATTTTGTTGCCTACAGACAAACTGAGGAGTGAGTTGGATTAGTTCGCACTTCCTTCTCACTACACAAGCCACTGTCATTTTCAGGTTTTCTTGAACTTCCTGATTCCAGCACTCCCTCCCTGACAGTGAATGAAAAAGCATTTAGCACATGATGTCTGAATATCTCAGTGTCTAATTTTAAATGTTTTTCCCTGCCATCTTTGTGTCTCTGTTTTTGCAGTAGCTTAAATGAGGTCAAAGATTTTTGTGCCTACAATGCAGGCTAATGTATCTGAGCAATCTAGACATCAATTTAATATGGGATTTAGGCGGGTCTTCAGTCCCCATTTTGCCTGCAGGCCTCCATGGGTTAAAAAACAACCATCACAACAACAAAACAAAGAAACCCACAAACGGGATTGAAAGCTGTATTTTGGCTGAGTGCACATTTTAGCAGGCTCCTGAGTTATTTATGGGCTGTGACCTGGCTGGCTGCTGGAGCTGTGGGGATGCTCTGAGTGCTGCAGGACAGCAGCTGGAGCAAAGGGGAGGCACTGCTGGTGCTGGGCAGGTGTGCAGTGCTCTGCAGGGGCTGTGCAGGCTTTCTGAGCAGGAGTCACTGTGTGTTCCAGCACGCTTCCCACGGGAGGCTCTTGCTGCCCCTGCCCCATCCCTTGGCAGGTGCCCTGCTGGAGCTGTGCTTTGCCAGCTTTGCTGCCAGCCACAGAAGTTTGTTTCCTTTGCCTTTTGTCAATATTAGCCCAGAGAAGGCTGATGTTTGCACCACTTTTCTTTTTTGCAGTGCAGAATCCTTGATTACCCTCGTATGTGTTTTTGAGGTGATGTAATCTCTGTGCTGTTGTTTTTCTATATATGAATAGTACTTTGAAAAAAAAAAATCATTGTTTCTAAAAGTGGGTTAAGGTATCACTTTAAGATCTTTAAGATCTTTGCAAGATCTCTCTGTTTGGAGGTTTAAATTTAGAAACCTGTGCTGTCATTAGAAAAAAAAAATGTTGCTTTTCATCTGCTTTCCCTCTGGCTCCCAGGAGCCAGTCTCGAGGCAGCAGACACTGCATTGCCATTTCCTTTTTAAATCTAGGACAGCAAAGCTATGACACTTTTCAAAGTCCCAGTGTCCTTGTTAATATTTCTTTGTGCTGTGAGCGAAGGTAAAGCTTACGCAGGAAGTGTCCTAGTTTCCAGTTCCTACTTCCAGCAGAAAAACTTCAGAAAACAGAAGTTTGGCAGCTTGTTGTATTGATATATATTAATCACATATATTGTAGTGTGAAAAAGCTTTGTGCAAGATGGAGGAGATAAAATGCAAAAATATGAGAGTTTATGATCCATTTGTAAAATATTCTACTGCTCCTTTTGAAAGAATTTCAAACCTTTGCAATCATTTAACTGAGATGCCTCTGTCAGGTACATGAGCACTAGAAACTTTTTAATGGCTCTCTAGTACCAGAAAGACATTTCTGTATTGGAGTTAATTCAGCAAAAGCCACTAAGATAACCAGGGGATTGAACTACATGATACAAGAGGAGAGGCTGAAAGAACTTGGTTATCTGAGCCTGGAGAAAAGGCGAAGGAGAAACTTTCTTGCTCTCTACATCTGTTTAATGGGAAGGTACAGAAAAGATAGTGGGTGACCCTTCCCGAGGGCTGCAGAGCTATAGGATGGGAGACTAAGCATGTAAACTGGAACACAGTTACGTTGCAAGAGAACTGTTTTCACTGTGAGGGTGATCAAACACAGGAACAGATGAGAGAGAAGTTGTAGGATCTTTGTCCTTGGAGAACTGGACAGGACAAAGCCCTGTCCTACCAGATCTAATTGCACCTGCTTGGAGCAGGGCATTGGGCCTAAGCTGTTCTGTGTTTCTGTGACTGAGCAAAGCTGCTATATTTGATGCTGGATTTGCCACAAGAATAGAGCAGTATGTCTTTCATAAGAAAGCTTCATTATTTTTCTAGTTTCTCTGAAGACTGGGGGCTCCAGATGCACCGGCTCTGGTCACACTTCCTTGTCCCCTCCCTTCTTCTCTGTACTCATGCAGCTTTAATAGAAATTGGACAAATAATGCAGGAACAATTGACAGGCTAATACCATAATGCTTTTGCAAAGGGTTTGACCTGGCCAGCAGAGCGTGTTAAAACCCTATTTGTGTGTGACTTTTGGTCCATGGTCAGGAACAGTGGGGTCATCAGTGACAGTGTTTTGAATTCAGCAGAGGAAAGCCCCAATGAGATCTGGGTTTTTAACCACTAATGATAGGAATGTGTGCCTCACAGAAATTCCTACTTTCAGCTGGTTTATGTTACCCAATGAAAATTGCTCAGAAGTATAAATATGCACATACACACTTTTTTCGTTAATTTAATCTGAACAATGTTTTTAACTGCTGCTGCAGCAGAGACTTAATTCAAAAAATTAAAGTGAATATAAGAGAAATAAGATTCTACATTCTGATCCCTGTGCTCCTGGTTTTATCCACTGTCCAGTCAAACTCAGTTGCTTCCAATACTGCTGTGGGAAGCAAAGCTGGGATACTGATAGTCCTTCCCCATTGCCTGCAGTATGTTTACAATGCATGCTAGAGGGGAGAAGTTTTTGCAAGAGTCTATGCCATTATAGCTATTGCTTTCTAAAATTAAAGATTAATGGCTCTTACTTTCTTTCTATAAATTACTTCTTTTCATTCTTCTCCGGTATAATGCTTTTCTTCACCTTTTCTACCCCTTGGCAGTAGGGAAAGTTTTGGACAGTATCTATTTAAGCGTTCTGGAGAATCAGCAAATCCTACCAAAGTTTGTTGGAAGAAAACTGTGACTCTTGGAAGAATGTTTGTTTATGCATAGCAGGGATGCAGGGACGTTTTTACTGTGGGACAAATGCTGTTTTCCTACATGTTCACTGACCTTGGTGGGACTGCAAGTGTGCTACTGAATTCCTCAGGAGATGATCTTATTGTATATTGATGTTATCCATATGGGCTGTGTATATAAAAGGTTAGACTCTAACATCTGTACTGTGATTGGACTCTGTCCTTGTCCATGTAAGTTAGGAAGTCAGAATGAGGGTAGAAACAGGAGAAGGAAAGGGTCATCATTTCAGAGTATAGCAGGTATTTAGAAAATGGCAGTAGAATTAAAAATGAGAGTTGAAGAAACATATCCCTTTGAAGGGATATTATCTACATGGCATGCTGCAGGCTTTGGTTTTTTTTAAGAATTAACATCTGCCAGAACACTAACAGTGGGGGGAAAGGACATGGAGCTAATCAGGCAGTCTTGGGGGTGGGGTTGTCTTTCTTTCGTACACTTTCAGAATAGAGATGAAAACATCACTGAGTTCATAAACCAAATGCCCCCCTATGCAATCCTGGTAAATCGGCAGAATTGCATCACGATCTAGTCATCTCTGCAATCTGGACTACATGACATGGAGTTCAAGGTGCTCATATATCAGGGGAATAGATATGTCACCCCTAGAAGATACTGGCATGTTGGCTGGTTTGCCTCAGGGTCACAAGTTGACAGGGAACACTATTTGGAAGGCCTTCCTTGGGAAACTCCCTCCTGAATATGTGAGTTCAAGAGGAAATATGAATAAATGTGAATACTAGAGAGGGACATACTCTGCTGCTCTGCAAAATAAGAAATAAAGGGAGATCTGTCAATTCCACCATCTTTTATCCAGTTTATTCCTTAGGGTCAACAAAACCAGTGGTAGGGACTTCTGCTGTGTGTGACCTTTCCCTGATACATAAACTGGAATTGCAATTTCCTGTGCAAACCTCCATCCCTGTGCACCTCAATAGCATTGCTGTGTGTGTCAGTGGGCTTTGACCCACCCATGCTCTGCATACTGACCTTTTTCACAGGCTGACTGTAAAGAAGCTAAAGCAGCCTGTGTATTTGGCTCTCCCGGCCCCTCACATGGGTCAAGATGAGCACACGCTCGGCTCAGGTTCTGCAGGGGAGTGCAATGCCAGCAGGGCAGGAATGGTGGAAAACATTTATTGAAAAAATTGAAGCACAGTTGGCTTATGCATTTCAAGATAAATTAAAGGTGTTCTGACAACATCTGGAGGTCCTCTTAGGAGCTCCTAGAATCTCTGAAGAATAGACTTAAGTAAACTCTAGGCTTTAAACTTCCTCTGCAGTGGACTGTAGAGGTGCAGCGTGATAAAGATAGCAGGCATTTTCATGGTTCTCATTTTTATCCTGTGTGTATCACATTATACAGCTGTCTGCAGTTGGGGATATGAGCAGAAAACATTGAGTGTATTTTCTTATGAGGCATTTTGTGTTAACACATTCAACATCACCACTAACTTTTAGCTTAATATTGTTTTCATACTTGCCAGAAAGCATTGAATATGCAGATTGGTAAACATCGCTGCTCTTCTTAAATCCTGGCTCATACTACAATGTCTTGATGGTGTAATAACCTGGAGTAGGACCTGATATTTACTCTGCTTGTCTTTGCAGTAAATGAGCTTTATGAGTTTCTGCCCTCTTTCAGCTGCTGCTCAAGTGGTCAGCTTTCACACCACCATCCACTTTCTACCCAAGTGATGAATGTGGGTTTTTCTTATTGTATTTATAGCAGTAAGTGATCAGATGCCACAAGTGCTTAAATTCCAATCAAGTCCAGAGGTTAGACTTGATTGGTTTCACTGCTCAGAGTTTGTTGGTAATCATGCTTTCTTCTCATACCAGCTAAATACCTGATAGAAACACGGTTGTACTAAGTGTGGAAGTACAGCTAATATAACTTGCAAATTACTATATAATATAAAAACTCAGCCTTTCTTTCTTAATGGACCTAGCCTTGCCAGGGCTAAATCTTCACTAATGATGTAATCTTTGCTAAGGAGGCTTCAATAATATCTAGCCAAATAGTGCAAGATCTTCCATAAATAATAGTGAATAATCTGAGGTAGCTAACAGTTCATTCTGGTGTGGCAGAAGCCTGATGGAGTGCTGACAAATGGGTAGCAAAAGTGACAGACAATGTTTCCAGAAAATGTGAAGTGGTGACATTGTTTTCTGTTGTGGATTTGACTCAGAAGATTGGAACTTGACTTCTGGTCTTCATATCCAACACTTGTTGGCAGCATATCACTGTGTAAATAAACCTATTTAGATCTTTTATTATGGTTAGTTTCCCAGATCATGTCAAAGTACATAAAATACACGTTAAAATTAAATTACCTTTTATCTTAAGCATTTTTACTGTTATTATTTAAATATTCTTCAGTCTGACATGTAAAATGAGGAAATATGCTTTTGATTTGTTATATTTAGTTTAAACAAACACTTGTACTTTCTGTGGGAAACAATGGGAAAGGTTATCTGTATCATAACACAGCTGAATCTTTGTGCTTTGTACGATGCTGTGAGATTAGGTGTTCCTGCACAGCACACTGGAATCTCTCCTGGCTTACAGTTTGAACCCTTGACACCCCCTGCCCTTGTCAAAAGAATACTGGAAAAATACAGAAGAAATACAAGTTGTAGTTTTGTGGAAAGTCAAAAGTATGAGAAGTGATTCAGATGTTTTGATGAGAGATGGGCAGAGAAAGTTCACTTGTGGGCATTTTTTGTACTATGAATTGTAATACAAACACTGGCAATCTTATAAATCTCCACTATTGAATGATATATTAATTACAGGATGTGAGGCTGTTCACATATCACTTGACTAGTGACAGAAGGACAGAGAGAAGGATGATGATTATAACAAATCAATGCAGAGAGTTAAAATAAGAGGATAGCAAGTAATAAAATACTTACAAAGTCTTTGTCATGATAGATGCTGCTCCCACGTTCCCTTGAAGCTTAACAGAGTGTGCCTTTTGTTCCTCTACGTGCAAACTCTGACTTACGTTTCAAGATTTATGTTATGGCCATCGTGTGTGGGAGGAATTTGTGAGTATGACAAACATGTTCTTTGAAACATAACCCAAGAAGTCACTAATTTGTGTTGTGAGCTGTTCTATTGTTCCACAGTGTAGCCAGAAAACTGTGGATCTGTTAAACTGGAGAACAGTATTCAACAGAGTGGGAATTGGTTACATTTGCCATAATCTCACCTTCCTGTGAGAGCCCTATGAAAACATTCCCTCCATCCCTCATGATTAATCGAAAATGTGCAGTATATTTTACCTCTCTAATAATTAAATTATTTCAGATCTTACTGTGGATGAAATTAGATTGTGGTCACTGGAAAGAACACTGCATTCAGGTTATATGAAATCCAAAACCTTATTATTTAATAATTTGTAAATTCTCCAATTGTGTTTGTCAAGTGATGAACCTAATGCAGATTTGCCTCACCTTGAACAGAGGTCTTAGACCATACAGACACCCTCTGTCCTGTCCTGTACCACGTCTTGCTCTAGCTTAGAAAGCTCCTTCTAACTTTATAGATTCTCATACACTATTCTTCAAACTTGCCTGCAAAATCTCCATATGAAGATCAGTCAGGTAAAGTGAGGACCTGGATGTTGAAGGTGATTTTGAATTCCTGCTGAATGTGTCAGTGGTCCTTTCTGTTTCCTTACAAGTTATCCTTGTTTCCCTCTTGCCTAGTCAGGCTTTTCACAAAACATAGAGGAAAAGAGAAGAAAAATACGATGGATTATGCAGTAACTGAGGGAGTTAATTCATAGCCATTACATGTATGGCTTTAAGACATATTATTCCCCTTATATTTTACTTCATTTCTGTAGAGAATTAAGGGTATGTGCATAGTTTATAAATTAAATTACAGGTAGTAATCTCTTTCCAGTTGACAGATTCAAAGACTTGAGCAATTAGTCTGCCTGTTAGGCTCAAATCACTAAAGCTATGGAGATCCTAGCACAGGCTTTGTTAGAAATTCTCCTGAAAATGGAAAAGGTTTAAAGCAGTTATCTTAGTCAGGTTTCACTAAAGGAATATGATACAGTAGAACTTTTCCTGAGGACTATGAACAAATAGCAGGGGAGTTCCCTGAAGATCTGATGCCTGACAAATTGCACCTGTGTTGATGGAGAGCAAACAGGGTTAATGCCCAAAACTACTGAGGAAAACTGTAAAACAGCTTAGCACTTCCAGCTCTCTTCTACCAACTATTGAAACATATGGAAGATTTTTCATTAGTTATAGCTCAGAATGTTGGCAGTTTTGTACAGAAGAACCATGACAGCAGTTTCCATTCTCTCCATGAAACTGTAAGCAGCATGCAGAGTATCCATACAGCTCATTTTCTACCAGTGCACCATCATCAGAGGGACAGAAATATTAATTTTAAATGGATTGTATTAATTAGTCTGGGGAAATCATTTGGCTATAGCTCAGCTGTCCATGCTCGGCCCCCAAAGCATAATTCTTGTCTGGTGTGTAGACAGCAAAGGGCTGTGCTCTCACAGCACAAACAAGGTACAAACCTTTCCTGCCACTCACATAATTCTTATATCCTGGGAATTTCAGGGCCTTTTACAGGCTGGAATCAGTCCCGTGTAAGTTCATGTATGTAACTCTGTTCGTGCAGAAGCAGATGAAGATGTGCTGCTTTGGAAGATGAAAGGCAGCCCAGACTTTGAGTAAATGGGGAAAGCCTCCCACAGTTTCTCCATGAGGCCAGAGATACAACAGAAGAAATAACCTAATCTTTTCCAAACCAGAGAGGTCTTCTGGCTAAAATGATCTCTCCTAATGAAGCTCTTTCACACACCAACCATGAAAATTACCTCTTACAGAGGAATACAGTGAAAGGCAGCAGAGGCTCTTCTGTGACTCTGGATATAAAGTACCAAAGAAGAAATGGTAGGACCCTGAGGAAGCAGAAACCTTGTCTTACTGAAAAACAGTGCAGAAAATCCAGTAAGGTTTCTGTGTAAGTAATGTTATCTGGTGGTGTGGGCACCTCATGAAAAATGGAATGTGTGTAAGTGAATCTCTGTGTAAGCCAGTGGTGATGCCAGGGGGTTCTTCTGTTTTAGCTGGCAAATGTGAGATGTTTTCAAAACTACCTTGAGGATTGATTCTCAGTACTATAATTCGGTACTTCTCAACAAATGCAGTAGGTCAGCCAGAAAAAGAAAAAGAAAGCTGTATTTCTAAGATTCTGGGTCTGCTTCACAGTAAATGAACATAATCTGGTGCTAAACAGAGGATAAATATCAGAATGTCAACATACTGTACTACTTCCTATATTGCTTGCTTTTTTTGTCTTGCTGCTTTCTTTTGTCCATATTCTTTCCCTTTTCTCTCTCCCATCTTACACAAAAGTGTGTGTGGGACAAGAAGTGTCCTCCTAACCTTATATCCATTGGACAACTGGCATACTGAAGCACTGGCAGGTGATTAGGATTCATAGGCATGGTGCATTTAATAAACAAAGCATTACCTATGTCATTTAGGCTGGTGCAAAACTGGAATTGACACTGTTAAGGCTCGGTAAAGGGATCTCTGATCAAAGACATCTGAAAATCCAATTACATATCTTTCCCTAATACACTTCCATGTCTTGTAATTTGAAGAGGTTGCAGTTTGTACAGTAGATAAAGCTAAATTGGGTCTTCCATCACAAAAACTGAGGCAACTGTGTGTGGACTCACTGTGAACCCTTTAGCCAAGGGTCTTGCTTGGAGGTG
>JAWWTY010000019.1:7053154-7112979 GCA_035222235.1 Margarornis squamiger | reverse complement strand
TTGTGATACACAAGACTGACATTAGTTCAGATGATTAGAACATGTTGCTGATAACACTGAAGTTTGTGGGTTTGATCACTGTACAGGCCATTCACTTAAGACCTGGACTTGATGATCTTTGTGGATGCCTTCCAACTCAGAATATTCTGTGAACTTTTATGAATATAATTATCTACAAATATATTAATTGTTGGGTCTTTTCCTATTAATTCTAGAAACTTCATGAAAAGCATACTGTCCCTGTTTAAAAGAAAACTAAGATGTTTTCTGGACTAGGATGGTGGGCCTTTTCCCAAAAACCACCGCAGGATTTGAAATTAAGAGACTTCAATCAGAAAATGTATAGAAAAGGATAACAGTTCTTACTCTCTCTAATAATAATAATAATAACGATAACAACAAACAACAACAATAATAATAATAGTAATAATATATATATGTATATAATAAAAAAAGAACAGAACAGACAGCAACACTGTAACCAAAAACTTTCAAGCAGATCCGGTCCTGTCTCTGCCCCGTCGGAGCAGTTGTATTCACAGGCGGCAGGAGGCGATGCCACACCTCGGGAGGCAGCGGCCGCGAAAGGCACTCGTGGACTCTGGCAAGGCACAGACGGCGACCAGGGAGAGGTGCTGGTTCCGAAAAGCTCTCGTGGGAATGGCGGCCACAAGCGATGGGCTGAACACCTTTCCCGTGGGCAGTGCAAAGACTCTGTCCTCGTTCTTTGCCCGAAAGCGCTGGGGGGTGTGAGGGGTTAGCAACTCCTCTGCAAGTGGCGTCAGCCCTCAAGGAGTCTGTAGCAAATCCAGAGAGTGGCGACAGCTCTCTCTCCGAAGGACAGCACAGGGCGAACGGAGCTGGGGGGCTGAGCCAAGGGAGCTCCCTCCAAGTGCTTCCACCAGCCCAGCAAACGGTGGCGGGCACCCACACTGCAGCCGGAGGAGAGAAGTGTGGCAAAAAACCTGGGAAAAAATCTCCCTCCCCCGCCCCACATCCCCCAGTCCCCTCAGCCATTAAGCTGGAATGCGAAGCTATCAGCCATCCTTTTGTTAGCTGGTTCTAGGAGCAGGGAGTGGGGGCTGGGCTTCAGCCCCACAACCTCTGTGTTGGTAAGGGAGAGAAAAAAATTCCGTGGAAGATTTTGAAACTATAACACATACCTTCAGAATACATATCTTTGATAGTCAGTAGGCATGTTTCAGCAAAATAATTGCCTAACTGTGTGTAACCAGTTTTTGCATTTATATAAAGGTTAGTATTTGACTGGCAATCTACATATATTTTACAGTAGTTTCTCCACAAGCGCTGTCTTCATTTTCTGGACAACAGCATGAGAAAAGTTCTACACCACACATGCTAAAGGAGTGTTGCAATCTTTATGAAAACAATTCCCAGCCTTCCACCCCACTTACTTGATTTTCTTGACTTGGTACATGAGAATCTTGAATTCATGTTCAGTGACATCAGCAGGAAACCCAAGTCTAAGATTTTTCGTGTGTGGACTCACTGAATCAAGAGGCATGTGTCATTGTTGAGAGCATTATTGGTAGTACTAAGAACGTGTTTAATTTCATAACATCAAAGGCAGTTCCTCTTGACTTATGAAGAAATCTAATATAGCTTAAATACGGAGTACATTTCCTGTTTTACTTGGTGTTGCAAAGCGATTCTAATTGAGAATTATTTAAAAATAATTGTTGCTTTGGAGGTGGGAGCTTTTAAACCTCAGTGCATGAGTTGAGGGGACCCTTTTTCAAGTTGGTAATTTCTTTGATTTTTCTATGAATATTAAATATCAAAACTGAATAAATTTCTTTATGGAGTACAGCATTTAGGGAAAGGTACTTGTAAGAAGGAACTGTTATCCCTTGCAGTATTACTTTGCTTTAATGCTCATTCCTACTAGTGTTAAACAGAAAGATAATTGCAATTATATAATCCTGCATAGCCTTTCAATCACACTCAGTTTATTTAGTTTTAAAAATACGGTTTTGTCCTTTGGGTGGCTGTTTAGCCAGTGATGTGCTTCCACTAAAGGATGCTTTCCCATTTTGAAAAGAAACTCCAAAGATAACTCTTAACTACTCTTTTCAGAGATTTCATCAGGTTATATATTCCTTGGTTCTCATGTAGTTAAAGACCAAATAGACCACCTAGTAATAATGAAAAAAATAAAGCACTGTTGGGGGCAATCCAGTGGAATGTTTTCACTACCACTAAGAAGTTGGGAATTACTGTTTCCAAATACTTTACTTTTCTTAGAGCCTGTAAGGAATTTATTTTTTCCTGGTACTTGTGGCCAAAATACATAGCTACATGATTTGTTTCACTGTTTCTAAACTTTACATTTCCCAGTTATAGTTAGTATGTCTTCTGTTTCTTTAGTACTAATTTCTTGTTCCTGAGCTTTTCAGTGGTGCCCAGCAACAGGACAAGGAGCAGTGGCCATAAACTAAAACACAGGAAGTTCCAGCTTAACCTGAAGAAAAACTGCTTTACATTAAGGGTGGCAGAGCACTGGAACAGGCTGCCCAGGGAGATCATGGAGTCTCCCTCCCTCCCTGGAGACATTAAAAACCTGCCTCGACACATTCCTATGTTACCAGCTCTAGGAGGGCATGCCTTGGCAGAGGGTTGGCCTGGATGGCCTCCAGAGGTCCCTTCCAGCAGTTCTGTGGTTGTGTGAAATTACTCTGATTTGCCTGGCTTGATGGACATCAGTTTCTGAGTATGTAATGCAGAGGGCTGTCAACTCATTGAAAAAAAGTTTTCACAAGAAGTATTTTACTAGTATTTTACAAGTGCTAGCCCAATTAAAAAACCAATTCACTTTGTTTTCCATTTTGGATGGTGCAGAGTAGGCATAAGCCTGTGCGAGTCATCCCTAGCTGAACAAAAGTGATTCAGGAATGAAGACATTTGAAGTGTCCATCACATCTGTCTGTATGTGATGTATATTGTGAGACTACATGCACCTCTTGTGGTGAATGTGTGAGGGACAATACATAGAAAAATGCGAATATTAGAAGGGATTTCTTTTGTTCCCTCCAGTTGCAAAACTGGGAAAGGTCCTTGCTGTCCAATTAGGACAGCTCAAACTCATTCCTCACAGTATGTGTTGTCACCCACCTCCCACCCCCGTATGTTTGTTGAGCAGCTTTTTGCCTTTTCCATTCTGCATCCGGCAGCCGCAGGGATGTAATTTAGTGACGTTAAGCCACTTTCATGGCTAGTGAAGGTCCCTTTAGAACACGAATTCTTTGTGTGTACAGCAGACAGTGTGTTTTGCTGGATCAGGTTTGGGGAAATCCGTGGATGGAGGTTTGGAAGGTAACGAACAGGCCCACGGGCCGGGCCCCTCTGCGCAGGCGCGCTGCCCGCGCGCCCGCCCGCCCCGGCGCACACAAAGCGCGTGCGGCGCAGTGACGTCAGCGCGCGCCGCTCCCGGAAGCGCTGTGGGCGGCGGGCCCGGCCCGGGCTGTCCGTGCTGTCCCTGCGCGCCGTGGGCCCGGCCCGGGCTGTCCCTGCTGTCCCTGCTCGCCGTGGGCCCGGCCCGGCCCCGCCGCGCTTTGTGCTCGGGCGGCGCGGAGGGCCCGGGAGGGGCGGCCTGTGGCGCTCCGGGCCTGCCGTGACACTGCCGGCAGCGCGGCTGGCTCTTACCTAATCCGGGGAGAGCAGGCAGGCAGGCAGGGAGGGAGAGCCTTGCTCGTCCCACGGGCTCCCCTGCAGAATGAAACGCCGGGAGACCTCCGTTCTTTCCCCTTCTCCACGGCTCTGAAAGGACGGGAAACAACAGCGATTGAGGCTAAGCACCCTAGGTGTTTCTTCTCCAAGTTTCTTTTTCCCGTGGTGAGCTGGTGGCACTTTTATTATAAGCGTATGTTCGTACAGTATTTCTCCAATATTCTTTCTGCAGTCTCTATTTCAGCCAGCCTCTGGGTGAATATTGCCTTTCCTCTGAAATAAGCCGTTTACTCATGTGCTAAATAAATAGATAAAGTGATTTAATTTGTTTAACGTGGCAGATGAATGTGTGTTAGGAAGCCCGTGGCTGATTGGACTAGGTCATGAAGGACATGGGATATTCCACGTGCAGGACATGGTTTCAGTTGTCTGTTTATCTCCCTTCTAAACTCTGAGCCTAGCACGGTACATTCCAGAGGGGGAGGGAAAATGGAAGGTACCCTTCTCAACCCTGATTTATTCAAGCTGGTCTGCAAGAACAGTTCACTTAGTGGGGCACAGGTAGGCTAATACAGAGGCTTTTAGGGTAAAACTTCTCTGATCTAGTTGTTTGTTGCAGAAAATAACTTCGGGGAGTATACCTAAAGCGTGGATCGATTAGTTCTACTTTTATAATTTTTTCTGTGCTGTAACACTGATGTAAAAATTGAGTGCTAGAAATTATAACTATGTTAATTTCAATGGAAACTAATGTTCTCAAATAGCCTTAGTACTTTTCACAGCAGTGAAAAATTATGTAGAAAAGCACAAGGATAAGGCTTATACATCAGTGACAGAGTTTTAGGAATCTGTTGTGACCCAATAATTCTGAGACTGATGAAGTGATGGGCATTTTTGACCTGAAAGTGCATGTTATGATGAAGTATCTTAACCATTAATGTGTTCTATCTGTTGATAAGATTTTAACACCATAGTCTAATTAGACTGTGCTAGAGGAGTTAGCTCAGAAATTGAGTGGCTCCAACTAAGTAGGTGTGAACTAAGGAAAGTAAATACTTTAAATAACATGAGTACTTTTCATAGTTAGGTTTGAGTAGAGGTGCTGCTGTTTGCTTAGTGTGAACTGAGAAAGAAATCCTGCTCTGACGTCAGACACCTGCCTCTAATGTGGAAGAGAGGGGAGCGGGAGCGTGTTCGTGTGAGAAACAAGTCTTGGGTCTGAAAATTTGAAGAAATCAGGTAGGGCGGTTTTATGAACTCTGGTCTTCAGGTGGAACAGTCCAGAAGACTATACATGTAACTGCTGTGAGAAACACAGTGTTCTCAATTTTAAGTTAGAATCGCTTTGCTTTATTTTTCTGCTGTAATCGTGCTTGTAGTCTTGTAACTGTCAGCTTTAAGAGCTGGGTCGAGCTTTGCCAAGTAGATTATCAGGGTGTTTTGTGCTTTAGCGATTGTCTCATTTTCAGGAGCTAAACTGAACCAGAATAGTCAAATCAACGGTGTCTGAAAGTCTGGACACATGTAAAGAACTTAGTCCTGCAGTTGTAATGCATGTACCCAGTGTGCAGAAAGCCAGAGTGCAGACTGTGTGTCCAGCTGCTGCCTGCAGTTACCTGGGTTCCTGCTGGTGCTGTGAGAGCTACTTGCTGCAGAAAGCAGCAGCAGTGAAGTGAGGATGCTGGCAGGCTCTAGTTCATTTCAGCCATCACGTGGTGCCTAAACCTTGCGATCTCATCTCTGAAGTTTACAGTCTTAAGCATCAGGAACATTGTAGATGCATTTTTCAAAATGTCTGAACTGTTCATTTCTTAAATATTCAGTGTTACGATAAAAAATGCAATTTTGGTGTGTGTCTTCTGTGCACAGTATCACAACATGGACTGGAAATTGAGAGATAGTCATAAACACTGACTTGTTACCATGAGCTTGAGGTTTACCTGAGTTTTTCCTATTAGCACTGTTGTATGTAGCAGAAATCTTCCTAAGTCGTTGACTTGGGGCTGTTTGATATCGTGCTGGTGTGTTTAGCTGTTGACTGCATGAGGTAAGGAAGACAAAACCTGGCATTAGTGCTCCATTGATACTCTTTAAGTTTTATGCCACTGTGGATATATATTCCAGTTATGATCTAAACTGTTTCTGCAATGCCTGGGACAACTCCTTTACATATAGGCCTGTTTGAGTGAATATAAAAAATGGTGACTCTTTGTGTTATCACAGGAGTAATGAGAGATTTGGTTTCTAATTCCACAGTACTTTAATCAGATAAAGTGCTAGATAATTACAGATAACCAAATGGCCCACTTCTGATTTTGACTTGTTTTTCTTTGTAGAAGCCAAATACGAAAACTGAGGTTGGCTGTGTTTTCAGTGAGGAAGTAAAATATTATTTAAATGGTAAAGCCTGTATTTGTCCTTCTGCGTCTGGAAATAAATTTTATAAAATTGCCATGGATATTCCAGGGAAACTGATACAAAAAGAGCAGCAAATTGCTTTACAGACAGTTGTTGACCATTCCTTTTTGGTTTGACTTCTTCAGAAACACGTTCGTATCTTTTGTTGTAACAATTGATGACCTTGCTGAGAGATGAAAAAAAAACAGGCAGAGTGTAGTGATAACTTCTGCTGCTTAAAAAATTAGTCATCAGCTCCTTAAAAGTGAAACAGAAGTTCTTTGAACTGTGGTTTGTGTGGCTGGCGTGGTTTAACCCTGGCTAGCAACTAAGTACCATGCAGCCACTCTCACTTCCCCACCTGTGGGATCCAGGAGAGACTTGGAAAAGTAAAAGTGAAAAAAACTTGGGGATTGAGTAAAAGACAGTTTAACAGGTAAAGGAAAAGCTGTGCACACAGCAAAGCAAAACAGGGGATTCATTCACCACTCTCTCCGGACAGGCAGGTGTTCAGCCATCTCCAGGAGAGCAGGGCTCCATCCTGAGTGATGGTTACTTGGGAAGACAAGCTCCATCATTCCAAATGTCGCTCCCTTCCTCCTCCTTCCCCCCAGCTTTGTGTGCTGAGCATGGTGCCAGATGGTATGGAATATCCCTTTGGTCAGCTGGGGTCACCTGTTCCGGCTGTGTCCCCTCCCAGTGTCCGTGCACCCCCAGCCTCCCACCCCGTGGGGCAGTGTGAGAAGCAGAAAAGGCCTTGAGGCTGTGCGAGCTCTGCTCTGCAACAGCAAAAACATCTCTCTGTTTATCAGCTCTGCTTCCAGCACAAATGCAAAGCACAGCCCATACCAGCCACTGCAAAGAAAATTAACACTATTCCAACCAAAACCAGCACAGTGTCATGAAATCTTTTAGTGAAATATTTTAAGGTTCTTTTCTGCAGTTCTTGCAGATAGTAGTAAATGGAGCAAAAAATAATTTGGTCTTTGAAGAAAGACCACAGTTGCTTTTCCAGAGGTTTTTTTTTAATGCTGTCAAGGAGGAACATTTAAAATGCCACAATTTTAAAAGTCATGTTCAAATATGTGGTCAGATGAAATATGTCAAAGGAAAACTATATATGAAGGAAAATTGTATGTTAAATTTTGCTCATGTAAGGATTGTCCAGAAGTTTTAACTGGAGTAGGAGTATTTGGAAACAATTTAGGGTTATACTAGAGGAGGGAAAGCTTGGCAATAAATTGCATAAAAATTGCTAGAATTGGTGTCTAGCTTAGAAAAAGGCTTATATTTGTTGTTTCTGTTAGCTCTGTATCACAGATTTTTCACGAGGGAAAGTTCTATGTCTTCTAGATTTTGCAAGGGGATGACAACTGAAATGTGAGGTTTCTAAGTTCTGGTTTGCATATCTTAGTACATGTTGCTTCATGCTGACATGTGATGTAGGTATTAGTTTGAAGTGGGGTTTAAAAGTTACTTTTTTCCTATGGTTTTTCTGAAAGCATTATTTCTAAAACCTGTGGTTAGTTGCTGTTAACCATCAGAGTTAGGAAAGAAGAAATAATAGAAGATGCAGCACTGCACAGGCTGTGGGACAGTTCTGCAGTAGCCAGACAGTGTCTCTTGGGCTGCCAGTGTTAACTTGCAGTGTTGCTGCCACCGGTGGGAATGTGAAATGGGGCAGTTTCAGTGCCTAGTTTAGCTGAAAACTCACTGTCTGTGAGGAATAGGTGATTGTAGATGTACCTGGTGGGGTGTTCTTTGTGCTACAGAGAAACCATTTTCTTCACTGGTTTGTAATGGTATCTGAAAGCTCTTAAGAAATCCTGTAACGGAGCAGTTCTTAAAAGTGCTATTAAAATATTTAAGAACCTTTCAAACATGTAATGTTACTTTCTCTTTGAAAGATAATGGCTGTAACTCCCTGTATCAGCTTAGATAGTCCTTAATCCTGTCCTCAGTTCTGTAAAAATGAACTCTGATTTTATTTTTTTTTTGAAACCTCACTACCTCCTGTTTTGTTTTTTTTTAACCAGACATAGGTCTGCTACAGTTTCATATTTTAATCTTCTTAAATTACCTAATGTTTTGGGAATGATGTGTGACATGTGCTTTGATATGCATTTGTGTGTTGATAACACTTGTGTTTAACTAAAGCTAGTGTTTAAATTCATGTAAAGTTGTTCACTTTTGCCTACATCTGAGCCTTAAGTTTTGCTCTTTTCCATCATATGGGCGTGTGCAGTTGTTTTCTTGTAAAAGCTGTGAAAATGCTCTGCTCAGCTAATACTTTGGTTTCTGAATGCCTGTTTATTTTGAAATACATATGCACATATATTTATATAAAAATCTTTAGGGTCACAAAATGACTTCCATTTGAGGAATTTTCCCTCTTTTTTGGGCATGAAGGTGTCGGTGCAGTTGAGAGTTAATTTGTGCGGGGTTCTTCCCTCCATGGCCAATATCTGTGTGATCACAGGAGTATGTTAAGGATGTAATTTGGAGACTGGTTGCACAGGTGTGACTGGGGAATCATTTGGCTGGCAGATGTTGATGGTGTACTATAAAATTTTAGTCTGCCTTTGCGCTAGGTCAAGTGTAATTATTAGAAAGGAAATTTTACAAATAAAAAGTACGCATTCCATAATAGAAGTTGAGATGGACATTCTTCTAAAACAGCATCTGTGAAGCAGTAATTTTGAGAGCACTTTTGTGCATATTAAAACCAGCTGCTGCCTTAAACAGTTTTAACATCAGGTGTTCTGTTTAAGCAAAAGTTGTTCCTCGTTGTACAATCATAGTTCTTCCATGGATGCACAGGTGCTCATCTACTCATGGAGTTGAGCATGGGGAAGGAGTGTTTCATGAAGGCTGTTCCTTAACGTGCTTATGAGGGACTAGACTTAGGGTTGTCTGGGAAACTTTACATTTTTATTTCCCAATTTTTGAATGCTTGCTCCTCCGACCTATTGTATTTTTGTAATAGCCCTGTAAAAGAAAAAGGCTAAAAAGTACTGAAGTTTACACTTGTGCTTCAGATAGTGAGTCATTGCTGGGATTTGATGTTTGAGGTTCAGCACTGCAACAGAGACTCAAGTTTTGATTTTAACTACGTAACAGAAGAGAGGACAATATTTAGCAGAGAAAGACATAGTGATGGGTCTTGAATTTAGAAAGTGCAGATAAAGAGAATGTGAAGTAGTGGAAAGATACATCTTCTCCTGTCACTTCCAAACCTCTTATAATATCTTGTGTTTTAATTTCTGATGCAGACTCAGACCTGACTTCAGAGTATTATGATTGAATTTTAATTTTGGATGCCATGAAGCATTTCCCAAGCAATACAAATAAGTGAAGTAGTGAGTGCATTTTACTTGGCATTTGAGATGTACCTGATCAGAATTTAATGGCAATAAAAGAACATATAATTCTCTTGCCTAAGAGCTTTTTTTTCTGCTGAATTTGAATCACTTGATTGAGAATCTGGGTACTTGGAGCTTCTCAAAGAAAGCTGATGGAATTTTTTTGGTAATAGGAGGATCCCTCTAAAGAAAAGTTACTTTATTTACTTTTCATAAAATCAGGAGGCCTTCAGATTAGATACAGTAGAAGTAGTGAGAAGGGTGTTGCCATGTCTCCCTAATTTGTCTCTTTGATGTACAAAATACTGGAATGAATAGAGGGCAGTTACCCATATGTGAGCAGGAGTTTGAAAGTAAACAGTGATTGAAGTCTGATGATTGCTGACTATAAAAACTGAGATGTTAAATAACGTAGTGTGTAATGATATTTAGTTATTATTATCGTGAAGTAAATTTGAATAGGGTCTAACAGGGTTAATTTAGTATCCTTATCAAGTTATTTCACTCCCTTCTGCATTAATGTTCGAGACTCACAGCTACTGGTGGTAGTTTGAAACCTGCAAGAAGCAGGGAAGTACTTGCCTGTGGTGACTCAGAAGCTTGTGACAGAGCAGGAACTAACCCCAGCTCTCCCCTGCCGCAGCCTTCTGCTCTAGTACCACTAATGGTGGGTTTGGTTGGGGTTTTTGAAGGTTTCAAGGAATGCTCAGTCTGCTCATGGAACATGGTGCTGTGTGAAGTCAGCAGTTCCCCCATTTCTGGTGGCTGTGCTCAGGTTGAACTCTTGTTGGGAGAGCTCTTATTTGTGAGATTAAACTGCATTTTCAACCTGAGGTTTTGATGAGGAGCTGTAGAATTGCTGCTCTCTGCAGCAGAGTGATCAGTCTTGGCTACAGACTCTGTCAGTCAGTTTGAGAATTTGAGTAATGTTGTAATAATGACTTTAAAAAGTATTTATTATTGTGGCAATTGAATCTTTGTGCAAGAGTGTTTGATTCAGAGTGGATGAGTGGGGAAAAGCTGAGTCAAAACAGTTTTAATGGAAGCACGTGTGCTTCAAAGAATGGATGCTGGAAACACAGGACATGCAGAAGGCAGAAATTTAAAGAAGTGTACTGAAAAGTATGGAACCATCAGAAATGCGAAAATCTGACTGTAATTTTGTACTTTTTTTTACTAAAGTCTTATATTTCTTACAGTGTGAATAACATCAGTGTTTTCTGTTTTCTGCCTGTGGCCCATCTTAGATTTCCAAAGCTTTCCCTTTGAATTGGTATGCATAGTAGGAGAACCTTGCTTCCAAAATGTAGAAATGTCCATTTTAAAAATACAAAATTTGATCCTTTACATTTAAAATGTTATTCTCTTTGAGTTTCATGTCTGTAGTAAAATAAGTACCTGATCTTTATCAGACATTCTTCTAAATATTCTTCTTCTGAAGATTAAATGAATTTTTAAAAACCTCAAACTTCTAAAAACTCTCACTCAGAATGACTAGAGATTCTGTGTAGGTTCTGAAAAATTAATTATTTCTGAGGAGTTAAAAGTTAGGCTTCCAGGGTCAGTAGTCTGTGTTCTATGATGCTGGATGTATTTCTGTGTAGATTCCATATCTGACATACCTTGGGGCACCAAGGTCTGTACTCTGGAATTAGTATTTGCCCTCTGGAGTTTAGATTGCCATTCTCTCCAGGGCTCCACTGTCACCAGGCCTGCATACAGGAATACAGACCAAATGAAGGATCACAAGAATAAATGATGATTTAAATGGAAATGTGTATGAACCTAAGCATTGAACTACATGGAGGGGTCTTTATAAAAGTAGTCAATGTATGTCATCCTGTCCTGACTCTTCTTACAAGTGGCTTTTTGTGTCATGGTCAGCCTCTTCTGTAGGCCAGTCTCTTTTAGGAGGCCTCCTTGGTCAGGTGGGGTTATTTTGATGGTCTGCTCCCTAGTACTATTAAGTTAGGCAGGGAAATTATTGAGTATAAAATAGGTCTTGAATTTGAATTGTGGAATAGTTATCACAGAAAGACTTTGTAAGTGAAGACACATCAAAGTACAGGTACTTGGTTTAGTTGAGCCTTACTGAATTAAGGTAGGTGCTTCCATGCCACACCCTCTTCCCTGTGTCTGCCACAGACACAGAATGGTGATGCAATATTGCATGGCAATTACAGCATGCAGTGAAGAATATAGGTTTTGCAAAATCAGACTGAGGGAAGAAACACAGCCCCCAAAGTGTCACACTGGGTAGGATTTGCTGTGAATGTTTACAAAGGGGTTTGAGGGGGTTTTCCTTCTCTTTTTTTTTCTTTTCTTTTTTTTTAATTTTAGAGTGTAATTGTATACAGAGCCCATCTGTGATACCTTATAGAATAATTAAGTGCTTCCTGTTTAGATACTTCTGAATGGCAGTATGTGTTAGAGCATAAAAAATAACTTGCTTTTTTTTTCTGATGCTGTTACTAATTCACTTTGTACCTGATCCTCCTGTGTGCCTCTTATGCTTGACTGCAGCATTGTGTGTCTAGAACTTCTTAAAAGATAGATAACTGTCTCCCTGTGTTTGTAGAAATTACTGGGCTGAATTATTGTTGGAAGATGATTCTTATGCAGTTCAGTTCAATGTGCCCTGTTCACAGAGAAGGGAACCCTGATATTACTGAAAAATAAAAAGTGTTTTCCCTGTTATGTATTGTTAGCACAGAGACATCTGTATTTTCACATGAAGTTCACTTCTCAGTCTGTGGTTTCTGCCATCTTTGTTTGGAGATGTGCTTCTGCTTTATCTCCCAGAGCTTTCCGTGCCCGGAGCATGGCAGGCTGCAGCCAGGCACGCTCCATTTGGTCCCTGAGGAGGCTGGTGTGGGACAGCTCCTGGTGGGAGTCCATCCCGTGGTTCTTGGAGCTGTGGGTTCCGTGGGTGGGGCTGCAGGAGGGGCAGGTGTCCTGGGGAACACAGGAATGAGAAGGCTGTTGTCCCAGAGTACTGTGCAGGATACAGCCTGGAGCAGTGTTTCTCTATCCCCATCTTCACACCGCTCTAGGATGTGGGGTTTGGCAGTGTCACAGCAAGATAAGTTACTGTCTTGTTTTTAAAAACAAAAAATATGCATAAGTCCAGTTTAGAAGTGGTCCATGATCTTTTTAATGCAAGTGTTTGGGTTTGATTTGTATTTAATGAATGTAGTTTTTTTCTGTATTTTTTTAGCCATATATAGTTTCACTAGCTAGTTTGAGACTTCCTTTTATTACACTAGATTACCAAATACCAACAATTTTTTGTATTGTTGCTTATACCAGTTTCTTTAATGTATTGCTGAATTTTGTTTTTCTCTCAGTGGCATTTGGTAAATTGATTTTAGTATAGCCTGAATTTTCAGAAATTTCCTTGATAGTTCTCCTAGTTTTTGCTTTCCATCCTGCTTCCTTTCCTTCCAAGTTCAAAACATGAGAGATAAATGTCCTGTTTGGTTTTATAATTTGCTGTTGGTCTCAATTTACAAAGAAACCTGCTTTCTTATTTAATGCTACATAGAATAAGGCATATGAAGGCTTGGATGTTGTCCAGTTATATAGTAGTGAGTGAGTGGTACAAACTCAGGTTTTGGCTATTGATCAGACATCTTTAGTTTTCATTCTGAATGAAAGTTGAGCTTTCATCAGGTAGTTGTGTTTTCTCAGAACTTTGTTCCTCAGTTTGTCTTTCTTTGCAAGGCTGGAATACCATAACAGTACTGTCTCCAGTATCCCATGCTAAGCTGGATGTTGAAGCTCTGTTTGGCTACAGGTTATTCACTTTTTATAATTATGTAGTTCTTTGTTACATTTAAAAATGAACATTTTAGTCAGAGTTGTTGTTTGCCACTATGGTTTTTATGTAGTTGTTATATATCTTCTGTAGGACACTTTTCCTTCTTAATTTTACATTATAAAGTTGTTGGAAAGAAAATGTTTAATAGCTAGAAAAAACCCACCTCCTGGCTTAATATTTACTAATCTGGCATATCTATACAGGAGAAATAGCGTTGGTGATGAAGCAGAAGTCAAACAGCACTAGCCAAACTCCAGGTTTTGTGTTGGATTAGAAGCAGGTCACTGTCATTTGGTGGGTATAATAATACTGTTTGTGTTTACATAGTGCTGTTTGTGTCTGCATCTGCCACATCATGTGTTGAATTTGGAGAGCATCTGGGTTGTCCACCAGCAATGACTCCATTGGTGATGGTATTGTGTATGAGGGAACATAACATGTGTGATAAGCATCAGAACCACTGAGCACTAAGGGCTGATGGCTCACTGCAGAGATAGCCACAAACACAATAACTGATTCCATGATTGTAGGAATTCATTGGGATTTCCTTTCCTGATGATTGGAAAGCAGGCTAGGTAGCATGAGGTGCAAGGAAAAAAGCTACCTACGATTTCAGGCAGACTGGGTCACTGCAGGGTAGTAGGAAATGTTGCAGTTGTGTAGGGAAAGGAGATGAATTGGACAGATGACATTTTGGAAAAGGAAATCATCATGAGACTTGCCTCAAGTTTGTACATTTAATTTGGTCTTACTTTATAATACTCTGTTACATTGGATTGATCTAACTTTTGCTTATTGTGCAGAAAAAAAGAAGTGGTGAGGTGTCTGAAATAACAACGTGGGGAAGGGCACTAAAGAAAAGAGTGCCGGGAAGGGTTGCAAAAATTCATAATTCATTATTGTGTTATATAGTTGATTAATAATTTATGCCCTGAACTGCCTTCTAAAAGTTGAGAAGTAGGCCAGGAGGTGCAGAGGCTGTGAGTGAGCAGGGATGCACCACGTCAGTGTCCGGGGTCAGAGCTGCAGGAGCAGGCCTGCGTCTGATGCTGACTCTGCCAGGCCCTTGGGATCAAACATCTCCCGAGAGCTGGGAGGGATAGACTGGTGGACTTCAACCTTGGGCCCTCAAATGTCTTTGAAATTAAATAGAAAATTAAAAATATTAATTTATTTTAAAATACTTGCAGGCTTTTCTCTGATACATCTGTGCATAATACACTGAATGTTGGGTGTGTGTTGACTGCAGAAGTGTGGGTTTGGTGGTGGTGAGGACAATACGTATTGTTTTCAACAGAGCTTGCTAAAACTGTTTTCCCTTCTGTTTTGCTGTATGTTGGCAATTATGAGTGCAAGAGGGAACAGAGGAAAGGTAGATTCCTTGGACAATTACTTTCAGAAATAGTAAGTACATGTAGCAGAAGAGCTGGCTTCTCCATAGTGCTATAGATGTCTATAGCAGCTTAAGACTTCTCATAATTGAGCAGCTGTGGCACAAAACTATGGTATACAAAGGTTTTTCATATAGAATTAACCTAATGTTACTTAAATCTTCTTTTAAGTTCTTATGAGTATTTTAAACAGTTCATTTAGCTTTTGTGTTTTGATATTCTTGCTTGTATTGCATCTCCAAAAAAGTAACCTGTCAGTGTTTTTCACAACTTTGAATGCTGTCCTGTTCTCATTTCCAGTGCTCTGTCAACAGGGTATTGTGTTTGAAAAAGTCTCATTTTCAAGTACGATTGTACAGTTGAAAAAGTTGAAATATTTTCTATTTGTTAGTGGCTGTAATGCATTAGGAGTGCATTCTGAATGGAAGTCCCTGAATTCAGGTAGTTCTGAAATGACACAGAAAAAAATATTTCTTTGCATCACATAACAGACATTTGTGACAAATCATTGTATCACTCTTAGCTGTGATGAGATGAGACATTTTTTCCCCTTCCACCATGAAGATGACTATACGGAACTTTGGGGGTTTTTTTCCAAAACTAATATTCAGTTACCCTCTCAAAAGCAAATTAAAATGTTATACTCAAGTCTAATCTATTTGATATGAGTGAAGATACAAGAGAAGATAGGCTATTTGATATGAGAGAAGTGGGTGGTATTAAGTTGAATTTGTCAAAGGTGCCCTGTAATGGAGTGAAACGCAGGAGATGTGATTTCTAGAATGTGTCTGGAGGTAACACCTTGGAAAGGTGAGAAGATGAGAGGGTATCAGTGTAGGCCTGTATACTGTTGTTACTTCCCTGGCATGTCAGGTGCAGCATCTCTGTGAACTGCTTTCCATGTGCCTTCGCCTCAGCAGAGCTTTCTAAAGAGCAGATAGGTTGTGTCTTCCCATTGCCCCAGTATTGTTGTCACCTGTGTGGGGTTGCAAAGGCTTTCTCCCCTCGGGCATTGCACACCCTGCTGCAGGGCAGCACAGCATGTGCAGCATTAGCTGTGCCCTGTGCAGGGGCTCGGGGCTTTGCTTTGGGACCGCTCTGTGCTGCAGGACAGAGCCCACGGCACGTTCCACACGCTTCAGAACGCGCTCCTAGTCCTCAAAAGCCGCTTCTGGGCAGGTTTCCTTCACCTTCTCTGGTCTGCTGGGGAACTGTTTAGACTCTTACTTGGTGGATATTGCATGTTTGGGGGTGAGGCTGAAGAAAGCCTTGTATCGAATTGGTAGTTTTTGTTTATAGTAATTGGGCACTATTTGCATGCATACCAGTGCAGGTACAAGTCTTCCTCGAACAGCACTTGGATTTCAAATAGTAAGAAAGCGTTTTTAAAGATGATTTTCTTTACTCGGATACTGTAGCCTTACTTTTTGTGTGGCCGAAACAAATTATTGCAGTGCGTTGTTCTGTTGCCTCCACTGCAGTTTGTACTTCCATGATCTTATCATTGTTGCATCAGTATTCCATAAAGTCTAAGCCCTTCTGAGCCCGGTGTTGCATCATGCACACATGTTGACTTGGTTTTCAACTCCTTTATCCTTAAATTGTTCTAATTTTTTTTAAGAGTCCGTGTGAATATTCAAATATACCACATTGTTCTAGTTTTGTTGGTAATTTCTTTTCCTTGATATTATTATGCTTTTGCTTCATTGAATAACCTTTATACAAATGGAGAAAATTCTCGTTGGATAGAACTTCATAGATCCACAGTGGGAAATGTATATCTGAGGAATATCCTTGAAACAGCAGGTAGTGAAGCCCATATTAGGAGAGTTTTGACTGGAATCTGTAGCTTTTTAAGAACAATTATTGAGCAAGGATGATGAGCTCCGTCCGTGTGGAGCAGAGGGCTTTACCCGAGCGGTGCTCGGGGCGCGGCCGTGCCGGGGGAGCTCCGTGTGCGGGGCCGGGCGGACTGGGGGGGAGCGTGTCCCTTGTCCCCTGTCCCTGTGTCCCGTGTCCCCTGTTCCCCGGACAGAGACACTGCCGCTCGGCAGGAGCCGTGTCCCTGTGTCCCGTGTCCCCTGTTCCCCGGACAGAGACACTGCCGCTCGGCAGGAGCCGTGTCCCTGTTCCCGTGTCCCTTTGCCGTGTCCCCGTGTCCCGTGCCCCTTTGCCGTGCCCCTTGGCCGGGGCGGGGCCGGGCCGGGCCGTCCCCCGCAGGACGAGGGGCCGGGCGGGGCGGGCGGTGCCGGGCGGGGCCGGGGAACCATTTTGGGGCCGGAGCCGGAGCGGCGGGGCCGGGCAGGGCCGCGGATGGGGCCGGAGCGGGGGCCGGGGCCGCCGTGCGGGGGCAGCGCCCGGGCCGTGCCCGCGCCCCGGCCGAGCCGCAGGCACTCGCCATGAGCTGCCCCCCGACACATGCCGGGCAGAGCCGCCCCCAGCGGGCCGGGCTCCTGGAGGGGCGTCTGGGCTGCCTGCCTGCCGGGGAGTAGAGCCTGCAGGGGCAAAGGTAGCGGCCTCGCTTTGCGGCGTGCCGGGAGCCCCGCGCACCGCCGGTGCTCCTGTCGGCGGGTCCGAGCCGTCCCATGGCGGCACGGGGGGGCTGTCGCGATTGGGGATTGAGAAATCTTAAAATACATTTCCCTGTTTTAACTCTTGGTTCATTTTTTTTTTAATTTGTACAGTCTTTCGGATAATTTGTGTTAGAGGAACGAGTACTCTTGAAAATGATACCTAGCATACCTTAGTTTGTCACTGTTGCTTGGAGACCTGTTCCCAGTGTATGCAAACAAAGATAACATAATAGCAAATACTGCATGTAGGGAATAAGGGGTTTGTAACCACAAATGTCTTTAAACTTTATTTCCGGTTCTGTAAATTTGTTTTTCCTTGGTTTGTAATTGTATGTATTTCATAGTTTGGTGGCTAAAGGATATTACACTGCTAAAAGTTTTACTTGTGATTAACTGGTAGCTTTTAAGATAGCCATAAAAAATTAACATCTCTGGCTTTTCCATCATGATGTATTATTCATCTTTGTGTTAACAAGAGTGATGAAAATGTAGGCTTTGGACAGGTTCAGACTTGGTAAATTACAGTTTATAGCTTTATCCAGTTTCTTCCTTGCATGCTAATAATCTCAGTGGTCTGGTTCACATGTTCCTGCTCATTTTCATTCCGTGCTCATGTGAGGTCCGGGGCTGTGGAAGGTGTGTGTGAAGGTTGGTCACACAGTGATTAACCCACAGTCCTGTTCTCCAGCACCTCCATACCTTAGAAAGCTCAAGTGGGAAGTGCATCTGTGCATAAGGTCTTTTGCAAAGTTTGTAGGTTGCTTAATTTAACTGTTGCATGGGCTCTGAGAGGTGTCATTAAAGACACCCGAGCTCACCCAGCTCGTCAGACTGCCCAGGGAACTGGTCTGACGCAGTGGTTCCCCCAGCGTTATCTGCGGGTTACCGGGGATCCCTGGATCAGGACGTACAGGGTCAGGCAGAGTGAACACACACAGCCTTCTGAAATGTGGGTGTTCACAATGTTTGGAGGGAAACCCTTCCAGAATTCCACGCATGAACGTGCTTGTGATTCCCAGGCGAACAGCGTGATGGGGGTTGGTTGTGCCGCGTGCCGTGACTCTGTGCGTGTGGTTTGTTCCAGAGCAGGGCAGGGCCACGAGCTCCCACCCGCGGGTGCTGGGCAGGCAGCAGCAGGGGCCTTGCTGTGTGAGTCCCCTGGCTGGGGCAGCATCACTTCCCCAGAACACATACTTGATTTGTCACAGACATCCTAAACTTTTCATCTGAGCTGGAATGCCTCGCAGGAGGGAAATACACACACATTCTTGTCATATCTCTTAAGGCCCAGCACTGAAAATCACTGTGTAGTTGTTTTTTTTTATCCTGAAGGTGGTAATTGGATATTTCTAGACTATCAAGTCTGAGATGAAGAGAGTTTGGAGGGGTGAGAAGATGCTGTTATTGGGCTTGTGAGACTCATAAAATCAGTGACTTAATACCAAGTCTTAGACACTTGTGTTTTTCTGGCTCTGGACTGAGGAGAGGTGCTTCTGTACAGGAATTTCCAATTGCCTGTCTCTGATTACTTTTGGATTGGCAAAGGATAAGTCATTTTGCCAGTTGGAATCTTAGTTCCTCTGCTTTGTGCCCTGAACAGTGCATGTCTTGCAAAAGCATGCACAGTATGCTGCTCTGAGCTATCTGGTCCAAGTATGAGTAAGTTTGTGGGTGAAATGATGCTAAATATGGGAAGCTTGCCTATTGCCTAATATTCCCATGTCAAATAGCAAGGAGATTAAAGATGAGGTTTATTTTGAGAGCTTTATACGTACGTGACAGATACAGAGCTAATGTACTCACAGAGAGGCACTTAGGGTGGCTGAGAATTGTACTGTGGAGCAGAGGCCAATTTTGGATAGCATTTTACTCAACTGTCCTTAACCTACAAAGGTAATGTTTATTTTTTCCAAACTCTGTCTATTTTCTCGGGTAGCACTAGTGATTCCTTTTGCACAAGAAGGAGGAGAGTTGGGGGTGCAGGAAAAAGTGTGGCATCCATAATGTGTTAAGAAATATGGTACTTGTAGCACATCTGTGGAATGCTCGGGCAGGCTCTGTGGTCAGACAGCTGTCACACCTTTGTCTGGGGACACTGGACAGAAGTTCAGTGGGAGTGCCACTGAATGTAAAGCTTCATCAACAGGGCCTTTTCAAGGGGCTGCAAGAGTTTGAGTTACATGGTAAAATGAACTCACATTTAATGTTTTTAATTTCATGTCTTATTTGGGAAATTCAAGAAAGTAATTGCTTTGTTATTCTTTTCTGGTATCTTCACAAATGGTTCAGTTCAGCAAGCTGAAGCAGTGGATGTGCTTTACAAGCTGTGGGCCTCAGTAGCAGAGTATTGAAAATGGAAAGACACTGTCCTGTCCTTAGAAAAAAAGCAGGATAGCAATTGTCTGAGCTGTGGTTTTCTTTGCTTTTTCATATTTAAAAAAAAAAATAAATACACGTGATTACTGAGGTCATATCCAGATCTTTTTTTTTTCATTAAAAAAGCCCAGTTTCTCATACACACGGAGCTGCTTAAAATTCAGCCTTAGAACTGCTCCATAGTGCTCCAAGTTGTTACGCACCAGTGATCTGGGTGAAGCATTTCATAACCTTAAAAAGACCAAACCACCAACAACAAACTTCTTACTTTGAGTATATCTTTACTCATCTCCCTTGCAGTTTCTTATAGGTGAATTCCACTGCAGAGCAGTTAGCAGAACTTCTTCACTTGTTACATTTCCATGTCGCGCAAGTGTCTGTAGCAAATGTGCACAGCTGATCTTCTACATGTCACATATCCAGTTTGTATTACATGGGGGTTTTTGCTTTCATTTGTATCTATTTTCTCTTGAAGCTTCGTTGTAAATCAAGAAGTACCGTGTGCAGAGGAAAATAAGCTGTGCTTGGATACTCACTCTTTTTCCTCTCTTCTGTTGCAGACATGAGCCGTCAGACTGCCACAGCACTCCCCACGGGTACCTCAAAGTGCACGCCATCGCAGAGGGTGCCCGCGCTGACGGGCACCACAGCTTCCAACAATGACTTGGCCAGTCTCTTTGAGTGTCCCGTGTGCTTTGACTATGTGCTGCCCCCCATCCTGCAGTGTCAGAGTGGCCACCTGGTTTGTAGCAACTGTCGCCCCAAACTTACGTGCTGTCCCACTTGCCGAGGCCCGCTGGGCTCCATCCGTAACCTGGCTATGGAGAAAGTTGCCAACTCTGTACTATTCCCGTGTAAATACGCCTCTTCCGGATGCGAGATAACTTTGCCACACACGGAAAAAGCAGACCACGAGGAGCTTTGTGAGTTTAGGCCTTATTCCTGTCCGTGTCCCGGTGCTTCATGTAAATGGCAAGGCTCCCTGGATGCTGTCATGCCACACCTGATGCATCAACACAAGTCCATTACAACACTGCAGGGAGAAGATATAGTGTTCCTGGCTACGGACATTAATCTTCCTGGTGCTGTTGACTGGGTTATGATGCAGTCTTGTTTTGGCTTCCATTTCATGTTAGTGTTGGAGAAACAGGAGAAATACGATGGTCACCAGCAGTTCTTTGCAATTGTACAGCTGATAGGAACACGCAAGCAAGCAGAAAACTTTGCTTACCGACTGGAGCTAAACGGCCACAGGCGGCGATTGACTTGGGAAGCGACTCCTCGGTCCATTCATGAGGGAATTGCAACAGCCATTATGAATAGTGACTGCCTAGTCTTTGACACCAGCATTGCACAGCTCTTTGCAGAAAACGGCAATTTAGGCATCAACGTAACTATATCCATGTGCTGAAATGGCAATCAAACCTCTTCAGGCCAGTGTTTAAACCGTTGCATTTAATTTAGCAGAAACTAGGGTAACCATCTTTGACTGTCAGACAAATTATTTGGTAGATGGAGGGTAGACATAAATGAAGGTAAATAAAAGGAAAGGCAGTTAAATTACAGGAAGCAGTTGCATGTAGTAACTAATATATTTAAAATAAGTCAACAGTAAACCACTGAAAATATATATACACCCAAAATGGGCATCTTTTGTATTAAGAATTGATTCTACAGGAAATGTTGTAAAATAATTCTAAAAACTTGTTTGTAGATTGATTGTACTGTTGAAAAGGATACTGTTTCGTGTTTTTGTTTGTGTTTTTTTCCTCCCCCTTTGACTGACAAGCCATGTTGAGCGGTCTGGTCTCTGGCCGCTGCTTCCCCTCCTCCTCCCACCCCCCCTTTGTAAGTCACTACATAGTATTGCTGCTGTTTGTGTATATTTTTTGTGTATTTGCTAATTTTTATTAACTTCTAGTTTTTCATTAAATAAATATGACTTTCTTTTCTGTAATTCAGGTTTTTCTCTTTTTTGTATCTTTTTAAAGTTAATTACAGGTGTCATCTTTTGATATGCATAATTGCTATGGTAAAACTTATATTTCTGTATGTTTGGTAAATTTTGTCTCTTTCCAGTAGTCAATTCATTGGTGATACTGTTCTTAATTGAGCTATTTGTGAATGTACTGAACTCGAAAGGAGTGCTGATGTTCAAAGATGTGTCAGGAAAGACAGCTCCTTTAAAAACAGGTCTAGATGTTGTTGTACTTTGAGTTACCTTCTAACAAAAATGAACAATTATTAAGAATTTTCCGCATTAAAAAAGATAATAATTCACATTTCAAATTTAGAGATGCTTAGAAACTTGAATGCATCCTTGTATTTGTTGGTTTGCAGTACAAAGAAGGTATTGTATTACACAATATTTGTAATTATAAAAGCAGACCATTTGTTTAAAAAAAAAAGGCAGTCAGAGTGAGATGTTTTCAGTCTTTTTATATTTGTCATTAAAAGAATACCTGGCATATTAAAAAACACAGCCAACTTCTGCTTTTTGCTTTAGCTCAAAGTTTGACACATTGATGCTCTTGCTCAGTTTCTTGTCTTCATGTCTTTTGGTTGTTACTAAAGCAACTGTCTGGAAGTGAGTTTTGTATATAATTTTGGTGCCATGCTACACGTGACAATGCAGCTAAATCTCTTGCAGGTGTGACTCTCCAGCCCTACAGGCTCTGCAAGGATATGGGGCTTTTTGCAGACTGCCTGTTGGTGAAAACCGTAAGCACGAATGTCTGGGGCATTCGTGTTCCAGAACAGAGACAGAAAGGGGGAAAAGCTGCCTCATCTCCAGCTGTTTGAAAGAAATCTTTGTGAGATCTAGTCCAGCAGACATCTGTTGGGGAGGTAGTCTGGCTATTAACGACTTTTGTAACACATTAAAATACAGTTTATTTACTGTGCACTGTCTTAACTTTCTTATCAGAAGTTGATCTGTTAAGACAACTCTTGTTCTTATTATTTTGATGCATGGTGAGGTAAGTAGTTCTACAGGTAAGGAGCACAAAATCCATCAGGGTGGATTATTAAAATACTACAGAAATAGTTGGCTTCATGTAGTAAAAGTTTCACTTCTAAAATTTGATACTTAGGCTGTTTGAACTGTGCACAGATGTAATTTAAAAGATGTCCTGGTTCCTTGTGACAGTAGATAAGTGCTTCCAAAAGTCCTGCAATCTAGCAGTTTTTTTCATTTGAATATGCAACTGTTTGCAGTTCTCTAAATCTGGTAATTATTGTCACCTAGTTCAGCTTGTCTGCACTAACCTCCATTTTGTCCTCTGGTCTTTGACAGAGTTTGGGCTGAATCCTGCAGCTCTGGTTTGCCCGGGGAAGGCAGGGGAGAGCCCGAGTGTCCCCCCTGCTGCCGGTGTGTGGGGCTGGGCACTGCTGGGGCTGTGTCCCCGAGAGAATGGGAGTGTGCAGACCTTGCCGTGCTGCTGTGCAGTGATTTTATCTGCGCGGGGCTGGGCTGAAGGTCAGCACTGTACTCTGAAGGGCACTTCCAGAACGGCACTCGCAATGAGCTCCAGGAGCCGACTGGTGTGGTCAGGCAGGTTGGTTCATGTTTTACAGATGACAAATGCTATAGCATAACTACTGTATGCTGACTTACTGTAATGTAAACTAGTACCATTTGGTGTTAAAAAAATAAATCTGTATAAAATGCTCACTGTCCATCATCAGATGGAATGATTAAAGAAATTACACTTAGGCCCAGATCCTCAAAAGTATCAGAAGCCTAATTCAGTGGATTTCCTCTAGAGAGTGTGAGGATCTGGTAAGTCAACTACTGTTATATATGAAAAAAGAAAACATACTAGAAATCTGTACAGTTTACTACCTTATCTAAAATAAATGGTGTATTAAAGCCTGGCATTGTCTTAACATTAGCAATTTATTTTAGAAAGTGCTGTTTTACTTTGCTGTATTGGGAAAGAGTATTCAAATTTGTCTCTAAAAGATTAAATGCAGTAGACCTTGCATTTGTCTGCTTGCACTACCTCTGTGGTTTTCATTGCCCTTTGAAAAGAAAGCCTTAAAATGTTTGACAAATGTGGATGTAAATACTCGGGTGCTGTTGTGACAGTTCCTGCTAGTTCTTGTTTGCAGTAGTGCTTTAAAATTAAAGCAGGTGAATGGTTTTGTATTGCTGCCTGTCCTGTTGTTTTATCCAGACTCTTTCCAAAGCTACTGTGATGAAAGTAGGAATTGCACTAGTGGGATACTTACTATCTGTAGCAATTCATAGTGCAGAGAGAGGGAAGGAGCTGCCACTGCTTTTGTTTGTAAGCTCTGATAAGCTTTAGCTATTTTAGGGTGTTTCTGTGAGGGACGCATGTAATACCAAGTCCATTTTAGTGTCAGTGCCAAAGCAGAAGGGCAAGTGCATTAACATTCCTTCAGGAGGGTTGTTACTATCACCTGCTCAGTGAAAGCAAAAGAAAAGGTACCAGAGTGTGTCTGCAGTGTCTGATGCAGGGGATAATGCCTAAGTTTTGTTAAAGAAGTATCTCAGCAAACCCGTGTGGGCTCTGCCAGCAGGAACAGGAAAGGGGCAGTAAATGCCCGGCATTATCTTCAGTGGTGTTACCCCCAGCCTTCAGGTGAAGTCCATGTGGACAAGGCTTGGGAATGGGAGTAGTGTCTCAGGCAGAAAGTCATTGCTTAACTTTTCTGGGCAGCAACTCCCTGTTTTGCTGTGGTGGAAACTTTTTTTTTATAGTCCTTACTATTTTTAAAAAAAAAGCAGGTTTGCTTTTCACATGTATAAACAGACTGTGCTGGAATTCTGTGCATGTCTGTGCTCTCACAGTGCAGATAGTTCAGGATTGTTATTTGATCTGTGTTCAGTTTAGTTAAGGATTTTTCCCTTCTGGTTTGATGAGAAGCAAAGCAGCAGCACACTCGTGGCCGTACTGGCCTGGGGTTTCACCCAGCATGGAGTTTATCTGCGAGTTTCGTGTAAGGCACAGCATCTTCTGAGGCTCTGTGTGTTGCCCGTGGTCTTGAACTTGGCTGGTGAATAACTAAGAGCTCTTAAAATAGTGACAGAAAAGGGGGTTTAATTTTCATAATTTTATTAGATTAAGTCTTCTGTAAAACCTTTTGTAAAACAGGTGCAGAAATTCCCACTGAGTTTATTACTGTCAGTGCTATTCTGTTCCAGGGAAATCAGCTTTTGTTATCTATGGAAACGAAAGCAAAGCAAACTATTCTTTTTGATTCATAGGCCGCTTCTAGAAGAGGCTGCTGTCACTGGTACAGTTTGTGTTTCCTGAGCACACTGGAGGTTGTTTCAGAACCAGTGGACAAGAGAATATAACAACAGGTGGGGTTTGCTCAGGGTTGACTCTGGTATGAACAATGCCAAAGGCTCGGGATCACACATTTAAATGTCGTTTTCCCTGAGGTTCAAGAGGAGACAAAGCTATCAGCTGAGAGGGGAGACTGACAGACTTCTTGAACCTTAAATTATTCACAGTGTGCAGTACTGAATGCACTTTAATGATTCAGTATTTTCTTGGCATTGTTTAAATGGATCTAATTTCCACAGGCTCACCTCCAAAGAAAGGCAGCCCAGAATCAAGTCTGTTTGTATCAGTGACAATAAAGGACATGTACTTCATCCCTCCAAAATGTTACCAGGTTTTTTTATGAAGGCTTCATGTTTGTTCTACACCCTGTGCTGCTGGAAGGACAGCTGTGCACACGGGAACGTGTGTGTGTTACTGCCTTACCTACACAGCAGTTCCCACAGTTCAGTTCTTCTGGTGCTGCTTCCTATGTGTAGGTTTCAAAAATGATGTCTGCAGTGACCTTGCTACAAACTAGAATCAGTGCTGAAAGAATTAGCTTAATTTAGACCATAGTGCTTCTGTCCAAATCCCTTAAGCATGTTTTTTAGATTTCCAAAACCTTATTTTCCCCCTGATGCTACTGCTCCTTAGCACATTACTTATTTAGAAAATAGCATTTGTAAGAATAATAAACTCTCATGCTAAATCAGTTTGCTTTTTGTCACAAGCCCATCTCTGAGCCTCTCCTGCTGCCTCTGCTGCAGATACAGCTCTGCCGGAATTGCAAGTTCCTCCCTCTTTGTGGGTGTGCCCTCCTCTCTGAGGATGGCACCAGCCGCTGCCATGGTCCAGATATGCTAAGGAATTCGTTCTCATCACCTTCAATTTTCTCATGCTTGACTCTTATCAGGAAATGAGCATTTTTGTCAAGATTCTTTGCTGATCCAAAGCAACAAAAGCCCTTAAAGCGCGTTTGCAGGTTGTGAAGTGCCTGTTGATTGCGTTTACCCCCCAGTTAAGCAGCCCGTTAGCTGCAGTTCCACCCAGCCGTGCGATCCAATGCGATCGGGCAGCACTGCCGGCCTGGCTGCTACAGTTTGCTGTTGAGGTGCTCCACGCGGGCTTTGAGGGCAAAGCCGCCGTCGAAGGCGGCATTGAGGACGTCGTCGAGGCAGGTGGCCAGCACGAAGCTCAGCTCCTGCCGCACCGGCGCCGCGATCTCCTCCAGGTCCTTCTCGTTCCTCTGCGGGAGGATAATTCTCTTCAGGCCAGCTCGGTGTGCTGCCAGCACTTTGTCTTTAATTCCCCCAACCTAAGCAGGAAGAGAAATAGATATATAAAACCAGTGACGCTAATCTAATAAAGTAATTATTGTAACATCACATCAGGAGTTAAATTTTGATGAAAGGTTCTGCCTCCCCCAGTCATTTAAGAAAGCAATTAAAATGCAGCCACATTTGTAGCTCATTATGTGCTTAATGAGGGAAATATGTTAATATGCTATAGTATTCTTTCTGTAACAGGGAATAATGAGGGGAAAATTAATCTCGGAGTGCAGGTACAAGAGTATCAATAGTGGAAAAGTCATTACTTTTCAGGAATTGTTTGTAACACAGTAGGCCTTCACTCCATTTTTTTAATTCGGTGTGCTGAAACCCTACATTAGAACAGAAGACTTCAGGTAAAGGCAGTGCTAGATTTAGAGGCAAAAAAGTCCTAAGGAAGCCCTGTCACACAATAAATACCTTGGGGTGTACAACAAAAATGCACAGAAATGCAACCCTGTGCTCCCAGACTGGAGAGGTGCTCTGTGCTACAAACAGGCACTGACTGCTCCACTGAGCCGCCTGGCTGAGTTGGTAAGGAGATGTACAAGGGGGGTTACATCTGTTTTCCTACAATCACAGCTGGAGCTGCTTCTCCTGAACTCTCCTCTAACACTAATTAAAACACATCTTCTAGAAGAAACTTGTAATTGCACAGTGCTTTAGAGGAGAGCAAGCCTTGTTTTATAGCACAAAGGGCAGAACTCAGGCTGCTGTAATACAAGGTAGGAGTGACCATAACCCCAAAGTGCTCCCAAAGGGGAGGTGCTGCACACTGGGCACATGTTTGGTGCAGCAACTCAGACTGCCAACAGCAAGATCCCAGAACCCCCAACCACAGCCTGTCCTGTCCCAGAACACAGTCCAGAGATCCTCCTCCTCTGCCACCTCGCCATGGCACCTCTGCTTCACTCTGCCCTGCAGGGAACAAAAGCCTGTCTCTCTTTTCCAACATCATCCTCCTCCTCTCCATCATCTGGTATGAGCTGGTAACTCCTATAGCTGCTTAGTCACTTGTGCCACACTGCACTGACACTTTAAGCTCTATTTGTTTGAAAACCTTCCTTTGCCTTCATGCTTTATTGTCCTAAAAAGCTTTATAGAAACACTGGCTGAACTGTATCCAGGGAACAACATTTAAGAAGACTCTAAAAATATGTGTATGGAAGATGGTTTCAAGAGTAACCTATACACAGTTACTGGGAGAGCTTTAAGAAACAACTTTTCAAAGAAAGCAGAGATAATTCTGCACTAACAGTTTGAGGGCACACATTTATAAATTGCAATACACATTTTGGAACCATCTTGAATTTTAAGGCTTCTAGGTCTCCTTTCTAAATAGACATTTGAACGTGTTTTCCCCAAAAACCACATCAAGGCTGGCTTTATCTTGAAAGCAGAGAGAGGAGTGGGACAGTACTGCAGCAGGCTGGCTCCACTGGCCTCTCCAACTGCACCAGAAGAGACTGGGTTGCTGCTAAGGAATGATCCAGCAAGGCTCTACTTTTGTAAGTGGCTATAAACACATTTTATATCCAGAACAGGGAGAATTACCACAACTTAGCTCTCTTCTCCAATGGTACTTACTGGAAGAACAAGGCCTCTTAGTGTAATTTCTCCTGTCATGGCTACATCTGAGCACACCAGCCGCCCACTGAAGAGTGAAGCAAGACAGGTTACTATGGTAACACCAGCAGATGGTCCATCTTTTGTGACAGCTCCAGCTGGGAAGTGCAGATGGATGTCAGTGTTGTCAAGGAGATCAAAACTTCCAGAAGCTTAAGGAAAAAAAGAATGGTTTCAATGTTAAAAATCTAAATCCATTTTGTTCCCAGTCTTTATTCTAAAAGCCCACCAAGAACTCAAAGCCTTGGCACTATTTTTTAACAGTAGGCTGAAAAAAACAACACAATATTGCAGCCACCCTAGAAAAAAACAACAGAAAGAAAACCCAATGAGCTTTCCTACATCCAGATCCCTAGAAAAAAACTGTAACACATTAACCAATAAGCTCAGAATTTGCATTACATTAATTCCATTCTGGTTTTTAACCTATCCAAACTTCCACAGATAATGACAGATACAGGACAATTATTTGCCTATTCAGCAGATGATGCTGAAAAGCACATTTTCCACAACTGAGAGGTTTATATAAAAAAACAGAGTTAAAATGTTCTTGTCCAGAGTTCTATTGCACTGCAGTTCAACAGCTGCCATACAAACCCAACATTCTCAAAATATTAAAACTTAGACTACAAAAACATACTTCTAACAGAATCGCTGTCTTAATTTTAGATAAAAACTACAAACTTCCATATCTGTGTACACCATGAAAGTACTGGAAAGCTGGAGTGTAAAAATGAGTGAGAGGCAGTGTCTGCCACAGCTCAGGGCAAGCACCTTGTCCCTGAGGCTGTCACAGCCTTCCAGGGAGACTGGCTGTGGAGGGAGAGCCTGCAGTGCCAGCTCATCATCTGCCCAGGCTGATCTGTGTGCCACCAACTCCCCAGCCTGGCAGCAATCAGGGAAGACCTACACAAAGGCACTCTGGAGCTGATTCCATCCTCACTGCAGCACTGATGGCTGAAAACTGTGTTATGGCTTAATACATTTCCACAGCGAACGCGAGGAACTGCCCCTGTTCCTCAGCAATGCCACAATCTGCTGAATGACCAGGCCCACCAAGGCTGAGGACACTGAACTTGCATGCAGTGCTACCCCCATGGCAGTGCCCACGCACCGTTGGTGAGCTGGTATCTCTTGGCGTTGCTCCGGAGCCAGCTGATGGCCAGGTGAGCAGACTCCTTCATGACATCCCCCAGCTGGCCCGTGAGGGTGAGCTGGCCCTCCCCGTCCATGCGGCTCGCTTCCACAAACATGATCTCGCCCCCGAGGGGAGTCCAGGCCAAGCCTATGGCTACTCCTGGCTGGCTCAGGCGCTCAGACACCTGCAGGACAACACAGCAAACCGTTTAGGAAACAGTCGCAAAAAAACTATTGCAAAAACAATCTCATAGTTGCCCTCTAAACAGCTGTACCCATCGAAACAGAAAAGTTAAGCCAAGTGTCTGATCTCTTATTTTTTTATTTTATCATTTAATGCAGCAGTAATTGTGGATATGTGTAAGCACTAATTACAGAATAGGCACTGTATGTGGCAGCCTAGCTCAAGGCAATGGCAAACATCTGAGTGTATCACTCTTGAAACCTTCCCCGCCCCCAAAAGCACCATAAGAATCTTTCTCTTCAAAGGACTTCAAGTATTTAGTCAGTCCTGACTGAATGTTTATGTGACTTAATCCATCTGCTAGAGGTGCATTTGCCCTGGCTGTTACTCACGTGAAAAAGCCAGTTTTGCTCCCCAGTGCTACCAAAAAGTCTTTTTAAAGGTGGTTGCACTGCCCAGACTGGGGTCAGGCAACAAACACTCTGCTGTTGTTCACTGCAAACATTTAGGAACAATTTAGAATAATGGGAACGTGAATGTGCTGGCAGGCAGCAGGAAAGAGGATGGCAAATGTGCCAGGCAGCCATTAGGAATTACCAGCAGTTAAGCAAGCTGTGCCCCACAGGAGGGACAGGAGAGCCAAGGAGCAGAGGCACTGAGCCACCCCTGGATCCAGCTGACAGCCAGGGAAATCAGGAGCTACACTTGTACCATGCTAAAGAAAAGCAAGCCACATAGCCCTTCTCCTGTGGCTCCTGGTTATCTGTGCCATTTGGAACAACATGATGACATTTGCTTTTATTAGCATAATCTAGCTAAAATGGTTGTTTCTTTTTCTAGCATTTAAGAAAATTGTACATAATAGTGTTTCGCTTTTATGGTATCAAAATACTTCATCAAGCATTTTCATTTTTGCTAACACTGCTTTCTATATTCATTCCCTGAATTTTATTAGTTAGAGCTATTTACTCTGATTATCTCAGTAACTGTTAGTAACTCAGGTTAACAAAGTCAGTTCCTCCTGGTCACACTGAAATCCAACAACACTGGAGCATTCTCCTTTGAGACAATCCTGTATTTTGGCAACCCATTGTGGTTTCAGACACTTCAGTTGTAATGAAAAAAATCACCTGTCCAAACCCTCTCCTGCCCCAAAGTAGCCATGAAGAAGGTTTGTTGGTTTGGGGGTTTTGTTTCAGATTTTTTGGACTGGACTCTGTATCAGTTGAAAACAGTTTACAGACCTACTCCACTGTTTGAGAGTTCAGGGGCAGAAAACCCCAAACGTGACAACAGTTCAAAAACCAAATGGTTCTAAAGACACATCACTTATCGAAGCACTAACTCCTCCTCTACCCTCAGACTAGACAGAAACCTCCTCCTCCGTCCTCCAGTAATTTGAGATCTGGTAAGAGAGACTAGATGCGTAGTAGGTGTTAATCACCTTTCAGCTGGCAGCTTCAGAGGCCACGCCACCTCTCCTGCTGTCCTACCAGAGCCTGCACTACCTCTCTGTGACCTTCTCACCTGAGGCCTCTTGACAGGCAAACTTATGGAAAATGCCCTGGCATTTTTGGTATCTGTCTGCAGAAAAGATCCCCGAAAATCCCTAACACACACACAGACACACAACTCTCTCCACAACCACAAAACACTGAGATGAAAGTATGTTATACTACTTTAAACACCCATAAAGTGTTCCAGTGAGCTCCACAAGACTCAATCACTCCTGGCACCGCTGAGTAATTTCTTCTCACGAAAAGTCAAATGAATTTAATTAAATGAGAAGAAATCTTTTCTCACCCTTGTTAAACAACTTCAATTAAAAATGGCCACTAGAATCAGCTGATGGCTGGCCATGTCTATCAGATGATGTTACTGACTCCAAGTCTTGGGTTTTGAAAATTTGGTAGATGAGACCAACCCAGCTGTGATTCAGCTGGAATCTAAACACATTGTCAGATACATTTCAGCTGCCTGGACACTGCAGAATGAAACTCTTAACATTTAACACAGTCATTTATCTCACAACATTTAAGGTCATTGCAAGGTAAAGGACAAGAGGCATTGTCTGCAGTTTTGGAGTTACTTTTTAAGTAAGGGACAGAAAGCTCTTAAATCACAGATCCACAATGGCACGATGAGAACCAGTTCAGTTGCTTGCTGGCCTTGAGCATCTTTGTTATCCTTCCACAGGTTCTCCCAACCTGACTGTACAAACCTCTCTTCTGATTCATTCCCTGGCAAATCACTGCTGGCAAAGCACATGAACAGCAGCTTCCCTTTGAGGCAGGAGGATTTCCCAGAAATAGCACCACAAGACTGATAGTTCTTCAATAAAAATGCCTATCTAAACCTGTCCTTTGTCCAGGTTTTGCTTCTAAAAGATAACCTAATTTGTTCCTTCATTAGAATTGCACACGTCCCAGGGAACAGAGCCATTATTTTATGGCATCTGCACTTTCTTTTCCTAGAACAGGCAATTTCACTGACCTACAGCTTCTGTCCCTTCAACTTCACTCACATTATGAGGATATAAACTAACCCTGACGGGCCTTCCTGTGGTGTCAGGGATGTTTTGTTACCTGAGCAAAAGGGGAAAAAAAAGCTAATATCCAAGCCAAAATTATAAATAGTTCATTATAAACACCCTGGACGTGTTATAAATCCTTTCCCCCAAAAGCATGCTGTGCTGAAACATTTCATTAAATCTTTTACACTTTAAACTGTCAAGATTATTCTTTCAAAGCCTCACTATGTGATTTATCCCAATATTTGTTCTATAGGGTGACACATAAGATTATTTATTTGTGCTAAATGAATTAATCCTACAAGTATGAGCTGAATATTCTGTCATGTCTTTCTGCTGGGAGACCAGGGCAGCAAACAGACAAGCAATGCAGTGAGAAGGTGAAAGATGAATCACTTGTGTGCAGGTATTCCCTGAAGGACACCAGATCAATTCACTCGTGTCATGTTTGCAGCTCTGTTTGCTCAGCCTCAGCCAGGGGCTGACACAGTGGCTTTGTTTCAGCTACTGGGAAATGGCAGAATGCAGGTCAAAGGGGAAGCTTTAAGGCCAGATATGGAGAGGAAACAACACTCTCTAGACTCCAAACCAGAAAAACCACCAGCAGCCAGTCTGAAAGGCCTGCCAGAGACAGGAGCTGTGCTCTTGGTTTGAAAGGATCTTGGGGGGACTTGAGAATATTCAAAGGAGTAACAGGTTAGTTGGGAAAATTCCTTAAAACGGGACTTATGTGGCTATCAAACAAAGTGTGTACTGAAAAATACTTATTAATAAATACAGCAAGTAGTACATGAAAATGAATACTGAGCTGCTCAGGGAATTGAGCTGTGTGGATTCATCTCTAATTCTATTTATGCACTAAATTTTCCTTCTAAATATGGAAATGTTAAAAAACCCCAAACTTTGATACAGAGGTCACAAAGTTTAATGAGTCTTACTCCTTGACTGACCTTTTCTCCAGGATAAAATTCAGTGTTTCATCAGCACCCAGGCTCCTGTCACAGTGCTCTAAAACAGCACTGACACTCGGTCTCCTCACCTGGGCCTGAGCTAAGGCAGAGAATGACTGCACTGGAAATGGTGAAAAGAGAATCCCAAACTAACAAACTGCTTTAACTGACAGCATTTCCACAGAATGGAGCAATACACAGCTGGGGCAAAGAAAAAATCCTGAAATATGCCTGCTGAGGAACAGAGTTGGAGGTGCCTGAGTGATCATAAAACAATTTAATAGCTGAGAGTCACATTAACCTAAAGAATGTCTGAGAACTTCTGGTGCAAACTGGAGTGGCTTTAATACCTAAAAATGCTGACTGGCTTTAAGGAGGTATGTGGGACGGTCCATAGCACAGCTGCTGCAGAGACAGGATTCCTGGGTTCTACTTTTGGCTTCTTTCCCAAGACCACCAAACATCCCCCAAACAAAAGCAAAGTTGTTATAAACTGAAAAAACACCACCACGTTCTTAAGCACAGCTCCAGGCATCTTTGCTAACAGAAAGTCATGGCATTAAGTTGGTCATGCACTCTGAATTAAAACAAAAACTTCTTTAGGTGAAAACACACTTGCTGGAACGCAAAGGAAAACAATTCTGTTACTAACACATTTTTAAGATGTTAATATTGTATAAACTCAGTCAATAGCAATAAAATACACAACTAGTCAAACCAGCCAGAAACAACAGTCAAGCAGAAACAAATGAGGATGTTACCTCCATTTCATACATGGGTGGCCCCAGGATATCTTTCAAAGCGTGGAAATCAATTAAAATCGGCATTTCAGGTGGCAGAGCCAGGTCAGCTGTGTCACTGATGGATTCTGGTTTTGCATCTTCTGTGATATGCTCTTTGCAATCTAAGAGAAGGAAATCTAATTTAGGATTTGTAGCAGTCTTTCTAGACAGAAGGATTTTAAAAAATCATGACAGAGAAAAATAAAATATTCAAAGAAATGCTCAGAAAATTCATGAAAACGTGCTTAAATCCATCTTTCACAAAAATCTTGTTAAGTTAAAGATAATATGGCATCTAATTATTAGGCTTAAATATGTTCTAACTGTTCATCAAAGAAAATATTAAATCTAGAGCACTGACAGAGATTCTACTCATCTGCTTAAGTACATTTTCAAGTAATTCAAATAGCAAAACACATTAAATTCATTTAGGGCTTTGCAGTTTTCATCAGATTTCTGCATAGAAACAGTATTTCATAGAACAACAGAATTGTTTGGGCTGCAAGGCACATTAAAGATCATCTCATACCAATCCCCTGCCATGGCCAGGGACACCTCCCACTAGCCCAGGTTGCTCCAGGCCCCATCCAACCTGGCCCTGGACACTTCCAAGGATGAAGCAGCCACAGCTTCTCTGGGCACCCTGTGCCAGGGCCTGCCCACTCTCCCAGGGAAGGATTTATCCCTGTAGGAGCCAATCACGTACAGTGCAGTGTAATACAGACCATGGGAACGCTCCAAGTTCAGTAACCACTGTAACTACTGTTATTTTACATACATTTACAGCCGTGCTCTCTTGCAGCAGGGACTCAAACATGGCACTTCTGCCACTTACAAGTTTGTCACACAAAGCAGGAGCATTCTGTCCAGATTTACGTACCCTGCTTTGCCATTACTTACCAGCAGCCTGATGCATTACATTTCCTTCCAGTGTCCAAGCAGGACAGCTTAACTCACTGCTCTGGGACTCTCCTTCCTCCCTGCACACCCCACTCCTCACACACACACCCCCCCTCAACAGAAGAACATGTAGGCCACATGGAAACCAGCTCCACCAGGAGCCTGTAACTCAGCCAGCCCTGCTGTGCCACCCATCTCCTTCCAGGCTGTCCCATGGAGTCACTGCCCACCTTTACCACAGCCTATACAGCACATATTCTGACACTACACTTCACACTGAGTGAGTATATACTCCTCAGGAAGGGCTTTTATAAACATGTAGCCCGACACTTTTGAATGGAATATACTCAATTGTCATTTAGAAGGGACCACAGAATTAAAGCAATACTTATGGCTTCAGAAGTGGGCTCTTCCCTTCTGTCATTTATAGCATGACTGTATATCTTACCTATACAATTGTTTTCTTAGCAGAACTGCCTTAAAATTTCTGTTTTCCCTACAGATGTGTTTTCTATACAAAAGTGAACTGCAGTGGGAACCATGGAAATATCCAAGTCTCAAACCAGCCTGGTCTCAAACCCAGAGTGCACAGCTGGGTGTTTGCATGACTGAGCTCATGAACTTAAACACCATTTGCAGGAGCCCACACTGTGCATTTACTGAAGTGACTGGGTACAGAGTCATTGCCCCACAGAATCTGATCCAGATGCTAAAGCCTCATTACCATTTTCTCAAGAGCCCCAAGCAATGTTTTAGTGAAACATGCATCAGAGAGATGAGAACTACTTGGATAGTCCAGATGTTTCTAAGGTTCTGTGGCAGTTTCACAGTAGTGCCTCCCCGCCTTTGAGAAAAGCATCCTGCACATGAGAGTGAAGAGATTTCCCCCCACCCCAAACACAGGCCTAATACACATATAAAGCACACTCTGCATTACACAGCAATGTACACCGAGCTTCAAGACTCCTGCACCATATTTTGGGAAGTTTCCCAAATAGGGGCTGTTTCCTTTCTTTGAATTCCCTTCAATTTCAGTCAGAAAAGGAATTCTGGATTCTTCCTTCTTGAAATGGATAAACTGTTTCCCATTAGTTATTTTCCAACAGCCACTAACCTTTCCATCATACAACCTGTTGCTCCCTGCATAAATCCCACTGCTTTACTGTAAACACTGCCTTAGTCAGATGGCCCTTCTGTTGTTACAGCATGTCTCTACATTTTTTTAAAACTACTATTTTTGTACATAATAAAGTTAAAAACATAAATACTAACAAGTCTAGGAAACACAACCCTGCATGCTATTCTTGCGACTGCAACACTACAGGTCTTCAAAACCTGAGTAATTTGATATGCAATTCATCATTCAAAACAAAATTGAGTTTAAAAACAGCTGCTTTTGTTCTATACCGAGATTTTACTGCCTAACAAGCACAATTACTCTTATTTCACCCAGCTCTACATATGTAGCTGAAGACAGAGACTTCTCATAAACAAACCAGTAAGGAATCTGAGGCCACTTGCCCTATAAAAGAATCAGAAACTCTTTGAGTTTATCTAATCTAATTAGTAGATCCCATTTTATAATCTGAAACAATAACAAACTCCAGACTTCTTCTAAAAATATTAATCTAAATTCTGACATTATCTACTTTTCTATAGAAGCATACAGTGATGTTGTTCGAAAATATAATTACAAACACTAACTTTTTCTTTGAAGGAAAAAATATCTTGCTTTATCATCTTTAAACAAGTGCTGATTATGAAGAATCTATAAAGACACAAGCAATTAAGATTTCCATTAACAATGACAAATGCATGTTCCCCACCTATGAACAGCCATAAATCCTAGTACAAGTCAAATGGCACATTTATCTAAAACAAGACAGTTAAATTCAAGTTTCCAGAAACAGAACCAGTGTAATCATCTTGCATTTTGAGGTAAATTGGAAAAATAAGCTAAAAAGTCAGCTACTCAAAGATAACAACTACATCACTCAGGAACCTGCCTTTGCAAGCTCCCAAAATAACATGAAATTGCACAGGTAAATACTGGATTTGTAAGAAAATGGACTTCTAAGAAAACATACTGACAAGGCACTATTAGGAATGCCATGGCATAAAGACTTAAAAGTTTAAATCTGCCACTTTCATCTACAGATGTAATTGAAATTAGAGAATACAGGAGCCTAAAACTTCCTCCACATGTAGCAATTTCTCATCTCTTCATAAAACATATGTAAATGAAGCACTAGCAACATGTAAGTCTCAAACCAAAGATTTCTAGCCATACTTACTGACCAAGATAGAAAAATATAATAACAGCCTAACATTTTAAAGCAGCTTCTAACATAAAATGTTCTGACTTGCTATGAAAAGGAGTAAGAAAGACCATCAGAATGACAGAAAAGGTTTCAAGCTTGTGGGCAATTAAAGGATAATAACATGTTCTTTCTTTCCCATCTGACTTACCAGCAGGTGCTTCAGCACACACCAGACAGACCCAGGATTCCTTACCCCTCCAAACTAACAAACTCCCCCAAACTGCATTAGGAAGGAAAGGAGGGATTGCTCCTGCTCACAATGGTCCACATTCAAAGCCAGGCATAACATGAGACTGCATCCCAAAGGCAACATTCCACTGTCTAACCTAAATCTGATTGACCACAATTTTGGGAAGCATTACTTCCACAAGATTTTTTTTTAGGAAGAAAACACCTTCCTGGGACCTGAATCCTACTAAAACTTGCTGATATGCCTTAATTTAATGCTATGTATATTTTTCCTCACAGGATCAGAAATGGTCTCTTTTCACCAACTGTGATCTCCATTAACAACATGTACTGGAAGCACTTTAATTTGGGGTGTTCATGCAGGAATGTTTAGATAAATTAACATGGAAAAAAAAATGTTTGTCTCTAAACCCAAATTCTCATAACATTTATGCCTGTTTGACCTACATCAGAAAAGTGATTCCAAGCAATTTTTAGAAAGAGCCCCAGACTGCAGCCTGCAGAGCTGGTGAGCTTGGTAATGCCAGCAGGACTGAGCTCAGCCTGCAGTCCCCTGGGACTGATGTTCACCACATTTCATACACGGACTTCTCAGTGCTGCAGGAGCTCCTGTGCTGCTCACAGGCCTGAGAACATAGAACAGGTCACCTTTTGCAAGAGCAGTGGTGGTAGCCCAGCCGTACTAGGACCCTCACATATATTAAAAACAAGCAATCCCCCCTCAAAATGCACAATAATGTTTTGTGATTAAATGCATTATGCCCATTATTAGAGAGGGAAAGTAAAGACTTATGTGTCAGTTCACACTGACCACGAGCCAATCTTGCATTGTTTCATCCACAGGGAGTAGAACAAACTGCACTGTATTACTGGGTTATGGAAATATTTAAGTATTTTCAAAGTCTTGGTTTCAACATAAATAGAATCCTCATTTAATCACTTTTACTTATTAAATATTACCTGTCCTAAATCTCCTTTCAGGTCTGAATTAGACAAATAATTTTTCACTCTGGGTTTCCACTGTTGTATCATGCCTTAGTGCACAGTTGCTGCATTGTATTCTCAAGGCAGTTGCACTAAAATAGGAAGGAGAGTTTCACATATTTTTGTGACTCCTAGAATTTCTTCTACTGTCAAAAAACTCGAGGAGTGTCTCATAAATCTTAGATAGTGTTTCAGTGAAATATCAGATGGCATTACTGTACACAAGGATGACTCCCTGGAGAGGCTGAAAAATGACTCCATTTGCCTCACTGAAGTTCACAGTACAAACCCAGCAACTGATGCAAACCAACCCTGCTCCACTTGCCAACTTGTTCACAAAGCTCAGAAGGCAAAGGGGCAGGAAGGCAAAGACAAAGCTGCCAGTGTGCTTCAGTCGTGCAGTTTTGGGAGGTGCTAAACACAGCTTGACAGGGTATCAAGTCTGCTATGGCAGGTACCCTCCGTTTTCAGAGCCCACCATCAAACAGTGTCAAAAGCCTGACCCTTACAAAGCCTTCAAAACAGACGCTGCACTTGGAGTTAATAATCTGACTTAATCAGTATGATGATGGAAATTTTGTGATTCTACTACCTAAGGCCTTTTAAGTTTTACTCCAGCCCACAAGCCACAAGGCACTGAGCTCAATAAACACAAAGGCACCATGTTACTATCTGGATATGCTACAAATCAGATACAAATTCTGCTTTAGCAGGCAAGGCAAGCCTGTAGCTCGCCCTCTCCCAGTCACAGCTCAAGGCATATCAATGCACTAACTGTAGAATCTCAGTCCCACATCAGTAACTGACAGATGTGTAAAGCAAAAATTCAAGAAATAGCTCAAAATGAAACTATTAAGAGACAACAACTTGATTAACTATTCTTCTAGAGTCATTCATTACATGAAATAAAAATTCATCATCATGATGCACAACTGCATAAATGTCCACTAATCAACAGGAGAAAAAAATGCCAAAGAAATAAATTTAGGTTACAAATCCCATTATTTGCATCTACTTGCAAGTATCTGGAGATATTTCCAAGCTTTGTTTTGAATGCTTGGTTGTTTCCAACAGAGAGAATGAAAACTAATCAGAAATATTTTTCAAAAGGGCCCTACTGTCACATACTCCCAGCAAGTGACACAGTCTGCTAAAAATACAGCGGGGTCTAAGTACAAAATAAAACAGACTTTGCAGACTGCACCATTCTATACAAGTCTTCACAATACCACGGTTGAACCCTAGAGCCACCTGTCCCTCAGACTCCCTTGCATTAGTGCAGCTTTTTCTTATCGACAGTTTCCACTCCAAAGTACAAAGGCAGCTCTTCACAGCTCACTTCTTCTGGGCTAACTCCAAACTGTACCAACCAAAAGCACCAGCATTCTGCCCTCTTTTGAAGCACTTAGCTTGCTATTTTCATTTAGCTTTGGTAAGTTGCAAGTCCAGTACTAATTTTAACAGTGTATAATTTTAACAGTGTAAACACCTAAGTTGCAAGCATAGTGCTAATTTTAACATGGTAAATACCACTCTTGTTAGGTTGAGAGATCTAACACAGTTCCTTTTTGTTATTTGCCTTAATAATAAAGTGCTCCTTCTCATAGTGCCATGAGCTGTGCTCTGAACATACCTTTCATTTATTTTACCAGAAGGCTTGAAGAGCAGAGTGACATTTCTTTTTATTCAGCAATTGCATCAGACCTTGGAAGCACATTTTAGACACAGCTGCCCTTCAACGCAAAGAAATACTTTAAAACTATGACTTGTCAAAATTGCTATCAAAGAAGTGACAGTAGCCAAGGCCCCTGCTATTGCCTGGTATTTGTGAGCCCAGCCACCACAGCCCAAAGCCTCGGCCTCTGGGTTCAAGAGCCAGTCCAGCTACCACAGAAGCATCAACAAACTCAGTGTTTGTCTTCAGAAAAATACATCACAGAGGACAGAAGGTGCACATCATATAAATGGAAAGCATTAATAATGTCTTAAAAGCTTTTCCTTTTAATATAGGTGGGATGATTTAAACTTCAGGATCATTCACAGCCACTGCTACTGGGAGAGTTCACTGTCATTAAGCCAAATATTCAGTGAAAACTGAGCTGAATCTGCTTAAGCAAACACGGCCAAATTCAATCTTCTGATATCAGAGCTTCCACAGACATGGTGATGATCTTAGAAAACTCAACAAGGTAAAAAAGAAGATTCAATTTTTGGAAGGAAAATACTGAGCTCGGGAAAAAAGCCAAGGTAAAGCCAAAAGACCGTCAAGAAACAGATCTTCAGAGACAAATTAAGTTTTTACTGTGGGTAAAACTCTCCTTCAAGTACCCTCTAATTAATACCACTGCTTGTACAAATATTGATTATATTGCCTCCCCTGGGCTTTACTCCCTGAAAGGGGTGGGCACATTCAGACACATGTACACTGCCTTGTTTGAAAGGAACAGATAATGAGTCTCCTTATTTGTCCTCCTCTCATCCAGACCTGAGCCATTCCCACTGTACAGATGTTAGGACTTACAGGTTTTTTCCGTATCAACTGAGTTGGGAAGTATTTCACATCACACCAGGAGGGCCCTGTTTAGTATTTTAAGTTTGTGAATATCCTGGGGCAAAAGTAACCAACCATTCTGCAGTTTTGGCTTTCGAGGATCCTGACACACAGTGGTTGTTCTCTGACAGACTGGCAGAATTTCTTGTCTGGAAGTGTCACCTGGACCCATTTCAGTCTTTAAAAACCAAACAAATGAAACACCCAACACCCAGCTTGCTAGATTTGATTAGACTAAGGGCTATCCACATTTTCGAAGTTCAGCTTCAGGTCTGGATTTTGTCCTCTCACGTTTCACACCTACCTTACCCGGAGGGCTCCCACAGACACTCAGCAGTGTTGCAATGAGCACTCTGAAGCTCCAGCAGAAAACTGCTGGGTATAATAACAGCCTCCCCCAGCAACTGCCTGGAACAAAAGCACAACCATCTCCACTCTCCATGGTATCTTTCCCCAGACACAGTTTGGAAGTTCATTTTTATTAAAGAGAACACTCATGTGGGGATGAAAAAGGGCGCAGTCACCAGCTGCATGTTGCACATGAACTGATTATGGGCCAGCATCCTCCTTCCCCCTTCTACTTCAAGACTAGAAAGAAGTCTGCCTTTACTGGTGAAGCAGTTACCTGGGTATTTCTGCTCTTTGAGAATTGTGTGTTTAGTTTGCATTCACTCTGATGGGTGACAGGGAATGGTAAAACACTACTGTCTGTATACACAGGAAACAAGAACAGATTACCGAGGTTCAGAAGTTACCAAAGCTCCAAGAGACTTTAAGTAAGTCTAGTCTTAAAAGGCACATAAAAGAGCCTCCAGACCTTTCTAATTTCAAAGCTCTTCAAGCAGACAATTATTTCAGAGTATAAAATAATGGCTTTGAGTTCTGAGCCAGTAGAGCATGCACAGCACAGCTAAAGAACCTCTTTAAATACATTAACTAAAGCCAGGCTAAGTTTTTTATTAGAGAAAATAAGTGAGAGATTTGCATAAAAAAGCAAAAACATACACAAATCATAATTGCATCCCTAAGATATGAAACAGATCCATTATACTTCTCAATTACCAACTTGGCAGGCTGAAATTATGTCCCAAGTACTACTCGGACCATGCATAATAATAACGTCACACTATCTGCAAAGCTTTTGAAAGCAGCCCTTAAAAAAGCATGAAGTTGCTAAATTAGCTTCCTAGTGACTGTATTGGAAGTTTCTCCTTTAATGAGCCATGCAAAAGATACTCACCTTCTCCTTCCCCCACTTCAGCGCGGTCTGGCTTTGTTTCTTTGTGCTGTCCTTCGGCCACTTTCACTGCCACTGCTCTGCAAATGGCGCCCAGCTTGCGATCCAGAGCCCGCACTCCGGCCTCCCTCGTGTACCTGGAGCGACACAACGCCTTACTGCGGGCCATGCCTGGGGACATGCAGTGCTTGGGAAGGCAAACACACTTCCTGCTTACAAACACAGCCCAGGAAAACGAGACATGAAAGGCAGCGAAACCTTGGACTGAAATAAACACGAAACAAAAAGTCATTTGTTTCTATCCAAATAACTGTGGTTGCTGATAAAATTGTAGAGAAAGACAAACTCCTGAGTGGGAAGAAGACATGACTAACACCTGTGTTAAACCTTCATGAAATGCTAAACAATGCTCCAATAGCACTGAGCTCTTCTTAGATACATAAAAATTAAAAGGGAGAACTATTTTAAAATTTAACATATGTACTTCACTGAAAGTTGAGGAACTGACTGTAAAATGACTTTTTCTTTTAGTCTATGAATTAAAAAGAAGCACCAGACAATAACATTAAACAAAGCAGCCAAAATGCTGTTACTGGTCATAAAAGGTAATTCCCATTTTTAACGAAAATGATAGAAATGTGACTTTGTTCTTTAAAATAAATGTTGTCTGCTGCCAAGGCCACAGCTCCACACAGTGCAGCAACACTGGCCTCAAGTGCTCCTGTTTATCCACAGAGCCTTGTGTCAACACAACTAATCATGGCCACACTCAGACAGCAAGAGCAGGGAATTTTCTGCAGAAGGGACAATGATTCACTTGATACAGCAGAGTGAGACAAAGCTAAGAAAAGAGCAATTCCAGAATTTACCAACTGGTGAACTTCTGAAGCTACTAAGGGCAATAGATCTTAAGACATGTTTTGTGTTATCACTCTATAAATTCATTTACTAGTTACAAAACAGAAGTTATTTAAACTGAAAGCAATGGACAGACTTACCTGGTAATTATATCCAAAGTGGTTACTTGGGGAATCTGTATTTGCTGTGGAGTCAGGCCATGCTGCTCAAGCTGTTTAGGAATCAAGTGTCTATGTGCAATTTCAATTTTTTCTTCTTGTGTGTATCCTTCAAAGAAAAAGCATATATTTATTAATCTTTTTGCTTACACACTATAATTTAATCACATTTCTTACCTTTTATAATTCTACCTGCCTGAATTTACCAAAAATCCACCCCCAGCTATCATTTAAAAGGCTGTTGGTATCACCTTCTGTGGTTATTCATGACGTCATGTGAACAGGAACAAAATTTTAGTATTTCAAAGACCCCTTTCTTCCCTGGAAAATACCATTACAAATGTACCACCACAGACCTGGCACTGGATTTTCCTCAGTGCAATGCCAAGTGTCATTCTCAGGACAGAGCCGTCCTGCCTAGTCTCTTTTAATGCCTCTGGCCATGCACTCCAGAATCCTGGCAGGCTTTCCTTGAGGAACTGCCCTTCATTTCAGGAAAAACACCCCAAACTTGTTTAAGGATTGGCAACAGCCACTTTAACGAAAACACTGCAGTGTTACCTGGAACTTGGATAACTTCCATTCTGTCCAGCAGAGCAGGTGGGATTGTAGCTGTAGTGTTGGCTGTAGCTATGAAAAGCACTTGGGACAGATCAAAGGCCACATTTAAGTAGTGATCTGTGAAACTGTGATTTTGTTCTGGATCCAAGACCTTGACAAGAGTGAACACAAAATTGATGCAATTGCTCAATTAGAAGTAAGTAAAATATGTGCATTTTTATAACATTGCATTTGAATCTATTAAATCTGACCTTAGGTTCATAATGTATGTTATGAATATCACTGGAGCCTGGCCTTGCTCGGGTGAGTCTGTGACTGCATTTCACACCACGTGCAAAATAAAAAGAAACCCTTTCTCCATCAGTACTTTCTGCCCTTCCCTAAAGATGGCTGAAGCATTTCTGCAGCCATCCAGCACCTCCCATAAACTGTCCATGACCTTGCACAGATGGTAGAGTGGCCACCAAGGACTCTCAGCAACCTTGGGAAAGCAGCCCATGTGGTGCCATGGAATAAGCAGAATTGTCTCCAGTAATCCCTGACTCCAATCCTCATCTGTTGGTGGTAGCTCTTCTTACTCTAAGCACACCACCTGTGAGACCTCCCTGTGCATAGCAAGGGGAAGAACATAATCCCAGCCTTTTCTGCTGTCACTAAGTCACTTGCCTCACCCATTCAGCTTTGCCCAGCCCTTTACTAATGGAGGAGTACAAGTTCTTATTGTCCATGACACCTCACACAAGTCATGACCCTTTGTGAGCTCTGGCTTTCCTAACAGAGTCTTTGTATTTTATTTTTTTCCCCAAAAAATTAAAGACAAAACTAAACAAGCACAGCAGAAAAACAACACACAGTCCAACCAACCTCAAAAATGTACTGAACAAGTAGAACTACGGCTTAAATAACTGTGTTCCTTTCTAGGGCTGTTAGTACCACTTAGGTGTGTTAGTGCAAGATGAGTGTATATTTAAGCTGGTTTTGAATAAGCTGTTTTTTCCCATTAGGTGATAAATATTCAATATATATGTGGATCACAAGGGAACTAAGATTTTGTGTTTTTTTAACAGTGCTACAAATGCCAAGTTCACTGTATATGGCAGTGTACCCTTGGCTTCTGTATCATCTCTGAACCACCTTCGCTCCACAACCCCTCAAAATACTGCCACACTTTTCCTTCCCAAGTGATGAATCATCAATGCTACACCAACATGAATAATTCTCATGTTACAAATAATAGAACCTATGCATCTCCTGAGAAATAGCACAGCACTGTCAAAATAATTTATCTGCCTGCACCCAAATGAATGCATGCAACTTGAATTATAGATAAGAATGGTATTGATAATGAAAAAAAGCCTGAGCTTGAGCTTAGATGGTTATAAAAGAAACAAGTCTGAATTTTCATTACTCTTAAATTTTGTTCAGGCTTTGAAAAGTGAAAAAAAAAATCTTTAGAACAAAATGATGATCAGAACAAGCTAGAAAAACACTGTTTTTACAGAATGTCAGAAACACAGCAGAGTTTCTTAAAAAACAGAACACATTCTGATCTCTTTTTGACGTCTTGTACAGATTTAAGAGCAATACTTGGAAATGTATTGCAACTGTAAAAAAATACAAGTGACACATTTTCCCTTAGTAGTGCAACCATAAAACATACCAAAGCAGATGTCTAAACTCTCACACTAAGGCTGGAACTCTGTGCCTGCCACTGCCCAGGGGCTGTAAGCCCTTCAGAAGCTGTTCCTCCCCTCTTCAGCAAGCAGCTGCTGTCATTCCCTCCCTCCCTTACCAGGGAAGGCAAAGGCCTTGAAGTGTCCTGACAGGCCAAGTACACTGATAACAATTCAACCACTTATAGATGTCCCTTACCCCAACTGGCCTTACAATCCAGCCCTAAAATACAGGGAGACACAACAGGAGGCAGTGAATCCAAGCACAGCATCTACACGCTGTCTTCAAAGAAAGCAGATCTACATCAAAGGTTTGTCTCCCACTCAAAGTCTACTCTTGAACATTTCTCAAAACTGATTTAAACAGCAAATCCTAATTCAACTTACACCTTTTTATTTTTTTAACACTGATAACAGTATTTCCACAGAATTCCAGTCTATTGGCTGAAGTATTTGCAACCATCTCCAAAGCTGTTGGAAAACAATGTATTTTATCACATTTATTTACAGGCATGTTTCTCTCTTTCTCCTTCCAGTCTGCAACTAGAAATCCTGATGAATCTACTAAGTGCCAAGTTGGTGATTATATTATTTACAAAAATATACAAAATACTGATGCTGTATTCATATGCAAACAATACTACCAATAAGGGTGAATGTAATCCAAACCAACTTGGATTATATCTAAAAATGTAAATTATCTGAGATTTTCTGATAATGACTCGAGTTTCTCTGGACCCATATTTCTTTTTTAAGATAATTATTTCCTAGAATAAGACATACAACAGTACTAAGCCTACGCATTTAAAACAGATTTTCCAAAGCAATAGAACTGTTCTTCAGTTAGGTATCTGTGCTAAAGTTCAAAAGTTTTCAAAGATATCCAACTAATACAAAAATGTTAAGTACAGAAAGAACATTCAGTGCACAAAACTTCTTGGCTAATTTATGGCCACAGCTCACATGCATACAAAGGCTTCTCTGTAACAGCTTTTTATTACCACAAAATCCAGAATAAGTTCCATGAACATTTAATTGCCTGGCTATGCTCCTGGTCTAATTTCCCTGCATACAAATAGTCACTATCAGCCACTTGGATCCATTTCTGTTTTCTTCTGTTTTTAACAGAGGTCATCTAAATTTAGACTAAAATATTCCCTTGTTAATGAACAGTAACTGGAAATAGGAAGACATTCTGTCTTGCTTAAGCAACAACTCTGCAGAAGCATTAAAACTAAACACAGATCCGGCAATTATAAAACATCAAGCTTTGCTTCCAAACTCACAGGGTTATGGCAATTTTCTCCTTGAATATATCTCACTGCAGACAGGGAGAATTGAACACACCTACACATTAGGAAAAAAAGGATGTGCCTTTTAGACTTAATGATGGCACTTACCAAACAACAAGCAGCAGTGTGGAAAACAAATGCACCAGTTAGGTGACCACTGACTATTGTTTGCTTTCCTGCATAATAGCCACCTTTGCTCGTTCCAGATGGACTTTCCACCAGCAAACCACAAAAAGCAGATGAAAATTAAGCTATTATGTCCAGACATGAGTTCTCCATTAGAAGAGGTAAAGCACCTGCTTCAGGATGTTTAGACAGCAGTAGAGGGATATACAGATCTCGCAGGGGAGCAGCCAGACGTGGTTAATAGAGCAATTACTTCTCCAGATGCAACTAATGGTCAATTAGCAACGGCTCACATAAAGATTGCAGCCCAGGCAGACAGTTGGAAGCAAACCTGATGAGCCTCAGCTGGAAAAATCTATGGCAGGAGCCGAGCTGAATATCACCCCGAATGTGGTTTTAAAATATAGAAAACAGAAACATCTCAAACAGCAACGAAGGATCCAAAATTAAAACACAACTAACTAAAAAAGAAATTTCATTTGCCCTCATGAACTTGACGTGATAAAAGAATACAATTGTTCTCTCCTGCAGGACAGGGAATGAAAAATAAATTACAAGAAAGGCAAAGGTTGAATACAATTAACAATATTAATGTACAGATCTAGATTCATGATTGGAACACTCTTTCCAAGAAATGCCAAATCACTATGTTGTTACCACCTGGCAAACAGCAGCCAGCCAACTAATAAAATCTGATTTTCAGGTACATTTATCCATGCATTGACTAGATTTAGGACAGCTTAGTTGCAACATCTAAAGGATAAATGACAGAAGAAATATCAGCAAACTCAGACACAGAGCTCATTACCATTAACAGCAAGGAGTACATAAAATTCCACAAGAGAAAACTAGAAGGAAAACGCAGGTGAATATTTGTTACACTCTCCTGCTTGTTTTCCTTGCATTTTGAGGCTTTTCATGCACCCTAGAAAAGTGTACTACACATTTGAGAGAGACACAGGTAAAGGACTGCAGCTGTCATTTTTAAAAGCTGAAGAAGTGAATCCATGCCATTTTCTAGCACATTTAAATTATTACTAGTTCATGTTAACATGCAAAGATCAAAACAGAGCTCTCAAACCATAGCCTGCTCATACACTGATTTTCAAAGAACTAGTTGGCCTTGTCAAAACAGTAATTTTAGAGTCTAGCAGGAAGAAAATAATGACGTTTGTAGAATGTCAATTGCCATTTCATTTCCAGTGTCATACACCATCCAGATGAGCTCATGACACCTTCACTTAAGTAGTATTTTTCATATTTAAATCACTGCATTAAGCACTGTCAGTCAAAAGAGTTATTAGAATGAATCTGAAGGCAAATATTAGCAGAACCACTTTCATCCCCAACTACCAAAGTTACCACACCTTAAGTCTGACAACTGAGATGCTCCTAGGATTAAGCCTTAATTCACTTCAGTGACAAAGAGCCAGGTTAGCTCCAAACATGTGGGCAAGCATTTTTCACTAACCCACCCACTTTTGACCGAAACAGGTAAGGAACAAAGACAGAAACAGTTCAGCTGGAACAGGGAAAGGATGGTCCCTCCAGCCAGAGAGAACATAAAAGAGAGGCAGAGTGTAGAAATACAGTCGTGTAAGGAAATTCTAAATGTGCACAATATCAAAGCCATTAAGTGCACTAGTGCTACATCTGCTCTGCAGTTCAGGAATTGTACTAGGATATCATGTCATACTCCAGAAAAGAGAAGTCACAAAGAAGGTTCTGACAACTCATTACTGCTTTCAGCTACACGATAAATGAAGATTGCAAGGCACAGGTCTCCATTCATCTTCTTCATAACCACCCCAGTTTTACCCTCCAGAAAACCTAACAACTAACCTAATTAGTAACATCTCAACACAGGATGGGATTTACAAAGTATTTCAACAGTATCTCCTTCACCAAAGTCCTTAATTGGATCTCCTGGATTTTACTTGTGTCTTTAAGCAAGGCAACTTTAAAACCTCTAAAACCTTTGTGATAAAACCCACATTCTTCAAGATACATTTATATCTTAGTCCAAGTCCCAGAATTTCAGAAAAAATGCACTCGTGGGAAAACTGATTCTCATGGAAAGCTAACACCCACCACACCATAATCAGTCAAGGAGTGGGGATCTTTGACTTAAATGAAAAACTTACGTTTAGAAAGTTAATTATAAAGAAATGCTCCTAAAAGAACACACAACTAGCCCATATTACATGCTGGATAAAATGCTTAGCTCAAACATAAGTTGGTACCATCAAAAGCTTCAAATATATATTACAATTGTTCCAAGAAAGAAAGAGAAAACTTGAGTAAGTCTAGCTACTGTCTGGCTGCTCTACAGTTCTTTCTTAGCTAACATTTGGTCACTAGAACTCAATGTTTTGAAGTCCCCCAAGTAAGTAACTTTAAGGCTTGAACGGTATTTAAATATACAAAACACCACAAAACCCATCCTTGTGTTTAAGCACAGCTCAGTAAGACTTATGGTACCTCATTTAGCACACTTTGTACCAGCATTTGCACTGTGCCCAAGTAATTGACAGAAATCAAACGACTCAGAACTCAGTAGCTGATACTTGAATAACAAAGCCGACACTGTCAGGTTATCTTTTGTCCAGTGAATCTTCCGAGTCCAGTCTTTTAATTCTTTTTTTAATACAAACGAACCAACACTTGCCATTTAACATCTCTTACCTCCAGCAGGGCTGCTGCAGGATCCCCCTGCAAGCTCTTGGCCAGTTTATCAACCTCATCGAGCAGGAACACGGGGTTGTTCACGCCCACAGTCTTGAGCCCGTTGATGATCCTGCCAGGCATGCTGCCCACGTAGGTGCGCCTGGGAGAGAGGGCACAGTGCTGAGCGGTGTGGTGGGGCACGGACAGCAAGGGAACGAAACTCAAAGGAAAATAAAACAACGGGCAGCCCTGCAACAGTCCTTGCTTTGTTTGCAAACACTTGGAAGTAGCTGATAAAAACATGGAATATGCAACTGGACTACAAGCAATTGTAGCAGCAGATGAAAATCTGAGTTCCATGGGGCACTAGTTGGTCTGGAGAGATAAACATATACATCTAAGTATAGCCAAAATTTATGGCTTGCAAGCATTTTGCATGTTCCAGTACAAGCATCCTTGTACTCTAAGAACAAGCAGAAGTGGATTTGGGAACCTCATTAATACTAATATTTTAAGAATTATAATAATGGGATTTTATCACCACAACAGAGTTCAAACAGCATGTTACAAATCAGGCCAAAATTCCAATTATGCTGAACTGTTGCTGTCCCCATAATATACAGCATGTTTTGACAAATACTCAGCAAAAATAATTGTATTTACTATGTCATTTCAAGATGAAATGGAAAGCTAAACAGTGCAACTTAACAAAAAATCACGAGTTTGAATTTATTCAGCAAAATCGGTAAAAACTTTTTTCCACAACACACACATGGAGCAACTACATTTTGCATGCACATATCCTTTGTTTGCTGCATTTAACACAGCCTCTCCTGCCTGTGCCATAACTACTACAAATACTGTAATTAGGAGTATGAAAATCTGGTCACTCGAGAAGAAAGAGGTACTTTACGTGCTGAGTTACAGTATCTATCTCATGACCCTCACAAAGCAGATAAACAGAACAGGCCTGCTTTGCCATATGATCTGTTTTACTACAGTCCAAAATAAACAGGATGACATTTACAAAGATGAAACCAAAAATACCATGGGAGTAATTTCAAAAGATACCAGAGACAACTTAAAATACATAAAAAACCCCTAGCAAAACCAGAACCCAAACCACACAGCAATTGTCTTGGTTCCATGTAATACTTAACCACTGAGGAAACAAATTGCAGTTACTGTATTTAATTCTAGATCTGAGCAACATTAAAAGCTTTGATGATTTCTAAATAGCCTGCAAAGCAAGAGAAATTCAGTTTGCCTCTTACCACCTTCATAGGCAGCTGCTAAAGACTGAAGCAGCCAGCATGCAGAGGTTTAGCACTTCCCTGCTTTTGTGTAGAGCCTACTCTGCAGCAAAGGAGTGGATTCCTCTCACTGAGGCTTGTGCTGTGTAACATTTATTACAGATCAAGACTCTGCATGGGGGAGCTATTACACCACCTCCTCCTCCATCTGCACATGGATACCTTGCCAAAAAGATGGAAGGATTCTATAGAATGCAATCAGAAAGTTACCAGACTGGAGCAGAGCTGAAGTTCACAGAAATGAATCATTTACCAGTGCACCCAAATTAATCCTTGTAGCAATTTGGGCACTTCTTAGGAGCTTTGGGGGGTTAGGTTTTTTCCCCATGGTATGGGAGTTTTTGAGGGCTTTTTTTTGTTTGGGGTTTTATTTGGTGGTGGTGGTTTTGTTCTTGTCTATGCTGTTTTTAACAAAAGGCACTCACTGCACTAGAGAGTAATCTTAAAAGAGACAATGCAGCCTGACCTTTTCTAATATTCTGTTTATGCCAGTAACAGGATAACAGAATTAGGTAAACATTAAACATTCTTCTTTCTTGCTTGGTTCATTATTCTCAAGTGCATGCTTAAGGACATTACACTTTTTTAATGCATGTTTGTGTTTTTATACACAGAGTTCTACCTGATCATTTTGAATTCCATAAAATTTTGAGCTATCCATGTCCCATCTAGTTTTAAGAAACAGATTGGGTTTATAAACTAAATGAAGGTAAACAGGTGTAATAATCTGAATCTATGGTACATCTTCATTTATTAGAGGTGGACCAATACCTATTATACTATTAAACAAACACTGATGATCAACAAGGATACCTGGAACTCATCTCAACAAGAGTCCTTGGTAAGACAGGCCCTGCAGGTATTTACATATAAACCCACAAAAATATATTAAAATTGCAAGCAGACATGGCCATTTATCTGTCTGGATATTAACCTCTGCCTTGTAAGTTGTGAAACAATACTGCAGTTTGTGAACACCAGCCACCAAATGTGATGTTATTGTTTATTTCATTATTTTTGTTAAGGTTGAAAGGAGGAGAAACAATATTGCACATGAGTGTCTTTGATGATATAATGTAGCTTTGCTCATCTGTGATGCAGTTTCTTTTCATGCATCAAACCTAGAAGGGCAGTCAACTGCTTTTCACTCAAAACAGAAAGTACAGATCAAGTTTCCTGGTTATCTCAATTCTGTAGCAACACTTAGAAAAACCCCTTAAGAGCTCATGCCACAAAACTTCTATAATTTAGTAGACTTTTTATTTATTAAATGAGTGAAAAGTTAAAACACTAGAGTTGTACAGCATGTCATCAGGAACTACATAACCTATAAAATGCAGAAAAACATGGGACCTCTAACCTTCTTGGCTCTCCCAGTGTAAACTAAGAATGTATAGGAACAGGAACTCTTAGAGCAGTGGTAGTGTTATTGATAGAAACATGACTCACTTTCTTCATACTGATCTAAGGACAAGTAAGTTTTAAATCATTTTTAACTGCAGAGGTAGAAAAGAATAACAAAACTAGTGCCACCAAAGAGGCTATTTCTGAACTTGGCTGCACAAGGTCACAGCTTATTTTGTTTGCAAGGCCAGAGGTTGTGCCTACTCAAGGGCTTTATGAATATATCTGTGCTTTGTACTTGTATAACAAAGCTATTCCTCTCGTGGCTGAAACTGCCTGAGGTTTGTTTTTTTTCTAGTGCAACAAAGCCTGTGCAGGGACCTTCTGCCAGCTGTACTGGTGAGGGCACAGTGCAGGGAACCAGTGAGGAGTCACCCTCCTCACACAGGGGCACCTGAGCAAGCCTTCAGCAAAGGCCTAAGCACAAAATTAACTGTCCAAACTTCTAGAAACTGGAAAGCAATGGTAATGTAAGAAAGAGCTTCACAGGAAGGTGAGAAAGAGCTTCACACTTATCTCACCAGCACCACTATAAATAAATGGCACAATTACACCTTTCCTTTTCAAAAATAGAAAAACACACACACTCAAGAGAAAAGCTCATACTGTTCCTGTATAACATAAAGTATCAATACTGAGGAGATTTTAAATGCAGCAAGCTTCTTGTAAAAAAAGTTTTAAGTCATCCTTCAGGGTGGTTTGTTTGGTTTGGTTTGGTTTTTAATACAAGTAAACTACAAATGTAAACCCGAAAAATTTAACATATGGCATAGATGAGTGGTAAATGCAAACAGCAGCTGAAGGATGTCTGATAAAACAGTTCCGTTTCTGTACCAAGATGATGATGATTTCATTTTGGGAACGCAGAACAGTAATTGCTCCTCTTCACCCTATCAAAAAAGGATTCACAAACCCCAGCTGTAGGCACATGATCCACGCTGAAATGGCAAAACCTGGGCGTTTCCAATGGCCCTGTTTACACATCACGTGGAGCAGCAGTTACTGAAACACACGCCCCACCCTGCTGCTCTCTAATACATCTGGTTTTGTTTGCTCCCTCTCTCAGTCTGCATTTTTCACTTACAACAGGAACAAGCAGCCCAAGTGAATGCTATTTCAGGCACTGCTTGCTTGCAAGTCAAACTGAAACACAGTTCCTTTTTAATGTCCTAGTACATTTAGTACGTGTTTTTAAATGTTTAGTAGGTACATACAGTATCATTCTTCTGCAATGTTAGTGAAATCCTTAAGCCCCTAAACCTAATAAGGAGCTTTTAGAGGAAAAAGAATGTCTGCTAACATGTAATATTAGAAAATCGGCCTACCAAACAGTGAAACTCAGAACACAAGAGTGGATGTCTCCTCCACTTTTAGACCACCTCCAGTCTCTCTCTCTGACTGCCACCAGATGCACAATATGGATTCACTTGATTGGGAGTAACTTCAAGGATTTATTCATGCAAAACGACATTACAGAGCTCTACAGAAAAGCTGTAGTTCTAATCTGATTAAATCTTATTCTGAGAAGCAAAAAAAGAAAACTAAGCATAATTTCAAAAACAGTATGCAAGAGCTGGTTTTGATTTTACCTACAAAAAACTTGAAAAAGCAGTTGGTTAATTCCTGGTACCAACTGCTCGAAAGTTTGTTTTTAAACTATACACTTGTTTGCTGAAGAGTAACCCCACAATATTCCTGCTAATTTCAGATTATATTTTCCCTTGCTGGTGAAAAATAAACTCTCCTATCAAATACTTTCGATCAGCTAATTTCAAGTAAATTTTTAATATGAAATTTATACTGGTTAGCCTCTAACATGCATTAATAATTTAATAATGCCTTCAAAAATGTGTGAAAGCCACAAACACCTGAAGTTAAACACTTTGTAAAGGCTCCATCACATGACTCTATCCTTTCTTAGGTCTAAGCACAAGATAGAAAGTTTGACTTTTGTTTGTAATGTCAAGTTCAAGACACAGTTCCCCAGTCACAAAGGCTTCAGTCCTGCTCTGCCCTGGAAAAGTTACTCGTGTCCCTAATGCTGAGTATTCCACAGCCTCTAGTGGCTTCAGTTCGAATAGCAATGTGCTATTCAATCACATTTTAAGTTGCTTTTAGGACGAGTACCATAAATAATCTGGAACATCAGAATTGTTACTTACTAAACAGTGATTACCAATACAGTTCCTGAATTACAGGAGTAACACATAGTGAAGGAGGAGGACAGTTTGGCTCTTTTTCCACCAGTGTGTAAGCAGATGGGTCACAAGGCCAGCCAGCCCAGCTCTAGGAAGTGTCAAACACTCTGGAAAACAACACTCCTGCATATCTGCCACAGGAAATGCACAGGAATAAACATGTTGCTCATCTTACCAAGGGGGCTGAAACAACTCTGAATTTTCAAATTGGCATCAAGTACAAATTCATCATTTTGTCACTTTTTCCTCTTTCCTATTCTGGTCCAAGAAGTGACCAGTACTATACTATACCCACATTCCAAGCAATATATTACATTCCAGATTCCTGCAAGTTTATGCAGATGTTCAGCACAAGATTTCCTGCATTCCTTCCAGCTGGGACCATGAGCTTCCACCACTCTAATGAATTCACACATACAACTAGTTTACACAGTCAGAAGTCTGACATCACAAAATTAATTTTTATTACAGCACTTTTTTGAAGTTTTCATTAATTTACACAGGGAAGTGATAAGAATACCAAGGTCCTTTTTATGTCTTAAACAAAAGACTTTGCACTAGACTTTCTAATGAATTTTGCTTCAAAGTGCTAAAATGACTGAAGATGGAATTCCATTCCCCCTATGACACCAAAGAGCAGCCAAAGGAAAGAATAAAGGCTGTATCTCAACACTAAACATGCATTCCCAGAAAGTAAAATTCTCTCCAAATAACACCACTGAATACCAAGGAAAACTCAATAAATACCTACCATTGCTTCAAATAAGCAGGATTTCTCTGTATTAGCTGAACAATGAAAATAATCAATACATTCTGCAGAGAAAAAATTGCAATTAAGAAAGGAAGAAGTAGTTACCTGTGGCCTCGAATGTCAGACTGATCACAGACTCCTCCTAAAGCAATTCTATGGAATTCTCGACCCAAAGTCTTTGCAATTGATCTTCCAACACTAGTTTTACCAACTCCTGGGGGGCCCACAAAACAGAGAATGGGTCCTTTGAGGTTGTTTTTAAGCTGTCGCACAGCTAAGTACTCCAAAACTCTCTTCTTCAGCTTCTCCATGGCATAATGATCATTGTCCAAAACAATCCGCGCTGCACGGATTTCCAGGCGATCTATCAGTGCAAACAGAAGAGATCAGCACATTTGCCTTTAAAAATGGAATTGCCTTCTGTATTTCTAGTATCAGCCTCACAAGTTTTGAAAACTATGGTGCAAAGCAGACACAATAATCAGTTTTTGTATTGCATCTCAAGTTGTAATTATTAAAATTAACTGCAAGTGTGCTTTTTCATCCTTTTATTCCTTGCCAAACTTGCTTAAGACACACCAAAACCTTTTTCAGGAAGATTAATCTACAGAAATGTTCAAGTTTTTTTGTCCAACATATAGAAAGTAATTGGATGCTCATTTCTTTGTTATTTTTGATATATTAGCACAGATTTTAAGTAATAACCCCTTCATTCTTCTGTGAAACTATTCTTAATGCTTTTTAAATACATAGTCTCAGAAGTACAATTGAGCTACACAAGGTATTCAGTACAGAGATCTCAGGGAAATCTAAAAGTCTACCTGGCTTAAAGTAACATATTACTGAAGCTTTCACAAGACACAACTAAGTACATGATGGTTACTTGTCCTAAAATGTCTGCAAGAGACAACCACCAAAACCAGAAGGATTTACCTTTGGTGCTCTTGTTCCATGGCAATTCTACCATCAATTCCAAGTAATTTCTTGTCAAAGCATATTCCGGCATTGACTGAGGCATCTTCTTTAACCTGGAAGTACATGCACTGAATATATAAGGGCAACCAGGAATTAACTGCAAAGTAAAACTCTCCTGCACCACAAGATAGCTATTGAGCTAACTTAAGGTTTAAAAATCATTTCCAAACACAATCAACACAAACATATTATCAACTGGCAAAGGTTTGCAAGATTTGTTTTAAAATACAAAATAAGAAAAGAAACTGCCATTTTTACCTTTTTATTTCCTTAAGACAAACTTTAAGAGCTTGTTCTGACATACTGGATGTTCTAATCTTTTTTTCTAGCATGACAACATCATCATGATCTTCTTCTTCCTCCTCATCTTCTGTGGTGTTTGCAACATGACTGATTCTTCTATTAGGACGAATAGCTACAACCTAAGAAATGGAGAACAGAGCCAGAGAACAGCATCAAGTCTTGTTTTTTAATAAGGTGTGCACTTTGGCTTTGAATGTAAACCATGACAAAAACATATGAGGTTCACAGAAAAACAGTGAAGATTTTAATTGCATAAATAACAAAGTGTTATTGGTACAACTTTAAAAAGTTAGAGTTCTTACTTTACTGTGAGTATTCCCTAAGTGCATTTATCATCTACCTTAAACTAAGATACACCTTTCACTGCACAGGCCAAAACTCACTGTGTGCATACCATGCAAGTAAACTGGGCATCAGATACCTCTTTAGAGGAATCTGAGCATTTATTCAATGTCAGAAAATAAACAAATAAATAAATCAAAAGAGCCTAGGTAGTGTAAAGCAAGTATTTTCTCTTTTAGGTATCTAAACAGCCAAAGCTGCCAGCTGGATGTTCTCTGCACCTCCAGACTTACCATCAAACATTACCTCTATACATTAAAATTTTGCACAATTAAAATCAAGCACATTCATAGCCTGTTCAAAAAGTGCATCTTTTTACTTATTTAGGATGCTTAAGTATCCCAAAATTAAAGGTCCATACCCTTTTATCATCATCCTGTTTGGGCTTTCTTGTTTTTTGAAGCAGCTTCAGGCCTTCAATCTGTCTAACAAGCAATGGTATAGTCATCTTGAACCGCTCCTCCAGCCTCACAGCATCTAAAATCTAAGAGCAAGGAGTTAGAAGTGGCCAACAAGTTCACACTGATGGATCATCTGTCTTTTGACCAGAGTTATAGAATAGATGGATTAGGAAAAAACATAGCAAGAGAAGCAAAGAGAATGCTGCACACAAAATCTATCCTCAAGGGTCTGGATGACTGAACTACAAGCACTCCAAACTAGAAAAAAAGTCTTTTATCCTGCCTGTTTTTAAGCATTTTAATATTTCAGTTGCATTTTCTGTGGCAAATATCTGTCAACATTCTATTTTGCAATTACTGAGCCTCAGGAAAGAGCTGGTCCTCTAAGAAAGTTAAATGATTTCCTCGCTTAACCCAGGGAAAAAAAAACCCTTGTGCCTTAAGGTTTTTCTGTTGAGAGATTTTTGTGTTTATTTTGTTTGTCCTTTTTAAATTGTACACACCATTCCATTTTCATGTTAGATTAAGCTGATATGTGGAAATGGGTAGAATTCTGCTCCTTTATATTTCCACAACTTCCACAGGCTGCTCTTTTCTTTAGAACTTCTAATAAAAATAAAAAGGGACACACTAAAGTTAATAACTACTGTACCTTCCTCCAGCAGGCTATTCAGTTATATTCACCTTCCCTTCAAATTACTGCATTAATTTCTATTTGTGGTACTTTGGAAGAACCTAACTTACATTTTCAATTCCAGGTGCAGCATTAGCAGTGAGAAAGGGAATAACAAAACTTACAGCAAGCAAATATAGAAATCAGACTAGTAAGAATCAAGCCATAAGGATCATTTTTGCATACAGTAACTATGACATATGATGGAAATTTAAGCTGTGTCCCAGTATTTAAAGAAACCAGATTTTCAGATGTTTTTGAAAAGATTCAAAGAAATTACTCTGATGCTGTTAGTATGATCTGTCAGCTGTGACAAGCAAGCAACGTTTCAACACAATTTGAAGAAAGATTTATCATCTTTACCATAGGAAGCGGAAGTCCATGCTGTATTTATTGTTTAATAAAATGAACTAACTAGATTAATTCACCTATTAGGGGAGTTCTGGCACATACATATATTAACACTTTAAACAACAGCATAACTTTTTACAAACATTCATGCTCAGCTGTACCACAAATACCTGCTGGCACAATATTATCACTGTACAGTGTCATCTGTAAGCAATTCCAAAATTATCTAAAAGTGACTGACCATAAAAAGATAGCAAACATCTAACTCTCCTTAAAAAAGTTAAAGACCATGGCACCTGAAGCTTTTCTTGGTTGGATGTACGGATGATAGAGGTCAATATATCTGGCAAGGCTTCTCTAGGCAGATTGTCCAGGAGACGTCTCAGCTTTGCGACTGCAGGCACTGACATATCCAGCATCTCAACCAGCTGTAGGTAACACACCATGGACACCATTAATGAGGTCTTTTAAATTCTGAGTATATGACCTAAGCAGGAATGTATGCTTCACTGTGAAGTATGCCTAGATAGTTTGCCAAAAAGCTACTGAAATAAATTCACAAAAAGTTCACAGATGAGGCACTAACTCAGCAAAGGGCATCAAGACTTTGGGCTTTCTCCTTGTTTGAGAAGTTCAAAAATAGTTGCAGCATTTTTTGTTGATACCTACATCTCTTATTTTCCCACACATACCCTGATTAAAAACTTCCTCAGGTATCTTAACACTCTTCTTCTATACATCCTTTAAACTCAAATTCATTATACCTAGTTTATACATAGATCTGTTTATAATCAAGGTTTTTTCCTTTTAATAATTAAAAAATTCCATTGCATATATTTTCATATACATACAAAATTCTGGAAAAATTAATCAAAAGTATTCCTTTTACTGGACTATATTTATAGTACTGCTATATATGAAATACTAGATGCAGCACTAACATGGAAGTAGACTCACCCTGCATTGAGCCATCCAGACACCTTGTAACGTGACACAGAAACCTCAAGCTGTAACAAACCCCCTAATTTTGCAGCAGAAACACTGCAACTTTACTAGTCACTCTAAAATATAAGAACCAGAGCAACAGAGGGGCATACAGGAAACAAAGAGCTCAAATATATGCATAAATACGTAAGATTACAACACATTACCTGCACTGCATACTTGTAGAATTGTTCTGACAGCTCTCCAAGCTCCTCCTCAGATTTATGCTGATTCGTAAACTGCTCAAGCCGATCCAACTGCTCCACTTCAGCCACGGGATAGGGCTTCTCCTTCAGCAGCTGCAGGATCTGGAACCTGCAGAGCCCCGTAACCAGCAGCGTGTAATGTGGCTTGGGCCAGTTGCTGCCAACCACCTGAACTGCCAAGGCCGCCGTGCCAATCCTACAAACAGATCAGACCCTCCTATTATTTGTCACCTTCCACTGAGCATTCTGGGTGCCCCCTCAACAGGAGTAATGGAGCTAAAGGCTGCAAGGCCCTTCTGGGTCAAAGCTCCTCAGCACCAAAGGCAACCAAGTTACACAATTTCCTTTGTAATACAGATTACAAAGCCAAACCCCAAAACCTGAAAATTAATGAATTAACTGAAACACTAATCAAGACACTGTATTGCACAGTTTAGAAACCTCTGTAATTTCTTCATAAATGACGGATCTCGCTGTGGACAGGCATGGTGACATTTCTGTTTAAACAGGCCTTGGGAAACATAGAGTTTGCAGGTCACATTTCAAAGACACACTGAAGGCCTCATGCCACACAAACATTTCAGATTGCAGCCCCTCTCGGAATATTTCCTTGTAAAACCTTACTAAGTCCACTGATACAAGTCTGGACAGTAAGGGTTACAGCATGTTAGTTTCACATGTACTTTACCCCACAGAAAAACAATTCCTTTTCGTTTTATGCGAACTAGGCCGCTATCGGTGTTCCATATTAAGTGAAAAACGCCACGGTTAACAGCTGCGACAGCCCCGGCTTGCGTTCTTTGACATTATTTCTTTCCCTCTTCCACTTCAGCCTCCTTTTTCAAACCCTTCTCCCGGGCCGGGCACAGGGACGAGGTCTCTCCGAGGGGAGAAAGAGGGAAACTCCACGGCGGAGGGAGGGAGGGAGGGAGGGAGGGAAGGAAGGAGGGCGGGCGGGAGGGAAGGA
>JAWWTY010000019.1:6915570-7053141 GCA_035222235.1 Margarornis squamiger | reverse complement strand
AGGGAGGGAGGGAGGGAAGGAAGGAGGGAGGGAGGGAGGGAAGGAAGGAGGGAGGGAGGGGGCTCCGGGCCGGGCCGCACCTGTGCAGGGAGGGCAGGTCGTCGCAGTCGGAGGTGGGGTCGCTGGTGTTGGGGATGACGCCGATGATGGTGCTCCGCAGCGAGGTGCCCTTGAGCAGCCGGCTGCGCACCAGCTGCATGTTGCGCGGGGAGTCCACGCTGGTGCGCATGGTGGAGCCGGGCAGCAGCACACCCTCGTGGGTCAGCAGCAGCGGCAGCCGCGCCGGGATCTGGATGGCGCTGCCCGCAGACATGGCCACCCGCGGCCCCTCACACGGCCCTCACACCCGGCCCTCACCCCTCACACGGCCCTCACCCCTCACACAGCGCTCACACAGCCCCTCACACGGCCCTCACACCCGGCCCTCACCCCTCACACGGCCACTCACACAGCCCTCACACTCGCTTCTGGCCCCTCACACGGCCCCGGCCACTCACACACAGCCCTGACCCCTCTCACACACACCCTCGGCCTCTCACAGGGCCCCGCCGCCCCTCACACACACACCCTCGGCCTCTCACAGGGCCCCGCCGCCCCTCTCACACACACCCTCGGCCTCTCACACTCGCCCGATTCCACACACACAGCCCCTGACCCCTCACACAGAGCCCCGGCCGCTCACTCTCGCCCCTGACCCCTCACACACACAGACAGACACACCGCCCCGGCCCTCACCCTCTCCCCGCCGCCATAGCCGTGCCCGCCCCTCACGCCGCCCCGCCCCGTACGGGCTCCCGGCAGGGCCCGCCCGGCACCGGCACCGGCACCGGCGGCGCTCCGGGAGCTCCGCACACACACACACACACACACCTCGCTCCACACACACATCGCTCCTGGTGCTCCCGCCGCTGCCCCCGGGCTCTTTGGGGCCGTGCCTCCCGCGGAGCAGCGATCCCGGTCGGTCCCGCTCCGTCCCGGTCGGTCCGGGCCGCCGGCAGGTGTCAGGCTGGCCCTGCCGATGGGCGAGCCCCGAGCACGGCACTGGAGAGGGGCGGGGAGCGAAGGCAGCGCTTGTGGAAAGGGGCGGTTTCCAAGGGAGATCCGTGTTCTTCTTGTTGTTGGTTTTCACGCGGTTCTGCCCTCCCGCATCTCTGCGGCCGAAGGGCCGGGCACGCTGTTTCACAGTCACGGAATTGCGGGGCTGGAAGGGCCGCGGAGCAAATCCAGCCCTGCCGGGGGCTCACCTGGAGCAGGAGCGCACCCAGGTGGGCCTGGAGGGTCTGCCGAGGGACCAGCGCCTGACACAGGCAGATGTTTGCAGAGACTGCAGGGCCTGGGCTCTGCTCACCCTCCTGCAGCTGCCCCCAGGCTGGGGGGCCCGGCTGGGCACGGGTGCCCCTCCAAGGGCTGCTCCAAGGGCTGCTCCAAGGGCTGCTCCAAGTGCCCCTCCCAGAGCCCCTCCCAGAGCCCAGGCAGCCCCAGGGAGGAGGCAGGAGATGCAGCACAGCCACCCTCTCCCCTGAGCCTCCCCCGGGGCTGGGAGCAGTGGGAAGCAAAGCACATTCCCTTCCCCGGCCACAACAGCCTGCCCAGGTGAAAGGGCCCCAAGCACCGAGGGCCTGTGGGGAGTTCGGATGAGCGAGCAACTTTTAGAAGCTTTCCTTTTGCCCCCCTCCCGTGGGTGAAATGAGGTGCAATATCAAAATTGCACAACGCAGTGAACCACGTTAGCCAATCTCTTGTTAATCACTGACTTGCAGGATTCGTGTTGAACAAAGGTAATCCTGTACAAAGGGGAAACCACAGCAGCAACAAAGTGACAATTTGAAATGCAAAGGGATAGCTGCAGTAAAAACCTTTGCTTGATTGTGTGGTTTATTAACACCTCCATCTGTTGGTCCACTGGAAAATGCAATATGGAAACACCAACAATGCTTTATTGTTATTACAGCAGAGACAAATATCTTCTAAAGCAACTGTCTTGGTTAACTTAGAAAGAAGCTGGAATTTAATATATTAGTCAATGTGACATTTAGAAAACATTAATATAAAAGGGCACATAACCCAGGAATATGGAAAGTGTTCTGTGACTTTCCGAATGTTAAATATAATTACTCTGTAAACATATGTTCAATGCGCACAAGTGTTTAGGCATCTTTAACTATATTTGTTTGGAATGTGAACATAAAGGTTAAATATTTGCTCATCACATTTATTGATGAATTTTTTCAGTTTGAGTATTTTGATTGTAAAGAATCTACCAATCTCTTCATGCTTATTCTCCAGACTACCATTTTTTCCTTCCCCCACAGATGACTAGTCCCTGTCATCATTAAAAATAGTTTCTTCATTCATTATGGAGCCGTATCAGAAAATCTCAATGACTGCCTTAAGATTCCTTTCCATTGCTACTGAACAACTCAGGGCTATATTTTCCTGTGTGTACTAGGATGGCAGTGCTCTTCCTGAGCTCATTGGCAAGGTCATACTAATCATTTTACAATAATGATCTCCTGCAAGATATAATTCTTTGAAAAGTAATGTAATTCACAGATTTATTTTATACCTGTAAAACTCTCATAACATTTTCCTCTCCCCTCACCTCTACTCAATTTCTTCCATTTACACAAACATGAGGGAGTTCAGCATTTCCAAAACCAAGGCTAAGGTACCTCACAATGAAGACTTGAGGTTAATGTGCTTGAGATTAAACTCAATTCTCTTCTAAGATATGCATACACTTCTCTTCTGCCCCCTCACTGGCACTGTATAAAGTTCTCAAGCCCTCTGCAGCTATTTTATAAAACAAGATCCTCAATCTGTCATCAGTTTCCTCTTTCTCATGCTGCTTCTATTTTATACTTGCAGATTGTTTGATGCAATGATGTTCTTTAGGAACTATTTCTGTCTAGTTTCAACTGCTATGTCTGTAAATGAAAGAGAAAAAGTTTGCCCATTTTCTTTTCAAATTATCTCTCTACTGTGTGAAAATTTAAGTGCCTCTCTTAACAAATATATTATCTGGCTCCCAGTCCAACAAAGCACATAAAGGTGCTATGAAAAGATACTTTGAATTGATTCAAGGTGTGTTTTTATATACCAATTAATATGAGACATCCAATAACGAATATACAAGACTGGTATAATATAAAGAATTTACTGTCAGGATTTTGGAATGCATGGGATGATAAAACATACATTTTGCAGTCTTCTGAGATGAGAAATTATATGGATGCATGATCAATCCCCTGTGCACAGACGGACTCCATAACTTGTCTGTTCATTAGATTATTTTCCTCAATAATATTTTCTCTACCCCAGGTGCTGAACATATCCTGCTGCTTCATACCAGCTTGGAGTACATCACCAATACCTCAAAATTCTTTAAAATACCATAACTAGCAAGTTTATGTAAAACTATTGAAAGGATGTCATAATATAACTGAACTGCATTTTAAAGTGCATGTATTTTAATGTCCACTTTTTCTACACACTGTAAGGTTAAAGTGGAAATATAAAAATCTGGGGTTTGATGTAAGCTTAGTATTACATCTCCTCGATCATTCTTTCTTCACACACAAGAATCTATATTTTTCACATGCTGATTGATTAAAAAGCTCCCAGTTGGTTATGTAAGCACAGCACAAGAAACACATGCCAGGAATTGCTGGCAGCACGTTACTGACTCAAGAGTGCGAGACCTTTCAGAAATTTCTAAAGCTGTGGAGGATTCTTTCACAGCAATTGTAAAATGCTCTTTAGAAGTGCTAACAGACCTCACCAGAGGAGTTGAACCTGAAAACTTAATCTTTTATTCAAAAGTCTGAGCTCCAAGAAAGGGAGCGGGGAGGAAGTACACAGCACAGAAAAAGAAATTCAAACTTACTGCTCGAATTTGAAACTTGAGCTAGAATAGCATGAGGCAGAGAGAGTTCTTGCCTGTCTCACACCAGCTGCAGACACACCACAAAAATAAGAAGGATTCAGAGGAACTCCTGAAGGACAGGAAATATCCGTGGGAAGTTAAAGAAATGCCACCAGCAGAGCTGTGCTGATGAACGCTCAGATGAGGATACAGCTGAAGGAATTGAAAGAGAATTTCGCTCACACTTAGTTTTGCTACACACAGGGTTATACTACCTGGAATGTACCTCTTTCCTCTCTTTGATCTGCATACTGCCAAATCAGCTATTTTAGGGAGCTGCTAGTGAGAGATAAAAATATGTTTCCTTAGTCTAATGTAACTCAATCAAAGAGCTGAAAGGGCCACATTTGAGGCTCATATATCTTTGGTATGGTTTTGTAAGCTTGGCCCATTTTTTTTTTTTTAACCTCATAAAGTGGAAAAAATGTTGGCTTGTAACTAAGAGAAGTAAATTTGCTCCTGAAACCAGGAGCATTGTCACCAAAAAAGAGAAACATAAAAAATAATGGAGTTAGTGCTGCAGCTTATTGAAGTAAATACTCTCCCAAGTCAAACTCAATCATATTTGTAGTCAATATTTCAATGAAGCAACAGCTTGAAGGAGCTGCAGATTCACATTTTTATGTTCCTCTTACCAGAGGGAGCATTTTCTTTCCCATAGTTCAAATGGAATTTGGTGACTGCCACCTAAAAATGGCGTGCAGATATTCTGGAGTGATTCTAGAGTTTGACCTGACAGAAAGTCCACACAGACTGTGGGACAGAGCCCAGAATTATTACATAGACATACTTGCAGTTAAATTTGGGGGTGAAGAGAGTTTTGGCTTTGCTTCTTAGCAACTAAATAGACTGCCTGGTCTGGATTTAGTCACTCTTCTCTGCTTCCAACAGTTTGTCGGCTTCTTAACTGCACACTGTAGGTCAATCAACTCAAGAATGTTTTCCTACCTGATGCTTTCCAAATCTGCAGGATGATTCCCTACATGAAGCATGACCTACTCTGCTTTCAGTTATTCAACCAAATTTCATCAACATTATTCAATTGTTCAGAGGAAAAACCATTAAAAGATAACGTTGAATAGAAGCAGTTCCCTTTCTCTGAATTAGCAAAGTAATCCTTTCCACACTGGTCATTCTTTGCTGTTGTATCTGACTCTGCCATTTGGCACAGTGGGTGCTGCACAGACACCCAGCTCTTCACTGCCAGCTTGATGACATTACAAACTGAATGGAGTCTTTAGCCAAAATGTTATCCATAATTTCATGTTTTAAAATATTTTTAAGCTGCCAAATATTACAAATATTGTTCTAGCAGCTGCATTGATTTAAAGCCACTAAGTAATCATAACTGTGTATTCCCTGAGGATGTTTCAGGAAATTATATACTAGAACCAATTTCCTCTCTAATACGATTGTGTAAGTTCAGGTCAGGTATCCACTGACCTCCTTATCTGAAATTCTGAAATCTCCATAGCAGAAACATATCATGTGTACATGACAACACTCCTTACTTTATGCTGATTTCTCCAGTGTACATGAATTAAGTTTAAACCACTCTATTTTTCATAGAAATTATTGTATTAGCTAAGCACAATAGCATCCACAGTTTTACATTTTTACCCAGTTGGCCCTCTGGTAGAATATTATGATAGAAAATACAAAACATGGCAGATATAAGGACAGACATTGCAGCTTCATGATGAGGCATGAAAGGTACAGAACAATTACCAGAACTGTGCTGAGTAAAGAACCTTCCATTGAATTGGCAGCTTCTCTGATAACATCCAAGACAGCAACTCACATCACCAAATTTACTTCTATCTGTAAATCAATCACCCATTTGGGGATTAATTATTCAGGATAGGAAGTAAAACCCACAGCCCTGAATGAGTGCTAAAATGGACTACGAATCAATAGAAGAAAAGCACCCCTGATTTCTCCACACCTCTGCATAAATCTTGACATTTTACTCCACTTTGTTCTCCTCACAGTCATTTCCTTTTATGCTCTCCTTTACCAGAGAGACAAACACTGTCTCCTGATTTATCTAGTCACCTCTGGAAAACATCCATATTGATAAAGTCAAAACATGCAGTGCAGGTTTCTTTCACATAAGCCATTTTTCCTTAAATTATGGAAATGTAGAACAGGAGAAGGAAGAAGCTGCTTTTTCCATGTTTATTTATATGCTATTTTAGAAAGAAAGAGCATATTTTCCTGTCAGTTGTGTTAGAGAAAGCCTGGTTAGGTTTGATTTTGGCATGCAAGTATTAATGACAGCAATGGCTTTCTTCTTATCCATTAATTAAATCTAAGGCATTGAAATTGCTGTGCACTTGCACATTCCAGAGTAATCTGTGGCCGCAGCTGGAAGAGGCAGCACAGTGAGAACAGTCTCTGTTTGATACCTGTTAGGTTTTTTGTTGTTTGTTTGAGGTTTTTCTGTTTTCCAAAATGTGTACAATTTATATTTGAATTTTTAAAAGCAGTTTCCACGAAGAAACAGATGGAAAGCCTGACTGCTTTACTCCCAATGCAGGGAGTATTCTTTTTAACTTCATCTGTTTCAACCTAAATATGTATAAATAGTACCTATGCTAGATTAATAAAGGTTGAGCCTATGTAATTTAATATAGTTTTAATATCAATCACCATGTCCAACAGTAGGTGGCACCTGGATTATTTGCAGTATATTTCACCGTCTTTCTTTCTCATTTAATTCCACAGTAGGTTTAAAATAATTTCCAGTACAATTGTTGAAACGCAAGGGGATAATTATTTTTAATTCTAAATTGCTACATTAAAGAAGAACAGCAGAAACAGCAAGCAAGCTTTTCAGGAAATATTAGTTAACTGACAAAACATGGTGACAGCAGATATATTGCAAATGCATAATTTAAAAATTAACAGGAACATACATGTTTTGATTCTTTTTAGCCTCAGTTTTTGTTAGATCAGCTGTTTCAAATAGGTGGCTGTACTAGGCTGATGGTTATAACCACAATGTCAAATGAAACAGAATCTTCAGATGCAAACAAAAATGAGACCAGAAATAAAAGCTAATAAAATCAGGTCCTATGAACACTTTTACAGAGAGAAAAGCCCAACAGACTTTTCCTATTTCTTTTAAGATATATTTTTTGGGGGAAATTGAGCTCTCAAGGATATCTGAAAGTCCCAGACCTGGTTCACCAAAAGAGAGCTCACATTTATTTATTGCATATTCAGTACTCTGCCTGTTGCATCAAGAGCTTTGTTCAAATTAGCCTGTGATGTCCACTCCATGAAAAATAAATGACTTCAGACTTTCAGACATGGATTTCTAAGTTTCAGGTACATTTTCTCATTTTAAACTTGGGAAAAAAAGGCAAGAGGCAGAATTTCTTGTCAGACACTCTGCTTCTAATGCTTCCAGGAACTATGTGAGTTCCTTATACTCTGCTTCTGAATGGTGGTTTAGTGAAAATAATCTAAGGTAGGTTTCTTGAATATTTGAAAATCTGTTGAATAGTTGAAAATTAGTAACAATTCAAATCAAAATAAGCAGCATAAACAGGAAAAAGTATACAGTACAGACATTAATAATCTTTTTCCATTCTATAATCATTGATATGTTCTAGTAAATTAATCTCAATTTTTCCCCAGCTGGTTTACAGCTCAAATTCCCCCAGTATTCAACCTTTCACAGAAAAGATGCAGAAAATCCTGTTGCAGCAAACATGCAGCAAATGCAAGGAACATCATTGTAGCATTTCACTGATTTTTTTTAACTTGAGAAATTGCATTTTAAGTTCCTGTTAATCCTCTCTACAAGTTTGGCTTTAGTGGTGGTTTAGTAAGAGAACAGAACTGTCAAGATAGTGGCAATTTAATGGAACACACAAGGTCAGGTGATAGGCCTTCAGGACTTTCTCGGTAGGAAACAGAGAAAGACCATCCATTCTTTTTAGAACACTAAACACAGTGTACAGTAAGAGTTGTAAGCTCAGATAATATCCACTAGTCAAACAAAATGGAAGATGCTCAGCCAAATTGTCTTTAATTCCAAGAGTAGAAAGTATAATCAGGAAAGTATAGGCAGGTGGGTGTTTTTCTGCCTTCCCAGTGATGATTAGGTTTAAAATGAGGTGGCTTGAATGTGACCATAGCAGTCTGAAACATGTATTTGACTGCTGGACCATTACCATAACAATTATAAATGGCACAGCATTAACCAGGGGATAATTTCTGGATATGTGCTCTCAGAGTCACCAACACTAGATCTGCTTCAATAAATATTTAATATTTTAATTTTGATTATGATTTACTACTTGATTTAATATTTAATTAACATAATTAATATTTATGAGGACTGGAAAGAGCTGTATTGTGTCTTGATCAAATATGGAGGTGATCTAAAACTCTGCAGAGGAAAAAGATATGGCATTTGATGCAAGAGAATTATGGTGACAGAGAAGCAGTGGGAGCCAGATATGGAACAGTGGGATTTCTGCAGTGTTTGTAAATACAGGTGTGTGTACACTGGAGGGATGCTTTTAGGCATGATGAGGGTGTAGCAAAACACAGAAAGGTAACAGAGACAAGAAAGAAGAACATCCTAACTGATCAGTAAGACAAAAAATGGTGTAACATTATTTTGTTCAGTAAATATTGAATACCAAAGTATAAAGATTAACTGAACACAGAAGAAACAAAAAGCAGACTTTTCAGAAGTTTCAGACTTTTCAGGCACAGTCCGATGCATCCCTAGAACATAACCAGACTAAGATATAAATGTTTGTCTTAAACCTAGACCTCACAAAACTAAAACAGCCTAACCACTGGGAGTGAATAAGGATTTTGTTAACAACTAACAGTAGGAATAAGAACACCAAGCAATAAAGCATCTCTGCCAGACAGCTAAGCATATATATACATTTATAGATATGTACATACGTACTGCAAAGTGGGCATACAGAGATTTATGGTACAACTGCACAAATGGTGTAGAGGAAAACATCTGTAGCAGTAAAATCTGCTCAAAAGGCAAAGCATGTAGAGTAGGCAGGAAAGATGCCCAAGGAAACCAAATTAATCCTGCAGAAAAAGCAGAAAGTGCCTCATAAAACCAAAGTATTCCTGCAGAATAAGCAAGAACTATGCCTGGCAAAAGCCAGAATTCCAAGACAACACAGCAAAAGTTGCTATGACAAGATGCTGTGAGAAGCGTGAAACAGTAAGGCCAGAAGAATGGCTGAAGAGGAGAGGGGAAAGCCTCCTTGCATTCCAGCTTATCTTGCTGAAGAGCTTTCAGCTCTGCTCCCCTGGATTTCTGCAACTGGGGCCATCCAGGACTGGAGCCTTCAGTGCTGACCATCTGCTACATATTGGCTTTCACCCTTACCAATGAAAGGATATAGTCAACTTACCTCCAAAAGTTTTGTGCTGCTCCCATTATTTAACTTGGTGTGTTATTCTCAGAAAACAAAAAATGTGAGAAATATATAATGTGTATAAGATATAAAAGACAAGTAGGAGTTGTGTGTAATACTGTACAGAAAAAGAGAAACAAACAAGAAAGTAAAAACCTGCTGCATCCCTCCTCCAACATTATGCCAGAAGATTTAGTCTCCACCCCTAACTAAAAAGGCTAGGAAAGATTGTTCTCCAAATTCATCCTTTGCTTGTCTCCCCAGCTAAATTAGCATGTGGGTCTAACCAAAGTGCAGCAGGAGCTGCAAATGTTTTCTGTGCAAGCTGACTCTGATCCCCGAGTCCTGCTCGTGATTGGCATGAGCACTTCAGAGTGCTGTAAAACTTAGTTATAGAGTTAAATTCATATCCAAAGCACCATGGGATGGGGTCAGATGCTCAGAATTTTATAGTATCAAGCTTTGTGGGGGAAAAAATAAAGTTTTACATTTGGTATTAACAACGCCATGAAACATCAGTTCCTAGTGCAAGAAACTGCCACTCATTTCAACATTAGCACTCTGTGACTTCTCTCCAGGGGTAGGAAAAATACAATGATTTCATCTATTCCCCAGTGGTCTACATTTATCTGAAAAATTAAGACTGTCCTCATGAAACAAATTCCCAATTAATGCTTCATTTTAATAATTTTTTAGAGGAGTCATTTTGCCTAAGAAATTCATTTCTGGGGATGTGAAAATGTTCTCTGCATGTTACTTCTAAAGATGTCTTCAAATAACCTAACTGACAGTGCAAGAAATTATTTTAATTACTTAATCTGTTTCCTTCTCAAGTGCCTTACACAATGTGGGAATTGGAAAAAATTCCACCAAACATTTCACTTTTGAAATCAAGGAATATTATTCATTTACACCTTTGGAAAGTACAGCTTACAAAAGGGTTTCTTGAACAAAGTAGTATGGAAATGACAAAGAACAAGAGTTTTAGTGGAAACCATAGCACATTTAGTTAGCATTAAACTTGCTGCTCTAATATCTCTAAGTTCTACTTCCTATTTATGAACAATTTAATAAATATTCTATGAACAATTTTACAAATATTCTATGAACAATTTTACTAACATTCTATGAACAATTTTACTAACATTCTTTATACTTAAAATGAAAACATCTCCAACAAGTAGCTTACAAAGGTTGTCTTCAACAAAGTAGTAGGAAAAAAGTTTTAGTGGATACAATAGCATATTTAGTTAGCATTAAACTTGCTCTAATATCTCTAAGTTCTACTTCCTATTTATGAACAATTTAACAAATATTCTTTGAACAATTTTACTAACATTCTATGAACAATTTTGCTAACATTCTTTATACTTAAAATTAAAACTTCTTCAACATCTAAAATACAATCTCATTTGGGAAAGGTAAAATCTGCTGTCTAAGAATGAATATTCAATATATTCCCCAGAGGCAGCTGCATCTAAAAGTTCTTTGTGGGAAGGCCTTGTCAGATGCATCTTGTCATCTCCTCCTGCATCCCCAAGTTCTGCAGGTCCATCCACACAGGATGCTGATCCAAAGACTTCACTGGATCCAGCTTGTCACTGCCACGCATCTTCTCACTCCTCCTCCTCCTCAGCTCTGCAGGAGGTTCCCCGGTGTCTGAGCTGTCGGGGTCTGAGTTCCTCTGCCTGGGCAGCCAGAAGGCAGCAAAGAGCACCAGGAGGATTTCGGCAGAGGCCCAGAAGCACCAGTGCTGGCAGGCAGAGAGGAACAAGCTCTCCTCTGGGAGTGCAGGTGGCTCCTGGCTCCTCTGCTGCATCTGCTCCATCTCCAGCAGCCAGTTCATCTCCTGCCTCCGCTGCTCCTCGTGCTGGTGGAGGAGCTCTTGAGTGGCCTCTTCTCTCTCATCACCCACTTTCATCACAAACTGGAAGATGCTCAGCACCGTCAGGACTTTGGCAAAGGTCACAGCCATGGCCTGGAGGAGGGGGGAGAGAAGGGGCTCAGCAGGGCTGGGTGGGAGATGGTGCCTGGGGTAGTGGGGGCAGGAGCTGCAGGGAGCTGGGAATGGGTGGCAGAGGGAGTTTGAAGGCAGCAAGGGAAGGTCAGAGAGCACTCACCCCAAAGGCAGCCCCTGCTCTGCCCGAGGTGCTCCCTCCCTGTGCCCTCCCCGCAGCCCCACAAGCCCTGCAGGGTGGCCGGAGCTTCTGCCCCAGCGCTGCCCCAGCCCAGCCTGCCCCACTCACCGCCGCCTCGAGCTGCACTGCCGTGTCAACGCTGGGCCTGGAGCACCTGCCTCGCCTTCTCCTCCGTCGTGTCACAGTGATGGAACACAGCAACACCCCGCCGTTGCCATGGCCAGGTCCCCACTCCTGGGGACACCGTTCCATGGCTTGTCCTCCGTCGTGTCACGGTGATGGAGCCCCACAGAGCCCCCCAGCCATGGCCATTGCCCCACTCCACAGCCCCCCAGTGTGCAAACACAGAGTGCAGGAAATGGAGATCCCTTTTCGTAGCAGTGAGGGAGGCTCACCTTTGCTGGGCGTATTGCTGCTCCCTCTAACAACTACTTAGGTGCAGGAAAATATACCAAGAAAATTCTAGAACTTACAGCAGAACTTTTTGTGCAAAATATCACTTCATGTAGAAGTAGTTGTACTTCTTCTGTGTGTTTTAAAGGCATACGTATGTACATCAGGAATATAAAATAGATTATATATGCATAATATAATCCTAATCATGGAGTTATTAACATGCAGCGTTTTCATTAAACAAGCCTTTTCTGGTTTTGAAGTTTTTTTTCCCACCCTCCTTCACTAGAATACAGCAATGATTATAAAAGGGGAGCCTTGACTAATGCTCTTAGTGAGCAACAGAATACTATAATAAGAAATAAAATGTAATAGAAGTGACAGGAACAAATGAATATTCAGCAGTGAATGTGGAAGCATATGTGCTTGAAAAAATAAACATAAAAAGTTATAAAACCCGTCACTTTTAAAAGTGTGCCACATGGTTTGTAACATTTCTACTTTATAACACTCATGTTCAATTATCTTTGTTTATGTTAATTTTTTTGTCAGATATTTTAGTATTAAGCAAATGTTTCAACGAGACTTTTACAGCCTGATTACAGATGAAGATGGCTAAATTCACAACTGAATTTCAAAGAGCAGCAATTTCATTACCTGATAAGTGTACACAAATAAAGAGTTTTTAACATGCATTAAATTGATTACAAAGTACTTTTGGGAAATAGCCTTTGCAACAACTACCTAAGGCATGGGAAATTTTGATTTCAAAGTAGTGAATGCAGTTTTAACTGCGGGGTGTTTTCCCAATATCAGAGTTCACAGAAACAATATGAATTTCTGTAGTTTTTGAAACAGTTTATATGCAATGATCTTTATACATTCCTCTTCTGAGTGGTCTCTCATGATAAGAGGCAAAGAGAACAAAATGTCAGAAATTGTCTCAGGAAAGCAGAGTATTTTTTGCTCCCTCCCAGGGGAACAAGTCTTTTGTAATAGATCTGGAGATTGATGCACTACAGATTTCTTTTCACAGTTCTATTGCTCTGAATGTAGTTTTTTAAATCACCAGGGGCGTTTTACAATCTTTTTACAATTTTGCTCCTAAGAAGAGCAAACTAAACAAAACCTACAAAGGAGACCAAGCCAGAACACTGATCTGAGTTATGTTAATGCCTTCTCCAAGCATGCTCCTCCCCAGCATATGTTACCTAGGACTCGATTCACATCCAGTTCAAATGTTCCAAGCACTTAAACTAATTAAGCTCATAATTCCAATCATTCTAAAATCCAAACTCTGTCTTAAAAACCATGACGCACAATGAAATGATAAACAGTCTCAAAATTACTTGATTCTTCAGACACTTTGTATTCTGTAACCCTGATCTCAGGGCATGCTAAAGGTCACATGGGCCCAAAGATTGTTTTTTGGGGGGGGGATCATTATTTTCTCTTCGATTTTCACATACTTCAAAAAAAAAGCAAACCTGCATCTTATTCTAGTCAGATGATCAGCAGTCCCCTAATAATTCTACTCATGACCTCTTTGCTGTTAAAGCTCTGCAGACCTTTGCAAAAAAATGAGTGTTTCTTTAAGTCATGCATATTTAACTCAGTTAGTCTCATAAATTATTCCCTTATTTTTCTAGTAACTCTTCATTCAGTTTTCTAAACTCTCCAATTTCTCAAATAAGCATCAATCTTGAAATGCTGAAAGATAAGGAGCAACATGGTCTTATTGCAAATGTTGACTGGGCAGCCATACCCATATTGGCTTAAGATCACCAGCAAAGGTAACAGTGACTGTGAAAATGGGATGAAACAGGCAAATAATGAACCTGATAAATCTGTACTGTTAAGGCAAAGTGGCCTATTAGAGGAAAAGATCCTGAGCATTGTGTATCCTGAATGAAAGTTTACGTCAAGTCAATACCTTGTTGGGTTGTAAGTGCTCAACATTTCAAACAGTGCTTCTTGTCTAAAATGTAAGCTAAAAAGTGCAACAATTTATTTCTTCTCATGCAAAAGAATGAAAGAGGATACCACAGGTCTCTCAGCGTAAAACAGCTGCAATTTTACAGAGAAAACACCAGAGCTAGATGAAGGACTGAATTTTAGTCGTGTTATCTGTATGGTTCAAAGCAATGTTTCAGAGCACAGATGCCACAATTAATAAAAATACATGAGATTTTATTCAGATGATGAAAAATAAGAAATGTTGAACTCTTACTTTCAGATACAATTATGCAGTCAATATGCAGCCTGGAGTTAGGTATGGAAATTCTTCCTCATGGAGATACAACTGAAGTATTACAATTAATACCAAAATGCAAACAATTATACTGCCATTTAAGAAAAAAGGACAAAGAGTAAAAGAGAAAGACTAGTAAAATTCTTATAATTTTTTAAGTGAAGAGAATCCAAAACTATATTGTATAATCAATCTTATTATAGCAAATTTAGTAATACAGTTAACCCTCAGAACTGCTACCCAGAAGAAAAGGCTTTAAACAGTCTCCTACTTTGTGTCCCAGGATTTCTTCCCTACCTGTGTGATTCTCAAACGTATCACACAGCAGCACATGTTCAGTTGCACCCATGTGTGTTCCAGGCACGATGCACTGGGGCCTGTCAGACATCCTGCCGTCCCTCTGTCCTATCCATGTGTTCTCCTAAGCACAGTCCTCTGCGATCTTCCTCTAATAAACCATGCAGCATCTACACCTTTTGCAGGTAATACTGCTTACAGAGAGCTCCAAATTTTCCCACCTTCACTATTTTTCTTACCCTCTTGTCTCTAAAGGCATGCCAGGCTGTCGGGTTAAGGGGTGGAGATGGTAAAGCAGTGCCATGCAGAGGTTCCCGAGTGTGTTTCCGAAGGCAGCTCGGGGCAGCAGGCTGGGCAGGGCCCTGGTGTGCCCTTGTGCAGCTTCCCTCATTCCCAGTCCATTAAGGAGGGCCCGGGTCTCAGCAGGGCCAACTCAAGTGAGTGAAGCCACACCACATTATAGCTGCTGAGCATCTGGCACTCAGTGTTTAACTCACTTATCTCCAAATGCTGAATTAACTACAGAATTTTGTCTTTTTTTTTTTTTTTTTGTCTGATCATGCATGTGAGAGCAAACATTCTCAAATGTTTTGAAATTAGGCATAATTTTTTTTTGAAAGTGACTAATCCCTGATCTGCATTCAGGGATTCAAAATGTAAATGAAAAATTATACTATGACTGATTAAACGAATCCAGCTACTCCAGAGGCATGCATGCCAAATTATATAGTTGCTCCTAATAATCAGAGCAAATGCTAATGTGATCAGTCACAAAAGTGATGCAATCAGAGCATGCTGTTACAGTCACTTTGTTTCCCTTAAGATTTCATCCTTCTCTTTCAAAAAACTTGGAATAAGAATGACCCAGTTCCAAATTGCAGAAGAGATATGTCTCTGCCAGCTTATAATAGATGAGTTATTCACTGACCTGACCTGTTCTGAGAAAGGTCTTTTTCTCTTCCTTGGCTTGAGAAGTAGCTGTCAGAAGGATGCATTTAAACAGAAGTTTTATAAGTTTGTATCCCTTTGGATTCCCCACACTGAAGCTCCTAATCCCTTCAGGTGTGCACTGTGGCTAAACAGTTGATATGTGCAATTTTTATTTCAGATTTGGGAAAGACAGGATTAAAGTCTTCAGAAAGATTTGGTATCAGATGCTGTACTGTAGCCATAAAATAGTTAAATTTGGGGGGCAGCTGAAATCATAAAGAACCTTTCTACCCATTTTTCTGGTGGTCATCACTGAAAAGTACTGATTGATCCATTTTGAAAGTTGAAGGGAAGCTCATGTGATTCAGCTGAATTAGATCAAGAAAAATATGCAGAATTTTAGTAAATAGGCAGAACTTTGCCTGAGCAGTAGCCAGAATGTTTTGAAGTTAAGATACTCCTTTAGCAACTTTAGATAACTATAGTCTTTTTTTTTCCCCCCAACTCACTGTGCTGATGTCTTTTTCTGTTAGAAATCGTAACTTCAGTGAATCTTGGCCTGAAGATGCAATAGTTGAAGTAACAAAAGACATGGAATTGAAGTCTAAACTTGGTGTAAATTTCCTTAAAGTTCAGGAACGTGTGGGTCAGGTTATGCCTATCTCTGTGAGGCAATACTTTCTTATAATATTAGCAAAAGTAGCAAAGATCAGAAGGCAGGTGACAATGCTTTTTAATGACCATATCAAAACCAGCAACAGCAAGACTAACATAAAAAAGACAAAGGCACAGAGTTAAACCTCACAGGATTTGTGGGGGATTTGATGGTTTTGCTCCCTGGCATGCTAAAACTACATTCGGTCAGTAAATGCTCACCTGATTATGGACACAGCCTTCCAATGAAGGCTCAATTGCAATGATGAATGCAGAGCTGAATTCTCTAATACAGTGTTTTGTCTAAGTGTCTGTCCTCTAATCCCTGTAGTTCTCCCTTCCTGTTGCACAGATGAGGGAGGTCTCTCCCTTTCTGGGGATCAGAAACAACAGATCCTCTTTGTGCCCATTGTTTATGCCAGCAGAGATATTTATTCGTGGGATGATCCCCTGCCAGCAGTTAATGCACGTGTTGGAAAACTTATTTTGAAATAGAAAATAGAACAGAAAACACACAATACATCTGAAGATTCTGTAGGTGTATTGGGGGTAGAAAGGAGGGAGTAATAAGTAAATGCAAAGTGCTTCTGTTTTCAAGGGAAGAGAGATATTTTTGTGACAAATCCACTATGAAGAGCAGTAACAAAATAATTAAAATCTGGGTTTTAACTTCACATTTAATACTTATTGAAATGAACAGAGCTTTTGAATTCTGTCAGTCTCATCTCAAGAAAAGACCAACCTGCACGGCTTCACATCTGTTTCTTTGGATTGTGAGCATTTTTCATGGCCCTAAGGGCTGGAAACATGTTTGTTTGTTTGTAAAGAGCAAGTGCCTTTCAGGAAATAAAAGCAGTGACCATAAAAACCAATTAGGTGATATATAAACGTCCAAGTGCCCAAATGTTTTGAAAGGTAAATCATTAAATAAAAAGAATATTTTTGGCAAGCTAACTGATTATCTTGGGTCTACAAGGTAAAAATCTCTTTGCAAATCTCTATTACATCATCCCACAGCAATTTTCTTTATAGCTTGAAGGTTCTTTTCACAGATGACAAATCACTTTTTAATCTACAAAAATTTCGCCCTCCCAGTTCAATTCAGAAAGAATAAAGAAAAGGAGAAGGTGGAGGGGGAAATGGATTTATAACTATTTTTCCATGGAACAAAACTTGGGGTTTGCATTTCTTTCTATTGGCATTTTGTTTTGTCAAAGATGAGAAGGGAAAAATCAATACATTTTTGTATGTAGACCTACTCATCCTTCTCAGCAAGTACATATAATTTATTACAATTTGTTAGTCAATAACTGGAAGGAGCACTTGCCATACAGCAGCATTTAGCAAAAACAAGGACTCTACGTATGAGTAAGTACATTTGACAAAACATTCCTGTGGAATAACTAACACAAAGGCTTTTTTGGGTGGTTATTGTGCTAAAATATGCTTAATATTGGCTTCCATTAGCACAAGAGTGACCTCATTCAGTTCTGCAAAGCATTTTCTCTTGCAGCTCCTGTGAACCAACTCCATCAGGAAGAGGAAAAACAAGAGCTCTCCTTTCATTCAAAACTAAGTATCACAATGAGTGATTCTTTGTTTCAGCCAAATATCCCTGCCTGAACTTTATTGAAATGCCACAAATCCACTGGATAAAATGTATTAAAAAAACAACACCAACAGCAACCACCACAAAACAAAGCAAATCTGAAACAGAAAGATGGGGACAGACATTTTAGTACTGTCTGTTGCAACAGGACAAGAGCTAATGGTTTTAAACTACAAGAGGGTAAATTCAGACTAAATATAAGAAAGATTTTTTTTTCATATTGGGGGTCATAAAACACTGGCCCAGGTTGCCCAAGAGGTGGCAGATGCTCCATCCCTTGAAACATTCAAGGTCAGGTTGGACCTGATTTAGTTGAAGATGTCCCTGCTCTTTGCAGGGGGCTTGGACTAGCTGAGCTTTAAATGTCCCTTCCAACCCTAAACCATTCTATGCTTCTATGCAACTTATGCATGGGGAGCACATGAAACTAAACATATTATTCCTAGAGGAAGAGAGGTAGAAACAAGAAATGCATCCCTGCCATCTGAGTCTGGTTCCAATAACATGGAACTGAAACATACCTCAAAAAACTAAAGAGGGTTATCCTCTGTGACTTAAATTTATAGTACCTGTGAAAAAAACTTCACACTGTTTAGTAGAGGAAATGCTAGAAATTTCCAAACTATCCAGAAAGCTAAACCAAAGTCTGAAAACCAAGTTATATTAAAATGGAAAGTGAGGTATTAAAGGAAGAGAGTGTGATTTGGGTAAAAGGCAGGTTTTACATGGTGAAACCAAACACTATAAAAAGTTATTACAAATGTTTCATAACTCAATGCAATAAAAAGATGGTGTCTATGTGATATGAGAGAGACTCATACAAAACCTATAGATCCAAGGCTTACATAAAGTAGAAGAAAGCTTTACTACATGACATGTCCTAAAACTGCTTTATACACCAGTCCTCCTCAGACCCATTTTCCAATTTAAAGAAAATAAAAATAAAGAGCAGGGTAGAAAATGTGCCATCTATTTCAGCTGCCTTGTCTCTGTCCACTCCTCTCTATCATTGTATCAGTGAAGATTGAGATCATATTTCGGTTTCTGTATTGTTTAAAGTAAAACTGCAACCTTTTGGGTAACAAAACCTGTTGTGCTGGAAAGCACTTTAATCTCTTAGTCTGTGGAATCAGTGTGGTGACCATGATCTTACTAAGCAGCATTATTTTTCACAAAGGCGACATTGAAGTTTCCAGCTATTTCACCTGATAATTTAAGAGGTACAGCAGCTGCCTTGCTCTTTCCAGTTAGCAGAGAATACCTCCTTAATATTTATCCAGACTTCCTTAACAATTGGAGGACAAAAACTGGCAACCTAACTGAGATTTATCCTGACCTGAGAGAAAATACCTGCAACAGAAGCAGTCCTTTAGAAGTGTCTGCTTATTTCCACTGATTGTAAAGACAGCTTAGATAACAGGCTTGGGTGCAGACATCTACATTGTGGGTACCTGGAGCTGATTACATGAATCTCTGCCTTTTACATCACGTTTGCTATTATACTCCAAAAAGTACCACCTATGAAAACCTCTTACTGAGTTAATCTTCATAAAATGCCTAAAACCCTCTCAGTAAAGCCATCTTTCTGTGTAACCTCAGTCCACAACAGCCCCTCTAATCTGCTTTAAATTGCAAATATTCCTGTAGGAGTCACAGAGCTAAGTGGAGACAGTAGGTTTTGCTATGAAATCCTTGATATTCTGACTCTCATGCCTTTTTTTTTTTTTTTTTTGCTTTAATTATTAAAATAATAAGACTTTAATAATTTAAGACATTTCTTTTAATTTTCATAGCATTATGTAGAAAAGGTGATTTATAAATGCTGATGTTGTAAAAGCTATAATAAAATTGTTTGCTGCTCCTATAATTTTAATCTTAGCCAGGATTAAGGCCTTTTTATGCATTTCTACATAAATTCTAACTACAGTAAAAGATAAAGTATGCCATCTGATTCTGTCTTTCCCATTATCCACAGATCTTACAGAGTCCAATGAGTGTATCTGCTACAACTCCCACTGGCAGTCTAATGACCCTTTTTTCCTAATAATACAGCTGAATTGGATGTGAGACTTCCACTTCATGCTGGGATTTTTTTTGCAGCAGTTTGAAGTCTTCTTTATTCTCATCAAAATAGCTCTTGTTTTTTTCTTTTCTGCTAATTGCAGTTGCTATCAAGCTATTATTTCGAGGGAGGGGGTGTTATTGTTTAAGTGAGTTGATGTACTATTCCTTCAAGATATTTCAAGTGTTTTGAATTATCCTTTTTGTTTGAAGTACAGAAATTGACAGTGTATGCTTTTGATTTTTATCCTTAATCTTCAGTTCTGCAGATCCTTTTGTAAAGGCTTATCAGAAGCTGAGAACTGTAGAACCAAGTGTCTCAAATAGCAAGCACATTCAGCATGGGAAGCTGTCAATTATTCCCCCTTTTTTGGATAAAGGGCTCTGGTTAAGCCATTTTCTCTGAATGTAGTCGGGTCTCTTCATCTGTGCAGAGTGTGATTACAGGGGTGCCCATGCAGCACTACTGCCTGTTCCCCGGAGTGCTACAGGTCCCAACAAAGAGCCAGAAATAGGCCAGGTTAGAAGGGATGGCAGCCTGAAGTGGCTGCGAATTCACTGCTGTAGCACATGACAGAAGCACCCAGCGAGGCAAGAATTTAGAAAATTCAAAGATCCTTTCTCACATTCAGCCACCACCCCAGAGCACACAGGTGTTCAGTTTTGCAGAGTGTATGCTTCATTAGGTATGTGCTATTCTTCAGGCTTCTCTCCCCTTCTGACAATCCCCATTACAGGATTTTCACTGTTTTAATTCTTTGTTTAGTCATACTTCAATATTCCTGAAACATCACTAATGAAAGGGCACAAAATAATGTAAGAGAGATTCTGCAGGGTAAGATATTGCAGTGTTTTGTTATTAAGGCATTATGAGTACTGAAACATGACAGGAAATTCTGAATACAAAAAAGGCATTAGTAACATTTTTCTATGCTGAAACCTTCAGGGAGAAAGTAGATACAGAAATAGCAAGTGCAGCCAGAGTTTTCTACTGACAAGTGACCTGAGATAACCCACAGGGAACCAATCCAAGTGCTGCTAACTACTCTCTCAAACAGGTTTTTAAAGGTGTCCTAAGCCAGATGCCTAAACTGGGTATTGTTAAACCTGCTTATTGCATAAAAGGAATTAGAATTGCTTCCTCCATAATAAACAGAAGGGTGTTACTTTTGTCTTATCATTGTACGGTCTCAGTTTAGTGCTTCAGTTGTTTGGGCTTTTTTCAGTTTTTGTTTTGGTTTGCTTTATAAATCACTTTTCTGTCTGCAAATATTTCAAGTCGTAATAAAACCCTGACATGCAATAAGTGTTTTCTTCCATCTTAACCTTTTTTCAACTCAGTCTTACTTCTATTTATGTTTAAAATTCAAATATCTACTAAAAATGAGCATTGAGAAATAAACTCACTATAATAGCATTACTACTTGACTGTTAGTGTTGCTACTATACATATATTTAGTTTTAAAATTCACAGTAAAAATACTGTTTATTGCCTTTTAATAACTGCATGGGATGTCCTTAATCAAGAGAGGCCAGAAAAACACAAGACTTTACATCAAATTGTGACAAATATTTCTCTAGCTAATGCAGCTTGGCAGTCTCCACAGGCAGTTCTAATGGTGTGGAAATTGCCGTGGGGTCTATTGCTAAATTCTGTGGTTGATGAGCTTTTGTATTGCTTCCTTCTTAAGCAGCCTTTGGCTTTGATTAGTCACTTTTCTTTCCTCAATAGAGCTATTACAGTCAAAATGAATAAAAGGTGATTTTCCAATAACTGTATCAGATTTTTTTTTCTTTCTTAAATTATAGCTGAGTTGTCTTCTCCAGGTGTGTGTGAAAACAGGGCAAACCGAGCCAAACTCAAAACTTACTTCACTTGCAGAGATACTGGATGACTCCTTGGTAAGACCCACCTGTCAGTGTGGCAGCAAGGCTGCAGTTTGTACAGATACTTTGAATTCGGGTGAACAGCGAAAGGAGTATTAAAGATGCTGTGTATGCATGAAACAATAGACTTTCCCCCATGATTTCTGAGAAGTATTCCTGAGATCCCAAAACACTGAGTCGCTGAACTCTCTCAAAGACTGGCTAAGTCGAGTAGAAATTATATTTAAAGATTCTCAAATGAAATACATGGAAAACAGTTCTACCCCTACTTTACTAGTTGCATTTTCCTTTTTCTAAGGAACAGTTTAGATCCTTTCAGCAACTGTACCAATGATCAGATCTGCAAGCTTTAGAGACCACTTTTACAAAAGACACAGTATGTATTTTGGGGTTTCAGTCAGTTTATTGTCTGATAAAAGCACTAAAATTAATTATGGCTTCTAATTATTCATGAAGTCTATAACAAAAGTACTGAATTAGTACTCTCACTAGTGCAAGTGTACTAAAACTTAAATGTGCTTTCCTCCTTTCCTTTGTGTGTGTTGTACAACACAGCCAGAGATATATGTCACAACTAACTGTAAAATCAATGAATGCACAATCGGTACAAAGACCATAAGAAAAGTATCACTTTTTATTTTTTTTAACCACACTCCAGATGTTACAACAGCCAGGAAACCTCTAAGCAGCTATTGAAAATGGAGGGGCACGGCAGGTACCCTGCATGGCAGGAGCACTCAACATTCAAAAGTAATTGAAATTAATTCAGTTGAGTAAGAAATCTGACCACTGTAATTATCTGAAGCTTCAAATCAAATTCCAAATCAATGTTGCGTGTAATTCCATGGTTTAATGACACTGAAAGGTGTGCAGTGTTGCAGTACTGCCCATGCCTCATGTATAGTATTTTTCTTAAACTGCATTAATTACATACAGTCAAAATCATACAGCACAAGTTTCTTAAATAGAGGAATTATTTAATCAAAGTGAAATTCACTGCTGATTGCTCAAAATTCACTTAAGGTTTCCAGGTGCCAATATCTGCCCTGTTCCCTTTCCAGCAGGGATCCATGCATTGCCAGCCATCAGCTGCTCAGACAGGGACAGTCATGCTCTGAGCAGCTACCAAGAGAGTTCACAGGAGGACCAGGTTTAACAAAGGCTCTCCAGGGCTTCCCCTTTATTTGCAGGACATTTGTTCAACCAAACTGGCACCAGCAAAGCCTCCAACCATATTCCCTTTGTGCAGCTGGGCAGCCTGGAAACTCCATGCAAACAGAACCATTATTACATTTCTTCTTCTGACTTTTGCTTCTCCTCCCTCAGGGCAACTCAGCCCCTCTGCAAGTTCTGAGCCTCAGCAGGCAGCTGGAAGAGGATCAGGTAGGCCCCCTCCACTGCAAACCTCCAATCTTCTCCTGACATTTAGTTCTTCAGCCCAAAACCCAGCGAGGCTTTTCCCTGTGGGCTTGGCTGGCAAACCCTGCACATACAGTACAACCACCTCCAGGAAACAGCAAAGGACTCATGTGTTCATTTCCAGTCTCCTACAGACCCTGTCAAGGCACATTTGTGTTGCTGGGTACTGAGCAGCAGGTGGTGTGCAAGGAATAGAGATTTTTGTTTTGTTTTATTTTTATTTAACTTTTAATCTTTTCTGATTCTGTCTCTGAACTACAATAAGGCTGCGGAGGCAGTATTTTTAGATATCTAATGTGCCTTTTATATCTCAAAAGCCAGCAGTACTGTTTTAATGCATTTCTGTTTACCATTGTGTGTGTGTGTGGGGGGGGGGTTCTTTTGTTTTCTACCCATACTAATAATCTGAAAGATATTCCACTTAATTTACTTTATCAACCCATCAGCAGCCATGGAAGAGAACTCCAACAAAATGAACATTCCTCAATTAAAAATCAACCCCCCCAAGAGGTAAACATAAATGCTAGAAACCTGCTGCTTGTATACAGACTGAAGAGAGCAAACTGCACACAAATAATCTGTAAGATACTCCTGACAGGACTTGCCATTTATGGGCTTGAGTCCCACTCGCACAAAGAGATGGACTTCTCTACCAATTTATGTAACAAGAGTCAGACCAGTTCTCTGCCTTAGTTTATATATGTCTGCAGTCTGACATATAGCACAGACCAGACTTATTAACTTCAACCCCAAATACCCAGAATGCTAAGTCCTTTGCTTTCCCATGGATGATCATTCTCCACATTTCAGATTCTGAGCGATTCCCGTGGGTGGGGATTCTCAAAGCTGAATTTGAGGCAATGTCTCATGACAAAACACTGTCACAGCCACTCTGAACATCCAAGCCTCTCCCACTGTTCCCAGTGTTTTTTAGTTTTCCTCTGCTTATAAACAAAACTGACAACTTCACCCTTTCCATATGCACAGGCTTTTACCGAGATTACCAGTCCTGTCCTCAGGCAGAAGCATCAGTAATACAACCCTGGCTGGCCACTAGCCATTTAAAGACCTGCTCCCATTAATTTATAGGGCTTTGTTGCCTTATCCCTGCTTTCCCCAAGATTCCAGGTGTGTAAAACTCAGCCACTGTTGAGCACCTTCCAGTGTTTGTGATCAGCATTGTTTGTTCTACAATGATGCAAGAGGCTGGAGCAGTGAGAAGCTTTTTTTTTTTTTTTTAGAAATAAACAAACACCCAACTCCTTTATGAGTTAGAGAGTCTTTCATTTGCTAACCTCACTTGACCAGACTAATTGGCAAAAAAATTACACATCTCTGTGTTTAGCTCAGTTTGAATAAATGTGAGCAATGTCAGTGTTAATTAAGTGTAGATCAAGAGCTACCGTTCCACTGCTCAAAATGGAAATTCCCCTCCAAAAGAACTGTAAATAAATGGTTGCTGCTTTACACTGCACAAAACTGTAATTGGGCAAACCTAGAGACTCACAGAGCCAGTGTCAAAGAGCCTTTGACAACCCACTTGGGCTGAAGAAGGAAATAAGATTTGTTGATTCAGAGATGCTAATTTTTTCCTTATTAATAGTCCTTCATTACAAATTAATTTCAAAAAGGCATCTAATGCAGCCCCAAAATGCTGTCTTGATTCTGGTTTTTCACAAGTGTCCAGGTTCTCAGAGTCACTGACTCTTCTGTTCACATACATGTACTGGAATGGACATTTCAGTGAAGTCAGACTTTCACAACTCACCAGCTGCCCCTCTGACAGTCAACGCAAGTTTTGAAGAGTTCAGAATATGATTTTTCTGAGTTTTTTTTGTTTTTAGCCCTCTATCCTGCTAAAATGTTAGAAGCTTTCAAAATAAACAGACTGAAAGGGTCTTGCTTTTCACTCTCACAAGTTGTTACACTAAAATCTGCAAGACTCTACAATCTCAAGCAAATAAAAGCTCCATCATATCAGATAAAAGAAGCAAATAAAGGAAGAGGATATGAATGGCATTTTCTAACTCTTCCCCCAGTACAACCACCCACATTCACCCTGGGTTCGTGGGAGATCCAAAGTGACTGAGTGCCACTGCAGAAATGATGTGCACCAGCTTACAAAATGTTTCTCTGTGATGCAAACAAGCATAATGTCTGGACAGAGAAGCACTTACATTATAATGCCATTGTAGCTGAAGGAGAGAAGGAGATTATTCCAGGTTTGAAATGAATACTGTCTTCAAACTATAAACATAGGTGCTGGATAAATAATACTTAATATTGAAACATCACTTTTCAAACTTTTTTTTTTTTTTAACATAAAATAGTTATAAATCCTAAACCATGTTGAGAATCTGTAACTTTTTGGAGGTTTGCTTTTTGGTTTTTTTAATATCACTGAGTTTGAAGTGCTTACCAGCTGCATTGGGTTTGTTCCCACCTGTTTTGAGATTTTGAGCTGAAGATTCTATGAGACTTATTTTGGTGTTTGCAATCAGAAACACTGAAGGTACTTCAGCAGCAAATATTATGTAAATCACTGTGGCATTAAAGTGAGTCATAGTAATTGTACAGTCGTTGGTATGGAATTATGCCATGCATGATCACAGAGTCTCTGTCTCCTGCTCCCCAAACACCCGGACCCTGGTGCGTTCCCAGAGCTGGTTGTTTTTCAGCCACTGGGTGCTGCTCTCGTTAGAGGAAACAGATCAGTGAAAAGGAAAACTCAGAGGCTGTTTCGTGACATGAATGTGCAGTTCCACTACCCACCATCTGCTCACCTTTTCCCTTGGTAAAACTTACTTTAAAATTTTGCCCCAGGTTTAGCACGAAGCTTGTTTCCCCTGGTTTCTGTCGGCCTGGGCTGTGACGGGTCTTCCATGACATGCTAAGAAGGATGACAGGGAACCTCACTGTGCTCTAACACTTTCTTGCTTTCTTACATTGCAACATGTAAAACTATGCTGAAAATGTTTATCTTTATATTGAATTCGCACCTTTTAAGGGACCTAGCAGTTTTGTTTGCCTTTAAGCAAGAACACTGCCTGATCAACATTTTCAGAGGTGATATAACTTTGTTTTTAAAAAGTAGCCTAAAGTAGTTTCTTGCCTCTTGTCATTTTCAATGTTTATGTAAATTCAGTGGAAGTCTCGTAATGTCATTCCAGCTTTTTCATTTTCTCATCACAAAATCCCCCGTCTGAATTCAGTGTACATAAAAAGAATTGTGTCCTTAATTAATCAGGAGACCTCAGGAATGCACAGAAAAATGACAGATTTAATAATTGGCAGAGAGCACAGGTAATGCAACATTTGGTTGTGGCGTAAAACCACCATATAATGAAAAAAAGAAGCAGATAAATGTCTCTTACTGTCTGCCTGATATGATGAAATAAGAGTGAATTCTCTCTTTTGAAGAAGAATCTTCACACACTTGTCCCAGGAAAGTTACACTGTATAAAGCCAGACAAACATTTGTTTCCATATGCAGTTACCAGCATTCATATCTCAAAAATCAAGCTGCATATTTGTCACTGAGAAGAAAAACACCTATCCCAATAATGGTTTCAGAGAAAGCATTTACCTGTGTATAAACAAAAATAAATGTATTATAATAAAGTAAAACATCTAAAATAAACATAAGGCTCTGTGTTTGCTGGATTTGGAAGACTTCTCCTGTTTATAGCCAAAACTAAGTTCTACCATTACAGTTTTGAATTACTGGTCATAACTTAAATCTGAGACTCAAATGGGGATGCATCAGTATGAACACATAAATATATATATTCATAGATCCATATGATAATGTGTATACCTATAAATAGCTAGATCACATGTATCAGAAGAGACATACCAGTTATAAGAACAGTTATGTGAGCTTGAATTTGGGTAAGTGTTCCTTGGGGCTCAGACTACAACTTGCTATGTATACATTTAGTGTGTGGGAAAACAAACCAAAACACACTATAAAATGAGGAAATTCCTATGAATATTTAGTTAACAGCACTCTGAATCCAGAATTATCTCTAGCCTGTTCTAGCTCCTCTAAGTTTACTCTTCATTTGTACAAAATGAAGAACTTGGTTCTAGGCTGAGGTGACACTTGGCATTAACATGGGGACTGTTCTTGCCCAAAGAACTACAGTCTACACTGAGCACAGAAGAGGACAAGATGAAATAAAAGGCAGAGGTGAAGTAACTGGCCAAAAATCACCTTACAGATCAGCAACCAAACTCTAAACTCTATTTGCCATTTATTATTTCTGGGTTTTTCCACTGCCTCCCCAGAATCCAGGGGTTTTTTGCTTATTATCTAGATATAGAACACTGTAATACTCTAGGATAACAGAGTTGGAAATACAGTAACCTTTTCCACTTAATCTAAAACTGTACTATGGTCTATTGGCTCCAGAAGAGTTTGTGCACGTCACCAGTGAAAACCTGCATTTTGGGCTCAGGAGAAGAAAGGTCAGATTACAACCAGCCACCAGGAGTGAGCAGAAATAGCAGTAACAGGAGGAGTATTAAATGAGAACAGAGAATAATTCATTTTGTATGGAAATCTCCTTCCGCAGCGTCCTTGCTACCTCACGGAAGTAAGGGGAGGACACAGGACACAAATCCAGGACACAGCAGAGTTTCCAGATACACTGTTGCCAGACTTTTGACTCATTTCAAGCTCCTAAAATGAATTAGCATGTGGTAATGCCTGAACGGCCCTCTGATATACAACAGAAATATAATGTGTCTCTCTAATTCACTTTTGATTGATGTTGCTGAGCCTGTGGGAATAGCAGCCATACAGCTGTGGATGCAGACAGCTTTATCACCTTATTTATTCCTCTTCATTTTGTTGAAGAGGCAGAAAGAAAACGGGAAAGAGCTGTTTGGGATTCCTTTAAGTGCTTCCTTTCCTAACCTCTACCTCCCACCCTGCAAAGGACTCCTTGGAGGGGTCTGTCCTCACCTCACATCCTTACAGCATTTCATTCCATCCAAATCTAGGTGGCTCAGATCATCAAATTACATGTTACAAACTAATATAAAGCCTTCCTAAATAATAATCTAACAAACCAATGTTTGAACATCTAAGATGCATAAATCCTACAATTCCAGAATTTTTTTACTCTCTGCTCTTTTTGTCAGATAGCCAAAATTGTGCAGATTACAGAAACTAGAATCACCTTTCAGAGCATCAGGCATTCATTTTATGTCTATGAAACGTACTATTAGTCCTTTGGTCACACCGTGTCTGTCACAGTCCACACAGCATTTAAAAGGTGGTTTCTTTGTGCTCCACTGACAAGAGAAAGGGTCGGGCAAAGAGGAAGAAAGGTGTTTTACACTTCCTTCTTGCAGAGAAGACAAGCACACAAACAGAACACGGTCTCATGTTTATTACCCATAGGTAAAACAATATATATGAAATGCAGACTGTCAGCAGTTGAGCTTTGTTTAAGCAGGAAAACACCCCCTGTGTTTGGGGTGGGGAGCTGAGGGGGTGTGTGGACATGAGAATCTCTGTGCCCTACACATTATTACTAGGTTAGTTTATTAGGATCACTGTTATGCCAGTGAAACACAGTGTGTTCCAAATGAAATAATGCTGCAATGGGATAACTCAAAATGTTCTGTCAGCCTCAATGCTGTTCATTTCAGATAGGAAGGGCCAATTCTTCTACGCTCCGGAAAGCTTTTTTTAATTCAAGTTAAATTACATACTCAGACCTTCTTGTTAAAATGATTTCTTCCTTTTAAACTAGTTTGACCTCCAGGAAGTCCGTGTACATCTCAGGAAGCTGACTAGCTGGAGGCAGTAGTAAGAGCGTTGTTCTGAAAATGTAAAAAGGCAAGCAATTTAAAGGAGCTGTTTCGCCTAATCTCCCACTCTCTATTGGAAAGATCCAATAAGTAACAGCCTGAGATTAGTTTCAAGTGATGTGTCCCGCATCACTGTTGCCAACAAAATTGCTTGGGTACTTCTCTTAATTGCACAGTGAGAATTCAAATCCCCACAGACTTTCCTCACCGAGCAGACAGAGCCAAAGAAAAATTATTTACCTAACACATAGCTCATTACACTTTTGGAGATAATTAAACAATCCCTTTTAAAAATTCTCCATAATGTTGAAAACATCACATTAAAATACTAGAGGAGAATTCTATTTTAAAAACAGGTGCTTTAATATTAGGAATAGTCTAGCTAGATCTTACGGTGTATAATTTGCTCCTGAATCTCTGTCCTTCCTGTGTGTGCCAGGTCAGGCTGCATTAGAGGTCTGTGTCTGTGACTATTTGGAAGGCAAAGGTCTGCTTACAGGCACAGTCTGGTTTGTGGCAACTTGGAGTACAAAGGGATTCTTTTTTAATCAGCCATCACAGAGTAATGACACATCACGATCCATTTTATGTCCCTCTGAAATAGGTAAATTGTAAACATGGAATCATTAAGGTTGGAAAAGACCTCCAGGATCTCTGGGTGCAGCTGTTCACCCAGGGCCACCATAGTCACCACGAAGCCATATCCACAGGTGCCACATCCACACACCTTTTGGACATTTCCTGGGCTGGTGATTCAGCCTGCTCCCTTTCACAAACAAGCAGAGAGAGCTGCTATGTGATATGTCCAAAGTATCAGGCAGAAGCATGCTCCAAGATAAATAAATATTTGAATATTTGTATTTCTACTTTTTCCTGATGTTACTTTACAGCTTAAAAGTACAGTATCACTGAAAAAAATACTCCAAACACTTTATTGAGCATGTATTGTGCGTGTTTCCTGCTGGACTTAAAATCACAACAGTCAAAGCATCATAATAAAGGAATAGAGCATGTTTTTCCAGGATTATTTATGCAGACTGTCCCAGCACAAGGAGATTCACACTCAGTGCAGTGGTACAACTAATGGTCCCCCTACAAACCCTCTGCAAGTGCAGCTGCACTGACCTGCAGCTGTAGGAATTCCTGATACCTGCAATGGGCAGCTGAAATCACTGTCCCCCACTCAAAATCTGCACCCTTCAGTAGCTGGAGCAGTATGTAGTACCAGAATCCAGAACTTGTAGAAGAAGAAACAAAGTGGCTTAGCTCTTTCTTCAATGCAGGTTGTGAATTAGAGTCATAAAGGCAACTACCTGGCAGGAACAGTCTCCTAGAACACATCATAAACAGTTAGTGGCTTTAATTTACATCAGGCTGTCATTTGCATCCTTCATGCACCACTTGAACAGCTTTCTTTTGTCTTCTGGGAACACAAACCCAAGAGGTAAAAATACAAGCATATTCCCACAACAGAACCATTCATTGCCAACGTTCCTGAAACACATTGGAGAAATGAGCAAAAACATAACAGGTCCAGATTTTGCCTTGAAGTGCATGCACGGAATTCCCATCAAGCCATTAAAAGTTAGATGCAAGCAAGCAGAAGCAACCAAGAGAAATAATAATTAAGAATTCATATTCCATTTTGCATCACTGGAGCATATTCTTGAGTAATTGGCAGCATCCCAGAGCTCCCGACCAGGGAACACTGATCATCACTCTGCCACTAATCAGTGTCCTTTTCCATCCAGAGTCACTACCTAGGATAGAGCAAATAAAAAATCAACACACTAACACCATTATTTCAACCAGCCTTTGCACATGTCCACAGGCCTTCCAGAGAGTGAAATTAAGAATCTGGGACTGAGATCTTTTTGTTTAAATATACTGTAGTATCAGGAGGGGCCTTCTGGGGCTCTAAAAATAGAGAGCCTGGAGTAGACTGTACTCATTTCATCTCCAGCACCAAATCTGCTGGTTCTTGTGCCAGAAATTTGTATCTTCCCACTCTCTCCCTGCCTTGTCCTCCAGCAAGGTAGCTGGTCATGGCACCACATCCCTTCTGCAGCAACACAAACACACCAGGCACAGGAGAGTCACTGCTCTGTGCTCTGAACACTGTACAGGACACATCTCACATGTTTTCAGGTGCAACACTAATATTTGGTGTGATAGCAGAGATCCTAAGTAAGATAGCATCAGAAAGAAGATGCTAAGAAAGACAAATGAACCAGAAGACCCCAGTAAGTGAAATTTCAATCCCCAGTGACATCGTACTACCCAGTGAAGTCCTCCTGCAGCTGTTCTCAGGCTGGACACTGCTGCTGAATAACAGAGGAACACACTAAATGCTGAAGTCTCAGAAGCAGTGATTTTCCCATAAGAATAGCTGAGGTCAAATAAAAGTCAAATAAGAACTCTGAGGGTACACAAATTACTTTGCAATAAAGCACATTAGTCTGAGAGAAAACTGCACATTTCAAAAGCAAAAAAAAAAAGGAAAACTAGCAAATGCTTATCAGCCACTAGCAATGTTTTCAATTTAGCCAGCAATGGAAATTTATAGAACACATACTGCATTTGATTTTACCTTATAGAGTATATAATTTCCCTGACTTTAGACTGCAGATAAATTTTGAGGATGAGATTTTTCAAAATGAGGTGTGCTGTTTTAAGAAGAAACTATAAATAACACCTATTTGAATAAACCACTGAAATTACAGGACAATATTCTGCCAGCTTCCCAGTCACTAGAATTTTAAATGAAAAGAACAAGTTCCAATCAAACAAGAACCCCAACAATAAACAAATAAAAAAACCCTTCACCCAACGTATATGCTTCTGTTCATGCTCAGAGAACAAGAGCTCCACAAAAGTCAAGTCAATCTCATATGAATCAGAATAAAATTGAAAGCAAATAAAATTTTATCTGGCAGTTAAATACATGTATTTCCTTTGTAATAGTGAACGGTTTCAGATACAAGGCACGTGAGTAGAAGGTCAAAATACAACCAACTGACAATAGGTACAAAATGTAGGTGCTGAGAACAAAACTGATTCATGATAAAATTCATTAGTTGGGAGCTGGCAGAAGGACCCCACTCTAAGGATATTCAAGCCCACACCCCAGTGAGAGCAGAATGCAGCACTTTTACCCAGGTGGAAATGGTGTTTCCAGTTTAGCCAGGCCCAAGTCCCAGCTCAGCAAGGCTTCATATAAAACTCAGGACCAGCATTATGTCAAACATGGTTTCAGAGCTCCAGTTTGCATCTGGATAGGTTAGACAGAGCATCCAGCAAATATCACATACACACACTCCTTGATGAACATAATTCATCATGGTTAGGGCTGCAGTTAAGCTAGAACAGGCTGATCACCAATGTCTGGCCTTAATTCTAGTCTGGCCTAGGACAAAATTCCCCTGGAGTCTTAATAACAGGCAGTCTGTTAATATTGAATGTTCTAGATTTTAGTGATTGTCTTCATGGGTAAACAGCTTTTGCCAAAGCAAACTGAATTAGATAAAAGATTTCAGTTCAAAAAAAGGTTACCTACAAAGTGTTTGCTCTTTCAATTAGCAACCCCCTCCCACACACACTTATTTCCTGGCAGTTTGCTTTAGGCTGGAATAGGACATGCTTGATTCATTATCATGGGACTGAAAAATTAGATTTATATTCCATATCCCTTAAAAGAGCAAGAGGGGAAGAAACACAGTCTAACAGACTAACTAAACAGGAATATACTTCCTTTATTGTGGCATAAGAAATCACAACTGCAATTTATAATGAAAAAATCCATTAAGAACACCCCACAGCTAGAAAAAAAACCTCAAGCTGGTGTTAGCTTTTGATTACAGAGGAGCAGAGCAGCTGTTCATAGAAAGGAAAAGAGCTACTTTCCTAGCCTGTTCTTTTCACTTTGCCAATAATTCAGCTGCATTTTCACCTTAGATAAGTAAATTTCAAAGCAAATTAGCAGGTCAGCAATTACCTTTCTTATTAATTTATTTATTTTGAATTTAACAAAAAAGCCTACTGATATTCTGCCCAGCCACCCCAAACTGTCCTTTGTCCTTGTATCAATGTACTTGATTCATTCAATTGTCATGTCTTCATCTCAAAGCATACAGAGGACACTTGCAATCAGATCTTGGAGCAAATCAACTAACCAAAGTGTATATACCTGCTTCTTTCTTCCTTTTCCTTCCTACAACCAAAGGAAATCTCTTAGGAGAAAAAACAAAAGCATTTATCTTAGCTTCCTAAACCAGCCATTTCCCCCCAGTTTAATTATTTTCATTTATTTGCTTCTCAGAAGTCTGGTTTTCCCAAATCCAAGAATTACCAGTGGCTGGGGGTTTGCAGGGAGGGCTCAAGAGAAAAGCACTTCCAGATGTTAATAAATAAAGGCTATAGTTGAGGATTAGTCTCCACGGGTGTTCCAATTATAAATTCACACCTTTGCTGGAGAAGACAGCTCTTGTAGTGAGTGCTCCACTGTTTTCTGTAGCCACACACCCTCTCAGATTTGCTCTGTGCCTCATCCCCTGCTTCTCCTGGTGGTTTCACCCCTTGTCTTCAGAAACCTCTACCCTTTCCAGCCACACTTGCTCAGCCAGAGTATCTTGGGGGATAGCTTACTTCACTGTTGTTCAGTCCCTCTCAGTTTGCAGACCTCTAAATATTTTCTGTCAGAAAATCCAGGTGCTAACAACTGAAATAAAGACTAAGAGGAATATGTTTTGTCACAGTTTATTTTCAAACAGAGCACGAATCCCACTTCTGTGGCCTCCATACACATGCTGGAAGCTACTGGGTCAGTTCTTAAAGAGCAGGAGAGTAAAAAGATTCGTTTCTGGCTTGGTCAGCAGTTTGCTGGGTTACTTTGCTAACCTTTTTCTCCTTTGGTTTCCTCCATACAAAACGCAGACCCAGTACCACACTGCGAGCAGCTCACAGAGCTATGACAAAAATTAATTTAGGTTTAAAATGCTCCGTGCCTCTCGGATTAAAGGTGCTAATGAGATGAGAAGTGCAATCATCATCTCAGGCCTGACCTGCTGCACTTTGGCTGTTCATCTCGGCACTGCTGCACACCCAATTGCACCCACGGAGGTTTCTGTCACTGCAGCACCAGTGACAGAGCAGCACTGCAAATCAAGTGTCTGCTCTTCAAAATGCATGTCTGATTTCCACAGGCCAAAGGCTTCCCATGAACCACCTCGTACAGCTGCCTCGATAATGAGTACAACTGAGACAGACAAGAATGCAAGTCTAACAATACTAAATATCAGCTATTACGTGCAGAACATAGACCAGACTTCCCATCTTGGGTTGTGTTGCTGCCACGCCACGGCTTTAATTACTCTCAATGTAACAACATGAATGCACCCATCTGAAGCTGTCCGGAAAATTTTCTCTAATCATCAAATGATCAATGAGAACAGGCTGCTACTGTTGGCTTCATTGTTCTAAGGCATTGTTTCCCTCTCTGTCCCATTCTTGCCATGACCAAATTTCAGGACGCAGTCTCTGGCATCCAGCCCCTCCTTGTCTGCATTCAACTTCGGCCCACTCATAGCCAGATTATTTGAGATAATTATCATGGAATGGTTTGGCTTGGAAGGGACCTTAAAGATCATCTAGTTCCACCTGCCCTGCCAGGGGCAGGGACACTTTAAACAATTTATCCCAAAACTCTAATGCTGGTCACTTCTTGGGGCTGTAATATTGAATTTCTTAGTCTCCTAATAACAATTCCTTGTCATGAAATGATTTAGTCTGTGCTGGCCCACAAAAAGACTGGGTTTTCTACATTTGCTTTCCCATATCACTCATTCCTCCATCTTTGTAATTCTGCTATTCCACAGAATTTTCCTCACAATGGGTACATAGGGAAAACACTTTCTGTCCCTGACTTTTTGGGAGACTTGTAGTCCTCTCATTTATTTTGTATATAATTCAAGTAATTCAGACTTTAAAAACAAACAAACAAACAAAACCAAACCGAAAATAAACCCCAAAAAAACCAAAGACAAACAAAAACCCAACTGTATTAAGCTTAAATATTTATAAATGTGGGAATCTGTTACTGCTCTTGTAATTTCTGTCTGTGAAGCTCTAAAAAGGGCACCTACTGGAACATAACATTTCTTTTGAGCAAACTTTATTTTGTCTACTGCTATTTTCTAACATAAAATTTAAGGAGTTGCTGATCCAGCATCAGTTTGACATCTTTTTTTCTCTACAGATATAAATGATCAGCAGGTGAGACAGTACCCTAAAACAAGATATATAACTAGCACAAATATAACTGGCACATAACCATGGTGATTGAATCACCTCCTGTGAATTGCCCTGAAAACCCTCTCTGTGATGCTGTTACAAACTGATCCCAAGCACATCAGTCAGCTGCATCACTTACAGCCAAAATGCAGTTCTTTAATCAGGGTGGTTCTGTAGTCAGTGAGAGAAATGAGCTCATGCTCTGTGACAGATTATCAGCAGACTTTCAAATAAAAGAAGATCAATGAAAAAATGTAAAAATAGAATAAGCAGTTGCCAGGCAAAAATATCAGGATCATGTGTCTTAACATTAAACAGTGATGATCTTCCAATCTTCATATAGCCATTAACCTACTCTACACAGATCAATACACTCCCCTGACTTCCTTGTACAACAAGAACTTCCATCCTTACAATTCCAGAATGTGGTTAACATGCTTTTCACAGTCAATACATAATTCTTCAATATTATCAATGCCACCTATTCTAATTAGAAATCAGCAACTCAGGATTTACTTAAATAGATCAGCAGATGTTTACTGCAACATTCCCAACACCTGCTTGGTGGGTTTGGGTCTTTGGTTTGCTTTTCTGAATACAAAGCACACAAAGCCTCTCTCTAACTATTCTTCCCTGCAAAGCCTGCATTTCCCACAGGCAGAGTATGCTTTAGCATTTCATTAGATGGACAACATTGAACTTATTTAAAAATAGGCAAGCAGTGTCATAGCTCATTTGCTCTGATGCAGTTGTGGGAAGATAGAGCCTGTGTGCCCAACCACAGGGAACATTTGGCATAAAAAGACACAGCAGGAACGATGTTTTCTATATAACTAAGCACAATGATTTGTCATAAGGGGGTTTTCATGCTGTAGGCAAATGGCAACCTACTCCCCTTTTGTTTCTTGCATTGAAGCCTTTACTGAAATACAGGAGATGTGGCACTTAACGAGTTTCAGGAGTTTTCATTAAGTCAGTCATCCAATACATGCTTGGTTTTGACTGGCAGAAACATTCTACCTGAGATGGTATTAACTGAAATGAAACCCAGCAGTGCCAAGAACTGTGCTGACTTACTTCAAGAGCCTCAGCAAATCCCTGGGGAAACAATACCCACACAGACCCACAAAACTGTAGCTCAGTAACATGGCAAACATTTCCATTTGAAAGTGTTTTGAGTCACACCTGTAATGTCATGTATAGTATTTTTCTACCTGTTTTTCATACCATTTTCCCTTGCTTTCATTATCATATTGCACTGCACAGAACAGACACCATCATGTAACAAACCCACGTATCTGAAGGGTCCATGTACCCTAAAAATAAGAGAAGGAACACAAATGAAAATCCCCAACATGAAAGGTTTCAGCAAAGCAGCTTTGATGAGAAACTTTGCTTCACTGACATCAGCAAGTACCTCAACTTCTTTCTGTGGACTTTTAATATAAGCATGACAAACTCCTGACAGCTCCACCAGCTTTGTCCTGGAACAGGATTATTTGTGAAGATGCCCAATCCACCTTCCGTGGGAAGCACAGACAGCAGGCTGAGCCCCCAGACACAGATCCTCAGAAATCTGGTGCAGTTGATTAGCAAGGACACTCAAGCCAATATGACTATTTATATGGTATTGACATTCTCCAGATGAAACACTGATATCACATTCACTACCAACCTTCAAAATCACCAGAGACACTGAGCTAAAAAAAATAATAAATAATGACGACAACATTAATAATAATAATGTAATAATTCAAACAGTATGCTTTCTAGGGTTTCAAGTCTTCTCTTCTGGAGCATGAGCAGAATCACTGCCTAAAGCATCACAGGAAGCCTGTCTAGAGCAGTATATAGGATTTTTACCTTGGGTAGTAAGGTGATAAAGGTAAGTGTGGGGGAAATCACATCCAATTACACCTGTGTCTTTTCTATATATTAGACACTTTCTGTTTATCACCTGATAGGAATGCTGGTCTACAATTTCTGCTGTTCTAGAAACGTCAAAAACATTATGTTACCTTGAAACACAGCAACCAACCTCTAAAAACAATGGTATTTCATTTTTATTTTCTGCATTACTTATCTGAATTTTTTAAATGTTTCATATTCATCGAGACAATCATATCTTTAAACAGAATATGAAAATACATGCATATAATGTGTAATTAACATACAATAAACATATTATTTAAGATGCCAAGTAACCAGTAATATCTTTTGCACTGTGTCGTGGTGCAGAAATGTAACATAGCAAACTGTATCAAACTCCCTTGTGCAGCTGGCCTTCAATGTCACGAAATACTTTTTGCTCTGCCTTAGGCATTTGTTTTTAAACTGATCTGTGTAAGGGTTAGTTCCTTGGTTCTGCAATGAGCATAAAGTGTTCCTTCAGAGGGCAAAAATAATCAGGGGGAATGTTCAGAGAGGAAGTATTACAAGAGCTTAGTAAACAGATATAAAAGTACAGCTTCAGGTAAGACTTTAGACAGCAACACTGATAACAATCCTCTAAAAGGAAGCAAAACAAGATTTAGAGATAGTGTGAATACAGATTTTAGAGCCTAGAAAATAGAGACAGAACCGGAAGGGAGCCTTGTGAAATGCAGCAATGCAGGGAAGCCCAGAGGTCGGGCAGTGTGACAGAGCCACGGGAGTGTCTGTCAGGAGGGAATGGAGGGGATGGTGGTGACAGCTGTGAATCACTAATGCGCTTAGCCCTAGGGCACTGCGGGCGTGTGAGAAGAGCGTTTTCAATCAATACTTTGGGGATATTGGAAATAGTTCGCTGATCTAAGGCCAGTGAAAGGGGAAAATTAACAAGCTTCTCAAAATAAGCAATTCACACTTTCTGAGACACAGGTTCTCTTTCCTCCCCCATAATGCCCAAGACTTCTTCCCATCTTCCACGAATTTAGGGATGAAATCTTGATAGCTCTTACATAGCATTGGGCAAATTTGTATTGATTATCAGTCAGCAAGAACCGAAGAGTACACGCATTTGCTCCACTCTCTACACACATATGGTAGGAGCCTCATATATCCCTACCTTGTGTCTGGCTTCTGCAACTCAAAATATCTTTAGCTTTTTGCTCTGAAAGTCAGCAAACACATAGTGTAACATTAAACCATCAAGACTGCAGTCTTCATAAGTCTCTTAACAAAATATTGCTGATGGATTATCTGTCTTGTTAAGTGAAGGACTGAGAGTAATTTATCAAATCCACATTTATGTATGTATTCATTCTCTTCTCTTGTTCTTTCCAAGCTTGTTTTGTACCTAATCTGCATTTAGATATACCTGTATACACATGATTTTTATAAATCACAGAAATCTGAGACAGCATCAAGATCTTTTTTTGCCTAAATGATGTTTTGCTTCAGTTGTTTCATTGTGGGTAGAAGGAAGTTACAAAATAAAACACAATTAACTCAGGAGTGAGGGGGAAAAAAAATCCAACGTCTTCCCCGAGACATTCCAAATCAGTCCAATTCTGTTTTCTTAGAATCCTTCAGGTCGGAGGGGACCTTGGTATGGGATCTAAGCCAGCATCCTTCTTGAAACAGGAGAAGCACTGAACCCTGACGAGGGCCCAAATTTTATATTTTATTTGTCACGTTATCACTACATCTAAGAACAGTAATTGACACGACACACACAGTATCAAATGCCGTAAAACCACGTAGCAAGATGTAGCCCCTTTATGGATCTGCTTAAAAGTCCGCATGGGGAAAAACACACTTAAGAAGGGAAAGAAAAAAAAAGTAAAAAGCTGTAACAGAAGCGAAAGGACTAGGAAGTTCTGCAATTGCCATGTTAATGCTGCAATTCACTGCTGTTTGGTATGCTGATGTGCTGAATTTTTTTTTCAATGCAGCTTTGATGAGAGGATGGTGATACAGAAAGAAAGCACAAGACAGCGATTTGAAGGACAAAAAGGCTTGACCACGAACAAAGAATTAAAGCATCTGCTAAACAGCCCCTTGAGATGTTTTCTCGCTTTTCTCACTTTTCCCCTTCCAAAGTGTTCCAAAACGCGTGGCCTGCAGCAGGTCTGCAGGGAGGGCTCAGCCTGAGAACTCCCCCCCAGCCCCTTCCAGAACACCAGTTTGCACAGAGGACCAGGAGAGGTGGCAAGGTCAGTGGCACAGGGAGGGACATGGGCTGTCTGTGTAAAGGACAAAAAAGACCGTGCAAATAAGGCAAAACTGAGGGCTAGGAAAGCAAGAGCTGCCACCTCCTTGGCTTTGAAAAGCTTCCTCTTTTAATGCCCAAAAATAACATTTAAGGTTTTTTTATTTAACAACTATTCACTTATTTTCCTCTTTCTCCGCACTTTTTCCCCCCTTTCAACAAGTCCATCGTGTCAGTATGTGTTAAGTATCCTCAGGAAACATTTTCAGTGGGAAAGGCCAAGCAATTACACATGAAAGGGAAGAGATCGTGGTGTGCTACAAGCAAAGCGAAACAACACACTCAAGTGATGAAGCTAAACCAAATAAATTCGTTTTTCACTTACATGAACGTTCACTCATCTTTACAGTCACTTTGATTTCTTCAGGAAATTCCTAGAGCCTGACCTACAAGACACAATATGGGAAAAATGAAGCTGTTTGGGCCTTTAAGAAATCAAACGTCAGTAACTGATGTAAAGAACGAATCTCTAGATAACAAGCACTACTATAAAATTACAATAAAATAATTCAGAATGTAAGAACTCTTACAGATGGCATGAAGACAATTTTGACATGTAATCCAACATAGCATAAAACTAAATTAGATCTGTGGGACTTTGAAATTATAGTTCCATATGGCTGCCATTACAGTGAACCACGAGAGATTACTACCAAGTTTGTCAAGCTACTTAAAATAAAAATTTATTTTCTAAACAAGTAGGTTATAATAATTCTTCAGAAAAGTGAAGAGCCTAGCAAAGAAGTTGAAATTAAATCAGTTTAACATGCACAAAGAATACATGATTGATATTTTTATAAATTAACATCATGAAAAGATTATGTAGAAACTGATCAAAAATATTGGAATAATATAAAATGGGTGTTGTGCATCAATATTACATAAACAGTGACCAAGGAGCAGAAGAGGCTAAAATGAGCACGCTAAGACATTCAAGTATCTTGCATACCCTGTTTCCTCAGAAAAACATTCTATATTCTGGCCTGTGATGATTTTTCCACAACAGGAATTACTATCAGGTTTGTTCGGTAATAAAAACATTTAACATTGCATTTCCTTGACCAGTAAATAGGCCTTAAAAATCCCAACCTCCCCAAAAGGGGAGATGATTTGAGAATGCCTGTGCTGCCCGTGTCTTAGGGGACAGAAGAAGAACCCCAAGCAGACACTTCTCACAGCAGCGACAAGTAGGAAAGATTGCAGGCAACTGCTTTTCCCTAGAAGATGTGCGTAGACGACAGGGCTATAAAGTCTGTTGTGAGAACAGCAGATGGAAAACTGCCATATTTTTTAAAGTGCATTCTAGAGTATGTGCTAAATGGAAGCAGCAGGTCACCAACAAGATGTGCAAACCAAACCCAGCCAAGTGATTCGGTCTGACCTAAAAAGCGAAAACTCACAGAGAATTTGTCACATCTGCGTGCCATGTGCTGAATCAGCAGCAGGATTTCCTATTTCCTGTCCTCCCTTGCTTCCCTCCTCTACACAGGCCACATTCGAGCTGTTCTTACTAACTAATAAATGCATATTTTCACAAGCAAATCTGATTTATTTGATCCATCCAGTCATCTCTAGCAATTTATCGACAGTAACTTTTGCTTTTCTTCTTTTCAAATTTTCTCTTTTTCTAGATTGAAGCATATTACAAAAATGCTTTCTATAAGTCTGTGCAGATACACAAACTCTGTAAAGGAGGTGACAGAACTTAATTGTCTTGGCTTCCCATGTTGCCAAACAAAAGAGGCATTACACAACACATTTTCTCTCAACAGTTTCGCTGTCACCTTGCCAGGCTGAAGTAACATGAATAGCATGATGTGGTCTAAAATACACAGCAGCTGTAAGGTGCCACCTTGATGACTTACTGGAGTATTTTCAGACATTGTCATTTGGGTGTATTTATACAAAAAAGTAACTAAAAATTCAGCTGTATCAAGGCGACGGCTTGAAAACCACAAGCAAGACATGAGTAAGAAATCGTGGGACGCTGTTCCTCAGCGCTGAGGAGCACAGTCAAGTGCAGACAACCTGAATCCTTCAAGAGAGCAGCCATCCTTCTGTCAGGAAAAATAAAGTCCTATAAATCATTCACCAGCAGCTGTATCCCCAGCCAGCCATGGTATTTCACACCTCTCCCTCCTTTCAGCAGAGGGAGCTGATCCGCAGCTCGGGGACCATCTGTGCAGCCAAAGGCAGGTGTTAAGATGCTTTCAGGCCTCATGGGCAGAGTAAGGGGAAAGCACTCCCGTGGCACTGTTTAGGCACTTCAGTGGCAAGCCAGGCTCCCCGGGCTCCTGCAGCGCTGGTACAGCCCGCTCCCCGAGGCTCCACTTCTACACGTGTCCCTTTTCATTTGAGGCTTCAAGGGATTCCGCCCGCACGAACCCCTGTAAAGCCTTTGGTTCTTTGGTACCTTGAGTTCACATCCGGAGAATAACTACACTTATTCTTCTAAGACAATTCTTTTATTTGGTGAGAATATAGGTGTTTGGACAAAAGGGGTTTTACAGAGAGAAACATGCACCTTCACAAAAGCATTACAATAGATTACCAGAACAAGCACTGCTATAGTGAGGAACCTTTGTCACACCCAGCAAACACAAACTCCATGCAACTTCAGTTGGGTACAGAAAATAAGTGTTTGGGTTACCCACAAGGGAAAGGAAAGAATAAAGGAAGAGAGATTAAGAGAAGAAAGAATAAAGAAAGAAAAAGAAGGAGAGAAAATTAGTTACCACTCAGAAGGTCATACATTGATGGCTTCAAGAAGAACAGGCCAGGGCAAAATTTGTATTTGATGCCCTGGTAAGCTGGGGATAACACTGCATAAACCATTACTTACTTAATGAAAGTGCTATTATTTACTCATGGCTGCAGAAATGCAATCCCAACTGTATAAAATGAAAAAAAAATATTATTTCTGTTGTTATAATTAATTAATCTGCCAGTCTACAGCATATTCAGTCCTAATTTCATGGTCTCTGCTCAATGCTCCCCCAGCACGAAAAGATCACACTGTCATATTAATTCATCTTCTGGAAAAACCCAACCTGAAACATACCACAAAGTAAAATCTTGCTAAGACAGTGCTAAATTTCTGAGACCTTTTATCATATATGAGAAAAAGACGGGGGAAGAACAAGTGAGGAAATTCAAGTAACCAGAATGTTTTTTGACTCCTAAGAGCAGCAAAACAAAAACTTCGTAAACTGAATAAAAGTTTCTGATAGCAAAGATAACACATTGAAACATAAAAGACAAATCTAAGTTTTAAGCTACATTTTAAATTCTCAAGTACTTCTTTTAATCACACGTGGCAAGAATGGAGGTGGTAAGGTAGAGATTGGTCCATTTATTTTCCCTGTAAGATGGTCTTTGCATTCACAAGTCTGGCTGCAGGGCAGGGACCCGAAGTGACACGGGATGACTACCCATTGCCAGTGTGACAGAGCAGAGACGTTCCAAATTACAAAGATCATTATGTGCTGGATGCTGATTACTTGCCTGCTGAGCCTGATGTCACTTATCTGTTGCATTATGCACTCCGATCAGGAAAAGTGTTGGCAATTTGTTGAATTACTTTTTATTGAGAAACTGTCAAGACTGCTATTTAGAACTATAAATTCTGCTTGCTCCTCAACTATTATTTCTGTTCCCATCTCAAGAACAATGACTAACACACAAGGGTCATAAAATGCAATAAGCAAGAGTCAGACTTATTTCTTTTTTGCAATTATTTTTAAAAAGACAAACTCTGGATGCCAGAGACCATTTCCCCTGCATTCTCCCTGGCCTAATCTTACCTTTTTTTTTTTTTTTCTAATTTCAAATCAAATCTTCAGTTAATATTTCAGACTAGGCAATGTCTCCCCTGTTCCTCTCTTTGTCACATAGATGGCAGCTGATTTTATATGGCACAAACTCAACTTTTTTTACATAAATTAACTCTTGCAATTGAATACAAACATATCCTTTACATCTCATCCAGTATCAGGGATGATAAATCAGTAAGAGAGAAAACCAGGCATGAACACAGAAATAGCTAAAAAAATGACACAACAAACTGGCTTATCAGCAAGAAATATCCAGCCCATACTTAACTAGTTTCTTGGAAATCTCTAATTCCATAATGAAAGATGATGTTAATCTCTCCATAAGTAGCTGAATTACCTGAAATGCTCATTATGGCTTGATAGACAGTGTCAACAATGCCATGTAAAGATTCTGTTTGTATCCTGTATTTATCCGGAACCTTAACTTTTATTTAGCTATTTAAATTTAAAGAGGAGTTCAAGTGCAGTTAAATTCCCTGATGCAATTCACTTAGAAATTTACTAACAGCAAACATCTATTCATTTAAAAAATAAACAAACCAAACCCACATTTCATTGATTGCTGTACCAGCAATAGTGTGGCAGCAGGACCAGGGCAGTGACTGTCCCCCTGTGCTGGGCTCTGGTGAGGTCACACCTCAAACACTGGGTTCAGTTTTGGGCCTCTCACTGCAGGATAAGAGGAAAGGGCCTCAAGCTGTGCCAGGGGAGGTTTAGGTTGAGTATTAGGGAAAATTTCTTTGCTGAAAGGGTTGTCAAGCATTGGAGCAGACTGTCCAGGGCAGTGGCAGAGTCACCATCCCCAGAAGTAGTTAAAACACAGATGTGGCAGGTGGGGACATGGTCTGGAGGTGGGGTTGGTTAGTGGTTGGACTCAGTCTTAAAGGTGTTTTCCAACCTCAACAATTCTCTGATTCTGTATCTCCTGTACATCATCGTGAGGCCACAGTGGTTGTACAGACAGCGGCAGAATACTGAAACATCAGGGAGCAATAACAATAGAAATGACAAAGTAGTTACTCTGCCTAAAGCAAAATAATTGATTTTGAAGCTCATTCAAAAATTTTTAATAAATTTATAGTGAATGGATTTTATTATATACAAGCGTTTCAAAAATTACCTAATATTGAGAAAGCAAATTACTCTTCAGTGAGATAAGTGTTCAATGATAAACTGCTCCAGTGCTGACACAACACATAAATATGCAGTACCCATAAATCTGAGACGAGCTAATGTAAAAGCTGAGAATAAGAACTTCAGAAATAGTCCCTTTACTTCTCCAGTGATTAATATTGCCATGTATTACATGAACATAAACATGTCTGTCTCTGCAGAAACACAATGCAATGCACATTGTAATTCTACTTGTAGAACTGGCTGCTAAATCTTCACTGAAGTGAACAGGAATACTTACATGGAAGACTCACATGAATGTTAGCATGGGTATTTTTTCTATAACTCTGTTCAAATGGATCTTTGAGAAGGGGTGACCAAAGTAGATACTACCAACAATAGCAAGATTCTTCACCTTCTCTTCAGCTACCAAATCAGTTAATTATCAAGAGATCCTCATGAATATTAATACTCAGTTATGGAACACTGTTATCAACCTATTAGCCACAGAAAGGAAAATATTTAACTTGTTCTGAAAATTCTACGGTGGTATTAATTATTTTCTTCCCCCTCCTTCTTTCCACCGCTGTCATTCCCCTAATTCCTTGAACAAGATCCTCCACTGTAACTAAAAAGCAGATAGAGAAGGGGAGAGCGATCCCAGCTTTGCCTTCTGATCCCGAGTTACACTGGAGTGAGTTCACTGGAGGGCCATAGTGATGGTCAGGGAGGCAGCGAGCTGGTAGGAGGGTGCAAAGACAACAGAGATGAACTCTTCTTGGATGTGCAGAACAAACAAATGAACAGGAGGTACAAAGCAACAGACACGAGTTGGAACACTGAAAATTCCTTTTTTCCCTTTTTTTTTCTTTTAATTCAAATAACAGTGGTCAAAGACTGGAACAGTCACACAGAGAGGTTATGAAACATCCATTCTTGAAGGTGTTCAAAACTGAGCTGAAATTTTTTTCTGAGTAGTCTGTTCTGATTAGATCTGCTTTGAACAAAGGCTTAGAACAGATGGGGAACTCTGGAGGTCCCTTCTATCTTAAAATGTGTTACAAATCTAAACTTCTGTATAAAGATTTGTATCTTGTAATTGATTCTGCACACACTGGAACTCTTCACAGAATCCCAGCCCATAAGTATCACTTCTGGCTGTTTTCCTCAAGTACCTTGTGATATCAGACTGTACATTTTATCCACCTCTGAGGGAGAACAGTCAGTTGGAGCACAGACATTAAACTCTCCCAAGGACTCCCGGGTCTCTAACTTCAAACCGGAGTCATTCCCAAAAGAAACCCAGACCCTACAGCCTTAAACGAATCCTACAGACTACAGAATGAATTTTAATTTACCATGCCTCTCTGTAGTCCCCTAAATGGCTCGTTTTTCTTTTCCAGTTTCAAAACCCACCAAAATTAATGTGAAATGATAAAAGTCCAGTAATCCTTTGTATAAGGAAGACACAGTCTGGTTCTAAGGAATGACCCGATGTGAGTGAACATATAAACCACGATGAAGGAATTTTATAGTAACAAAGAGAGTGTGAATATAGCAGAAAGTAAGGGATTGTTGCCAGAGAAACAGAGATAAGCAAGGATGGCGTTGCTATAGCAACTGGGTGACATCAGAGTTTCCCTATTCAGTGCACTGGGTGATAATGAAGTGGTGAAACAGCAGCTTCTCTATCTGCCTGCTCCCCGGCGGTGGGCACAGCCCCAAGTCTGATTGTTTCACACTTAAGACATGTCTAATTAGGAGGTTTACAGGTTTCTTGACATCCCTGTGTTACATCCTCTAATGTCTAGTTCTCGCATGGGAGTCCAAGGAGAGGTACATTCACTCCAAAACAAAAGAATAGCCATTTCTCTGTCCCCCAGGAGCAAAAAGAGGATTCTAAAAGAGAATGAAGAGAGTCAAGGCAGAGATGGAAATATGGTCCATCGCACAGCACTGTGCCTCTCAGGCATCATCAGGCCACAGTTGATCAGCCAGCTGCACGAGGAAATTTAGTACAGGATAAAATAAATTAGGTTATAACTCCTGTCAAATCAATGCTTATTTTTAAGCTTCTACATTTTCCAAGGATAATGGTGTCTTCCTGGACCACCTTGCAACATAATGGAGAATGTTTTAAAGACACTTACTTTAAACTTCTTTTTTAACCTTGAAAAATATCTATGGTGGAGGAATAAGATATTCTTAGTATTGTGGAGGGAGAGTAAATGAAAAAGTATTGGTGATAATATAAATAGTGGTTAAAAAAACCCCAAAACCTTCATAAAACCCTATTCATAAAATGCATAGAAAACCAAACAATATTTGTATTTCAAAGCAAACACATCCCCAAAGGGGAGCTTATATTAGTTTTGTCTGCATCAAGGACTGAAGAAGCTGTGGTTTCATAGCTGTTGCAGTGAAATCCACAATATGACTTGACATTTATTCTGCAAGAGGGACTACTGAATCTGTAATAAAAGCCCAAACTTGCAATCCACCTAAGCCTGGGATATCACTCCTATTTATTAAGTACACAACAATAAGCAAGGTCTGGACTTAACACATTGATAAGCTGAGAGCCTTGTTAAATGAAATGGTGCGGTTAGCTTTAAACTGGGTTGCTTAGACACCAGTAACAAACTAGCTACAGGAGCAGTCAACTCAGTGCAAGCTGCAAAATCTATGACGAAGTTGAATAAATATTCAAATAGCTCTCAGTGAGTTTCCCACTGCAAATTCCAGTAAGCCAGATAGATGGACAAACAGAGAGGATCCAAGCACCCCCAAGCCTGGGCACAGCCACGTCACAGGATGGCAACAGCAATGTCTCCACCACAGACATGCAGGTAGGAGAGTCCAGGCATGAGAAATTGGTATTATGAGAGGAGGAACAGAAGTGAAAGTCTCATACAAGTGAAACAAAGTTCTCGGCACAGCAAGGAACAAGATAAAGGTTTCCTAATGTCACCACGAGGCCCTGTTATCTAGATTGTAATCATACCTGCCATTATCTAAACTTGTGAAATTTTAAAAATGTTTGGTTTATATAAAGTTGTATAAATGCATCTGAACTTGCATAATTTCTTGGTGTTGTAATAGCCAAGAGGGGAGAGGGAATAATATAGAAGGAGAAGCATCCCACAAGTTCTGACTTCTGATCTTTGGTGCCGCCGTTCTGCCTGGTGGTGAGGCAGTCATTATCTGCAGCCAGAACGGAATTTCAGCCTTGAGCCAAAGGTGACAGCCCTGGCAGATGTGACAGGAATCTCTAATGAGAAGTCCATCTGTTAAAATATTGCCTTTTGGCAGAAATACTGTCTTGGTGCAAGACCCTCCTTGGATCCGGCTGCCTTGTGACAAGAATATTTAGCCATTTCAAGAGGATAATCAAGGCAGAATTATCTCCCATATAAAGCCAGAAACAAGGAAAAAGGGCTTCCCAATATAAAAAGTCCAAAGCATCACAGTCAAGGCAGTTGTAGTTCAGACAAACTTATCCCAAATTTACTTCTCACCATGCTTGTGTATTTAAGAACAGAAAATAACAAGTGGCTTTTAAGGAACAAGAAAAGAGCAGTAGGATTTGTACAGCTTTGATATTTCAAATAGAATATGAAAATACAAAGAGCTGAGTAGAGACAAATATTACTCAGCACTGGGATTGGCCATAAACCAATTGTAACTGCAAACTCTTTATCAAGTGCTCATCTGTCCCCATCAACAGCTCCCAGTGTGCCAACACAGATGTACATGTAGACCTGCAGTAGAGGGGTTGAAATTCATTTCTTGAGCTGGATTTTTAGCATTTAGGTGCTGGTAGGGATGGTTGCAGATGGCTCAGTTCCTAAGGGCAAAAGCAAGGAGACAGATCTTCAATATTCTACCTCTGTCTTTAAAAGGTACTGCAAGCACTTAATCATGTCATAGATATTTAGCAGTCATTTAAATTTTTTTCCCTCATTTTTACATGTTCTTTGCTGATACCATGAAGTCATTTCACTGCCAAAGAGCTGGATCCTGCCAGCACACACTAGCAAGGAACAGAGCAATCACTGAAGCTTAAAGGCCATGCTGAAGCACTGGGCTTTACACCAATGAATTCTGCAAAGTGTGGCCTTCCAGGAAGTGGCAATTTTGGACACAAAATAATAAATTACAAACCAAGCTATATAAATCAGCCTTGAGAAGCTTAATCAGGTTAGTGTTTAGAAAATGAAATTAACTTTTAAAATGCCATTTTACAAGAGGAAACTGGTTCTGGTGTGTCTGAGGAGTGCCCTGGAAAGAAGCTTCAATACACACAGGGGTTAGGTTTAAATTTTCTCCATCACTGAAGTCCTTTCAAGCAAGGATATCAGAAATGTTGCCTTTTCCAGGACAGCACTTCTTTCTTGCATATAAATTCACATCTGATAAGCAACACAGATAAACACATTTTCTTTGCACAAAACACAACTGAAATGGAAATTGCTTTGTCTCAGGAAATGAAGTAGGGACTTGGATACAATAGCTTTGTCTTTTTCCTCCTCCTGCCTCCAGAGACAGTGGAAATCTTCTCACTGGAATTCTGTCACCACCGTTACCTGAAACATCCCAATTAGTAAAGTCACTGATTTAAGTATCTAAAAGATACATGAAATGCACAACTATTTCCATGGGAAACTATGCTGAAGATGATTTTTATGCAATCCTTCGTGTGTTTTGGACCAAGTAGTTCACCTGCTTGTGAAAGAAGAGAATAAGCAGGAGGAAAGGTTTTCCCCAGGACTGAGGGGCAGAGGAGAGATGCTACACTTAGAGGAAGATTACATAAATATAACTGGCCTAGAACAACACTTCTTCTCAAGATGCTGTTTCCACACAGTTCTGAATATTCACATTGCACAAGTTGCTCTGCAGAGGAGATATTACTATCAAAAAACACAGTGGAACTTGTGGTTTATTCTAAATGCCCATGAAGTAACGTGGAGTCTCTCAGGTGTATCAACAGGCTTTTGTTCACGGCCCTATGGCTTCTGTATTTTGTGAAACAGGTGACACATTGAGCAATTTAGAAAAGATGAAGCCTGGCATTCGCCACCTGCAAACCATCTGTATCTAATTATCACAACACTAATTAGAATCATTATCAAGAGAGATTGAAGCAACAAAACCTGACTCTCACAGTACACTCTGCCCTCTTGGAAAGGCGGGAGAGTTCCAATGCAGCTGAAATGAATTTGTTTCAGTTCCCTCTGACATCAGCTGCACAAGGGTGTCTGTCTTGTGCTATGGCATCCGGAAATTTTCATTGAAATTATACTAAACAGGCTGGGGCAGGGGGGAAGTTTCAAAAAACAAGCAGCCAGTGAACATCATAATTTCTGATACCCATGTGCACCAAAATGAAAATGCTCATTTGCTACAAGAACAAAATATGTCTTTGGAAGTTGTTAAATGAGATCTATTCTATGCATGATAAGATTTATTCTGTGCACATTGAAACATTGTCCTTTCTGACTGATGAAAACAGTAAAATCAAAGAAGGTGTTTCACTTACAAAGTACGTGTTATATAAATACAACATTTCTTTTACAGTTTATTAAATCAGCTCAGCTATCTACAACCACATTCAAATGCTTAAAGAAGCACAACTTCTTTCTCAACAGACACACAGAAAAGATCAATAGTGTTCTGGGATCCCTGATTGTGCTTCTTTCTGAAGAGACAAGTATTCCACTGGTTATCTCTGAAAACAATCATTGTGTAGCATTTCTCTTGCACTCACCACACACACATATGCAATATTTCCTTTCTAATAAAAGGAAGCCTTGTTTCCCGATGAGAAGCTAATTTCATTTATATTAGCTTCTCTGGAACTAGCAAGTACTTAGGAGTTAATCTTTATTCACATTTTTCCAATAAGGTGTCTGGCACTTCTGGCAACCAAAAAGTTGATGCAGTTGGAATGAATCAAGATATTTCTTAATAACCTGATTCATGCCAATTTATACAAAGATCTTGCTTGAAAGTCAGGAAAGTACGTAGTATTTTGCATTTTCCTTACACCAGATCTGGAGTGCACTTTTTAGTATGAGAAAATAAAAGACAGAAAGGAAATACTCATTAAATATATATTATACATCTATATATATCCTACATTCACCTTTCACTTCCATCTTGAGCAATCAGAGAAGAAAACCCTGCACAGTTTTGGAAAATATTTTGCCAAGTAAATGCCCTACAGACAATCCAGAGAAAAACACTGACTAGTGAAATACCTTGAAATCTATCATAAGTAAAGTTTTAAGGAGTGTAAAAATTAGAATATTCAAATTGTGACTTATAAAGTAATTTCTGTTTTACTCAGAGGGCCATTGTCACTGTGACCACAGGAATAAAAAACCTAGTTCTGTTCGCTGGACTGGGATAAAAGAGAATAGGATGCAAATAAATCAACCTCACAAATCTTCCCATCCTTGAAATCTACAAAAATACAGAGGCTTTCTAGAGAGGAATGCTGAAAGCATGACTACTTAATAAACATCAGATCCGCAGAGAATACATGGCAACATTATGCAATTATTCAGTAGTAAAGCAGATCACAAAAAAATATTTGGGATTTTTTAAATTTTTAGTTTCAAATATTTTTACTTCTGTATATTTAAAAAATAAAAGGCATAATATAGATTTGCATCATACTTTTTCTAAGGGAAAATAATGGCTTTAGGATGTTAGATTTTTTTTTCTGTAAATTTGTATTTCTGATAATATTTGCGTAACAAATTTCTCCTTTGACATAACAAAGTTCCATTCTGTGGAGAAAGCGATGGACAGGGATTCTCCAAGACACTGATTACCATTTCAAAGCTCTGCCTGAGCTTCCCTTGTGCATGCCCAGCCAGCAATGCCCGTGCCCCAATCCCAGGCCCATAAGGCTTCAAGAATGATGTTTGAGCAGACAGTTCAATCACGCTGCCTGTCCAAGGATGATGCTCCCCAGAGGACTGTCCTTAGCACTCAGCCTCACTCTCAGCTTCTCTCTTTAGGACCACGGGACCAGCAGTGTTAAACTGAGATACACTGCTATGTCTAAGAGACTGCAAATCAAATAAAACCAAAGAAGTCCCAGTGCCAAATCCCCCTCACTGGTGCTCCACTTTTTGTTGAAGTCCTGAGGAACCTCTGGAGTCACACAGGCTCTTGTCTGGATCATCAAAATCCCGCAGTTAAGACTTCTTAAAGCTGGGTAATGCCATACTGAGATAGTGAGAAGCAAGACCATAACTAATCTTGCTCTTATGAAATATGTTTTTCGCCTGTTACAGGATTTTTTTCTGGCTTGGACAGTGAATGACCACAACAACCTGTAGCTACAATCACTATGAATCCATCTAACAACATTTCCTTGCTTTGTAGGGTACATATATAGTTCTTGCAAACACAGTTGTACCAAATATACAGTCTGAATTGAAGAATTAAAACTGAATAGAATCAAATAAACTCATCAGGTTATCAGTGTATCAAACAGTTCAAGCTGAATATGGAATTACTGAATAAGCAGTCAGTGTGTGTGATGATGGCATGAACAGCCAGGTATTAGGAAACCTAGAACAATATCCAAACCCCAAAGGCAAATGCAGAAATGGTCATCAATCCTATAGTTCCAAACCAAATGGGGCAGAGTGATGCACAGCCCAGTGGTGCCCCTGACAGCCCCTCACAGGGGGTGTGGGCACAGCACTTAACCCAGGCAGAACCATGGTCAGGCCAATTAGCTTGACTATTTTGGTTTCTCCACACTGGCATGTGACCTGAGATCACTATCAGTGTCAGGCTGATGTCTCTGCGCTGTAGATATTACCAAGAATGAAGTGGATTAGAAGTCAAAGATTATGTTCATGTTGTTTTTAATTTTGTTTTTTTTTTTTTGGGGGGAGGGGGTTATCTTGCACTATTAAAAATATCCACTGCACTCAATCATATTTGAATACAGGGTGTACTGTGGCCCCACAGTATTTTGGGGGCTGTCTTGTTTCCCAGATCAATGGCAAAAATGAAAAAAAATACAAGTATTAGAGTTCTGTTCTTCCCCTTCCATTGTTCCTTACCCTCTTCCCTTTCACCATGAGCAATGAAGACACAAGGATCATTTCTGAGTGTGCAAGGAGTGTCCAAACTGTTTGCCCAGTTGTTAAGTGATCCTCATCCTCTATCTAAAAACTGCTCTGCGTGCAACCAGAACTGCTTGTCTAATATAAACCATTCCAAACTAAAATGTACTTCTACAAGAAAGCACAATTATTTCTCAGATGCTACAAAAAAACCTCTTCTCTGCATGAATGTTCTTCTTTCCAGTTAGTGGGAGGGAAAAAAATAAATCATCATTTGATTCCTCCCTTTCCCACAGGGGAAGCAAAGCACACTCAGTGAAGGTCATTTTTCACCTTCTCCTTTGATTTACCACACAATTAATCAAAATGTGAGGTCTGATTTTTCTTTTGGATTCCTTATGGCCTTATTATTGAAAGAGAACTAAAACATTTAATAGACTTACTGCATGAAATTCTGACAATTCTTGAATTCCACGAGACAGGGCCATGCACTGTGCTTAATAAAGCACCAGCCAAGCCTCTGACCTCGTTAGAAATTCACTCAAGCGAACAGAGAAACCAGAGAAAGACAATAAGCAAATTTTCATTTAATTTTGGGGGGATAAAATGTACATATTTCTGTTTTTCTATTATAAATGCGCTCTTGATATATCTCCATTTCTTTCCAAGTTTAAATACTTCAGTCTTCAATGTCTTTAAACAGGAAGTTTTTGTCAAGTGATATTTCAAGGCTTTTTTCTTTCCAAAAGTCAGGGTTTTTTGAACTAAATTCCAACAAATCAAACTTGCAGAGTAGAGATGGTTGAATATGTCTCTGAAGCAGAAATCTAGGGATGCTGCAATGGGACTGGCAGTCCCATCCCTCCTCTGCAGGCAGCAGTGCCCTTCATGCCCACTTGCTCTGAACTCCAGTATCAGTCAGAGATCCTCCCCACTACCTACAGCCTCACAGTCCCCACAGGTAGGAAAAAAACCCTGAGAAACTCTGAACTCTCAGGTGATTGACTCTTCACAGATGGGACCAGATCTGAGATAGAGTCGTTTTTACTGCAGAGCATCAGTAGCAAACATCTGTTTCTAGACTTTGTCTGAAATTGTTGTACTAAAGGAAAAAAAAAGGTGGGAGGAGGGAGACCACCACAGAAGTTATGGAGCAGTCATATGCATAAAATGTTAAGACACATTCAGAATCTCAGAACCACTAGGAGTGCTTTTTTTTTTTTTTTATAACTGGTGTAAAACTGATGCAAAAAATAAAAAAAGAAAAAAATCTAAATCTGAATCTAGAGCATTTATATAAAGGTTAAGAGGCACCATAAAAAGTTTTGCATTAAACGAAGTTATCTGCATGGCTAAACTCCAACCAAGTTTTACAGAATTGCCCAGTTCTTCCAGGCGAGATTTTAACAATCCCAAATTCTGCAACTGCATCTGTATACAGTTTTGGGGTGCAATTCCATACTGGCACATCCTTCCTTTGATGACAAAGCTTTGATTGAGACCTCTTATGGCAAGGATCATTTCCTTCATGTTTACATGATATTCAAATCAAATGATGTTTTGAAGGGGGAGCAAGGAAGACAGAAGAAATAAATTTATTTTTGTAGAAACAGATGGAGAAAATGCAGAACATTGTTATATTTCATGAAACTGCTGCCTGTGTAAGAAATGAAGCACAATTTATTATGTATTCATTTTGCCCATCTGCTAAGTTTGTCATTAAGACAATGAATTCAGTTCATTTCCTTCACTCCCCAGCTAAGCAGTGCAATTATGGTTTTAGAACACAACTACTAATAGAAGGACCTTTTTTTTTCTATTACAGCCTTTATTCCAAGTATTTTCTCATTAAATAGCTTGGAAAGCTTTCTTCCTCTCTCTTATTTTCTCTTCTAGTCTTACCAACTTCTCTTCTGTATTTTCAGACTCTCTCTCTCTCATATTCACCCAAATACTTCTCCTTTTTTTGCCACACTATTGCTTCTGGTCTTCCTACAGCTTCCTGTAGCTGTATGGAAGTTCTGGAGAATTCATATGTATACAGAAATTTAAAGGAAACAGAGAACTACACAGGGAACTGCTTGTTTAGATCTCATTTTTTAACCGAAAAGAACAAATGTTTTTCTGCATATTAAATGCACAAGGAGTTGAGTTTATAACCATCATTGATCATTGGAATTGATGGTTCTATTAAGTACCATCTTAATATTAATTTTTTTCCCCTCCTGGAATCACACTTGAAAAAATGTTTCTCAAACACTAAAGGCTAATTCGTTAACAGCTATCCATATTAGAAGCAAATTATTTTATAAAAACTCTTAAAAGACTGTATGTTTTGACATCTTTATATGAGTCAGTGTTGTAAGTAGGGCTTGCTTTCCTCTCTTACCCTGTTCTGTATGCAGTTCGTGTTTAAAATGCAGATTCTGATTTCTAGGGTTTGATACCATTTGGGGCATTTTTTTCCAAACTGCATTTCTAACCACATTAGAATATCTAACGGGATGGAAAACAAAAACATTATCACTCATAATGCCACTAAAAGGCCTGTTTTGAGTCGTTGGGGTTTCCTCCTTCTTTTGAAGGAGCAGTGCATTTTTCTGCAAAATAGAATGTTTTAGTGAGGTTAATGTCACTTGTGAAACACAATAACTCAGTAAGACAGCACTTTTTATTGCTGGTGCTTTTTTTATTTAGTAAGCATTTGCCTAAGATGGAGCAGTCGGTGCTGTGAGCTTTTCATGCCCTGACAGCACAGGAGCCCCTTGGGGTGGCTCCCACACACGCTGTCCCAGCACAGGCAAGGGCTCTCACCTGCAGGACTCCTTGCTGCACACGGAAAGCTTGTGGCAAAGGTGGCTGGCAAAGCAACCAGGAGGCTGCATTTCATATCCTAGCTCAGTGTACTCACAGTTATCTGTGCTGACAAGCTCCAAGGCTCTGAATAATGAATAATGATCTGGGATGGCCTGAGTAGGGTTTAGAAGAGAAGCCATGAGAAAATGCATCTGTCACAAGACCATTTTGGAGCTGTGATCTGACACTGCCTTGGGCCTCTTTGGGGTACGCTTGCTGACCAGAGCAGCAAAGAGTCTTTGAACTTCGTTGTAGAAAACTGGACCTCTTTCTCAAATTACCTGATCATTCTCGCTCTATCCCTGTCATGGAGGTGGGAGGGTGTGGGTAATAAACAGTAATAAATGATACATCTCCTCCTCAGTGTGGAATCCCTAAGGCTGAGGCAGGGTCTTGTCTTCTCTAGCACTTGCAGCATAAGCAGCCAGAACAGAAGATGAAATGGCATCACAACCATGACATCATCTTGATCTGGCTTTACACAGAGTTACACAGACCTTGTGCCACTGTCAATGATCCACATCAAGCCAAAACAGAGGCAATCTGCCCCCATCTATAATTTCCTTCTGCCCTTTTTATTATTGTAGTTCTATTACAACACATAGAATAGTGGAACTATTCAGGTTTGTGTGGTTTAGGTATAAAAACCCCAAGAACATATTTCAAAGCTAAACATAAGATTGCTACCAAGATAGTTAATAGCCTGGTTTCTGTTATTCAAAGTCCTGGGCCTTGCTCACATCTCATCTTGGTGTGTATGGTGATCATTTATCACAGATACAAGGGAGCTGTGATTAGCAGCAGCATCCAATCCTATTTTTGGTAGTACAAGTGTAGAACAAGCAGCTTCTCTCAGCATAGTTAGGCACAAATTATACCTCAGATGCCATAGTCGTGTTTGGAGAAGCTTGTTTTGGACATCAAGCCAGACCAACCAGCTTCTCAGCAATCCTGTTTTGGCAGCCACCCTGATAGTAAAAGCTTCATCTTTGACAGTTCTGACTTTGGCTTTACTGCCAGGCATTAAATATGCTATTCCATTAACTGCCTGTGCAAATTCTCCAACAATAAAGGTTGTAAATGGAAAAGGATTTGCAACAAAGTGAATAGGTGGTCTATTTCCACAAAAAAACAAAAACAAAAACAAAAACAAAAACAAAAACCAACAAAAAAAAAAAAACAAACCAAACACCAAAAAAAAACCCCCAAAAAACCCAAAAAAAAAAAACCAGACACAAACAAACAAAAAAAACCAACACAAACCATACATATCAACATACTAAAAGCACATTATTCCCTCAGGATAACGTGCTCCATATGGCTAAAACAATAAGAATGCCAATCTTTGTACATCAAGGAAATGGTCTAACACAATTCAAGTGCACTGTTATTGACAGAAATGATTCACATTAGATCATTTTCAGTGGAAGTTCCAACTAACATAGGCTGCCCATAAAGTTTTCTAATTGTAATCAACGTGCACACTACATCAATTCAGCTCAGATGCATTCTTTGTTCAGCTTTCTAGCTCTTCTGAGAGAACGCCTTCAAAAAAGAGCTTGAATAAGACAATTACACATCGTGCTAAATGTCCTTCTCCCCAGTACTTACATCTCTAATCTATACAGTTATCATTACAGATGTAAGAGTAGAAGCGATCACATTAAACTACAAAAACAACATTCACAAAAGCAAGAAAATTCATAATTAAGGTTGATACTTCCAATTCATTCTATCCGCCCTAGCTGTTAGCACTTTCAGAGCTTGCCAAATTACCCACTGTCTGAAGACTGAAGCTGCATCACAGGATTCAATAGAGACTGAGAGCAATCTTAGTTTGGAGTCCCTACACTTTGAACTGTACTTGAAATTATAGCCATCAGTAGTTGCTCACATGACACTAAAGATTTGCTTCTCAGTGAATTGTTTTTCCATTCGCAGTATCCAAAATAGCCTTCTGCATTAGCAACAGTTTTAAATTCTGATTTCCTGCAGATGTCAGTTATGGCTCCATTTCTACTCTGCATCTCATGTATTTATTCCCCTTTCTTATCTGGCACCCTACTCACCACTGAGGACTGAACAGTGTCCTTAGAATTCGGCAAGGTAAACATTATTACTTTGAATTAAAACAATTTTAGCAACTCTGATTACAATAACCATTTCTTTTTTTCCATGAAGAACTGACATTTTTCATGCAGCTTGATTACACTCAGATTTTTCCAATATATTTAAAGCCACTGAAGACTGAAGAAAGCAATATGTTTCAGTCAAGATGAAATATTCTGTTGTATTATGTATTTATGAAATATTAGTTAGATGCTTTTTCAGAGGACAAATGAAAAACAGAAGATTCTCAGGCCTATGTAATACTCATTAAATGTTTGGGCAGAAAAAGCATTTTGACATTTAAAAAAAAAAGACTGAATCTATCCTTATGGTTTCCCTCATTTGTTTGCTTTGTTCCACCATATTGATCAAAGGGAGTTAAGAAATAAAACTTGGATCAGGCCTGAAGTTACTTGACAGGACTCTTTGCATCAAAGTGAGAAGAATAAAGCAGGCAAAACCCAGGCGAGGGTAGAAACAGAGGGCTCAAGCCTTGGTTTTACACTCCTAAATGTCTGTTTAGCTGTTGATGCTGAAGCTAAAAGAAAAATCATAGGAAAGAACATGCCTACGTGAAGAGGAAAGTGATGTAAACATGTCTTTCTTTTGTCAAAAGGCAGGGGAAATACACTATTGATGTAAACAAGATGACCTCACTATTCAAAGTGATGCATGACTTCACCAATTAGACCACGAAATATGAAATTGGCATAAGTTATGATAAATTCAAAACCTAAGATTATTACTGCAAGCAGGTAAAGAGTCAGGGCATTCATCCATGAAATAAAATTTCTACCAAAAAGAATTCACAGTCCAGCATCTTTGGATTATGCTGAACTGCAACAGGGAGCGGGAAGGGCTGGAATCTGGAATCCCACAGTTCCCATTGCCTAAAGATAGCTCAGCCATCAGACACAAAATTGTTAGAACTATTCCCAAATCCCACAGCAAAAAAGGATGCCCAGATCTGATTTTTATTATGCAAAATAAAAATCTCCTTTGACAAAATCCCTGCAAATAAGTTTTTTCTGGAGCTAAAACTCTCACATCTTGACATAATTTGGGATTACAGAGTCTAAAATCTTTTTCTTTATGAAGGGAAAACATTATTTTCCAATATGGTTGTTAAGCCATAGAAAAAAATGGCTTCTCCAACAGAATTCCAAACTCACATGGATTCATGTTTATTGCATTAGCATGTAGCAAAATTTAAAACTATTTTTGATAAATTAATTAAAAGTAGTTGCTGTGTTTCTGTCCCTTGGACCCTTTGCACCATGTTGGTGCTCAGTCACTCTCAGCACACAACTGAGACTCCTCACGCTGCTTGAACCAAGCACTGTGTACCAGATGCAAACCAATCAGGATAAAGGGCACTCTAAACAAAAGGTTTAGCACAAATGTTACAAACATTTTCTGTCTTTCCTAAAAATAACGTTCTCCAATATGGGAGATAATAATTGTTACAATACACTGATCGTGGTGCAGTATTTTCACACCGTGACTATAAGAGATAAAAGTGTATATGAAACTCCATCAGGAGGAATAAAATCTTTATCAGAGTACCAAGATATTAATGAAAATTAAGCAGACAACTCATCCATGACTAAAGGATATTTTTCCTCATTTCCTCAAAGATAACCTAGCTATTCAGCATTAAAAGTAACACTTCAAGTGCTGAAAACTGACCCTCTGTGTGACCTCTGTGCATCCCCTGGCTCTCAGGGTGATTCTCAGCCTGCCCAGTGACAGGACAGCCGAGGGCACCATGCAGTGTCTGCATGGGCACACCCTTCCACTGCTTCTGGGAAACAATGCTGTAGTGAGAGTGCATTAAAACAGGTGCTCATTCAAGGAGAAACACTAAGTATCAGTAGTCTGGAATAGAACTGAAGTGAAACCGCCTCAGCCTGGTTACAATTTTGGGAAAATATTCAGTGCATACACTTTTCTCAAACTGTTCTGTTGCTTTATAAATTAAAGCAGATTCATGAAAGGTTCTGCTAGAATACTGATGAACACAGACTGAACATTACTTTCTGGCTCATTTCTTGATACTAAAATATTCCCCACAAAGCAAAATGTGTTTTTAAATGACCTTTGGAAGCAAAAGCTATTTTCCAGGTATCAGTAAACAGATGTGGTCATGCCATTTCAAGTTACTGAAGTTACTGCTTTCTGCAGCAGGTCTCCAGGACCTTTATCACCATGGACCAACAAGCTGCAGTTTCTTCCTTATGCCCCCAAACACATTTTTTTTTTTTAAATGGAAATCAATCAATTAATCTTTGAAATGACAAAGACTTTGCTTGCATTATTTCTGCACCAGTGGAAGTAACCCGTTAAAATCAGATTTTGGGAGGCAGCAATACAGGGTTTTTTTTTTTCCCAGCAGATAACAAAACAGCTGAGAGTCACATTTTCCCCTCTTTTCTTTCCACAGGTAATAGCTTTCTCTTACTACTTTTATTCACTAATTTTTTCCTGTGAGTTACTTTGCTTTGCTGACAAGTATGGCCGCTCCCCTACTGTAAGAATGTGCAATCTCCTTATGACTTGAGCCATTTTGTTCCTAACAATGACAAAATACCTACTCTGTGTCATGTTCTACTGCACAACGAAGGAGAACACAACATTTGAGCTGTACATCTGTATTCTTAAAGCCTCACATGAGCACCGTTTTTAATATAACCATAATCCTATTAGCATAATTTCTCTGCCATTGAATAACATGTTAATGTTATCAAGTTAATTTAAGTAGTTGGAATTACAGATTTTATAGATCATCAGACTATTAAAGAGACCAAGCTAGCCCATTCTTGATCCAAAATTACAACATACCAGAGTCACCCTTATTATGGTTTGAATACAGACCCAAATAACCTGATGTAATTGTTTCCAATTTGCTTAATTCTACTCTTTTATAGTTTCATGATCTCCACAGTATTGGATCTGTTGCACCCATAAATGTTATACCCGTGGCAGCTGATACTAAAGAATTGTATAAACAGTTTTGGTTCAGTAAAACCTGTTGTAGGCATTCACAAAAAGCTTTGGCAATTACAGTCTGATAATACAGTTTAAAGGTGTAATAACCAATTTTGAAAACAAGTTACACTGATAGAGAACATCACTGAAAGTGATATTTAAGTTAAATAGCTCAAATACTCTTAGTTATATGTTTATATCATTAAAATGAAATGTGCTAAGCACTTTTCTTTCCTGAAGTCTACAAAGTAGGAGACACAAACATTAACTTCCTGGGGAATTACAATATTTTAGAGTATCTGTTTTAATGCATCAGTGCTCCTACATTTTGTTCTGCTTATTTTCTCTATGTAAACCATAGGTATGCATTTTATCTTCTGAAACTTCTACTTTCCCCACCAAATGTGTATCACAGCTCCCCAATCCCTCCACTCCTGAGAAAGGCTCTGTGAGGCCTCACAACCCTGTGATGTTTTCTCTTCCTCCCTCTCCTTGCCCACCAGGACTGCTCCATCCCCACCTGCTCAGCACCCACCTCCGTCCTTTGGCTTCCCTCTCCTCGAGGTGCTTCCTCAGCTGCCCGGGGAGAAGCAGGGACTCCTCCTCACACCTTCAGTGACTCCTCACCCTCCTCTGCCCCAGGAGAAGGCTGAAGTAAGGCCACCCCAGACCGCAGTGGGTTCTGCCCCCTCGCCTCGGAGCCGCTCAGGTGAGGATGGTCTCCCGAACTTTCCCCAAAGCGCCGCCTCAGAAGGCACCGCAGCCCCGACAAAAAGAGTGAACACACGGCAGCGACACAAAGGGACACCCACAGGGGAGCAGGAGCTTTCCACAGCGCTGCCTCCGTGCCCCGAGGGGTGTCACAGGGAGGGTACCACCCTGTCCTCAGGTGGGGAGAGCAGGGGGCAGGCACCTCCCGTGTCCTCAGGTGGGGAGGGAACGGGGCGGGCATCACCAATGTCCTCAGGTGGGCAAAACACGGGCCGGGCATCACTCCTGTCCTCAGGTGGGCAGAGCAGGGGGCGGGCATCACCAATGTCCTCAGGTGGGCAGAGCAGGGGGCAGGCATCACCAATGTCCTCAGGTGGGCAGAGCAGGGGGCGGGCATCACCAATGTCCTCAGGTGGGCAGAGCAGGGGGCGGGCATCACCAATGTCCTCAGGTGGGCAAAACACGGGCAGGGCATCAGTCCTGTCCTCAGGTGGGCAGAGCAGGGGGCGGCTACTTCCTCTCCCCTCAGGTGAGAGCATCCCCCAGCTCATGGCCCTGGGCGGGCACAGCAGGACCGGCCGCCTTTCCCTCCCTCCTTCGTGGATTTCCGAGCTCGCTGCTGGGAGCCCCGGCACAGCCCAGGGGGAAATTCGCCCCTTCAGGTGTTTCCCTCGGGCTCCCCAAAGAGCAGGGCGGGCAGGACGAGCCGCACCGCCCCTCGCACCTTCCCCCTCCCGGGGCTGCTGAGCTGAGGGAGGCGCCCCCTTGGCCGGTCCGTCCTTCGAACAGTCTTGTCTTACTGCCTCATGTCTTTAAAAACGAGCCCTGCGACGGGTCTGGGGGCGCTTTGCCCGCCCCCGGTGTGTTCTGGCTGCTGTTGGACGAGGGGAACGCGGTTTGGGGCCGGTTTGGGGCTCGCTCAGCCCCGTGGCGGGGATGGGGTCCCTGCCCGCCTGGCTGGAGCTTCTGCGGTGCCGGCGGCAGGAGCAGCCTCGACGGAAGGTCTTGTAGGATCTGCCCGTGCAAAGCTCTGTCCTGCGGGGCTCCCGCTGCCAGGCACAGAGCCGAGCACGGAAATGGCCAGCTCTGTGTCTAGGGGGCTGTGCGTACTTTGATTGAATGGGGTGAGTGTGCAAACGGAGTATTTGATTGCACATTGGCACAGGTTGGGGTGGAAAGGTCAAAAACAGCAGGAACATGGATTTGAGCGTCCTGTGTGCAGCCTGCCTGCTCCAGCACCTGCTCCTGGGCACGGGGCACAAGCAGGAATTGGGCTTCTCGCCCACCCGAGCCCCTTCCTCCCCTGGTGGGCACTGCTGGACCCTCGCTGTGCCAGCGGTGACACTCAGTTGGAAGGCGAGGCCACGGCTCAGTCGCTGCTCTCCCTCCTTTCCCCTGCAGTTCGCCACGTAAGGATCTTATAACAAGTTCCTTTCCAGTTCCTCAGACGTCCAGGCCCTTCCAGAAGTTGCTCCAGTTCTGTAGCTGCTCCTGCTGCCAGCCCACATGGGCAGTCCTGCACCACCACACCGGCTCATCAGTTGTCTGAGCCCATATCCTGATCTCCAAGCACCTTCATTTTCCCAAGCCCAGGAAGAGCCCACCTTCTCCTTCAGCAACTGGGATTCTCCAGGTGTGGTCCTTCTGTTTTCCTTACTGTTCACACACATGGTGTTTTACTATCCCGGCAAGCTGCTTTTTAGATGTATAAATATGTAAATCTCAGTAGATAGCATGTATAAGGTGATGTATAGGAAGCTCTAGATGATGGTAGCAATATTTCAGGTGTGAGAGAATGAAAATTATTTCAGTTAGAATAAAGTTCTTTGATTTTTTCCTGGGGTTTGGTTGGGGTTTTTTTTTATTGTTTTTCCACTGCCCCATTTGGATTTTGGCAATGACATAATCTCCTCAATAGTTAAAAATCTTGGTATTTCCCCCTTTTTATATGTTGAGCAAAAATTTATGCACTGACAACATCATAAACATAAACAAAATATAATAATAGAATGCTACTTTACTTCAGCTACTTTCTTTAATTCAGTAGAAACATATGTGGGCTATGGAAATGCTGTAAGTAAGCAGATATCTTGATTAATTGCTGAAAAGATGCAAACCCTGAAAAAGAACATTCTTCAAAGTAAATGGATTTTTCTTCTTCAGTATTAGCAATTTATTTCTTTGTCCGGTATACTCAGGTTTTTTCCCCTGAAAGTACCTTCTCTCTCTTCCATTGGCAGGTCCTTACTTTGTCCTTGCATTTTGATTTATTATTGCCAAGCTGCTGTTCTGAACTGCTTATCTTCTGTACTGTTGGGTTTTTGGTTGTAGTGAGGTTTTTTGTGTTTTCTTCTTTTTAGTGGAATCTTGCATTTTAACAAAGCATAAAGTTTTTTTGTTTGTTTGTTTTCTGACATATATTGGCTTGATGCTTTTGCCCAGAGAGGAATTGAATGAGTTCAAAAGAGTGGGTTGTGAATCTGGTTTTTGCTTGGGTGAGCAGTTGTGGTAGTGAAGAATGCCACTGGCTCTCAGGACTAGAAAATGGAGACCTGCTTGTTCTGGATGTGCTAAACCTAAAGTATCTAATCCATGTAAGAAACCTTCATCACATTTTCCCATGGTAATTCAAGTCATTTGGATAAAAAGTATACCTGCTGTTCTTTTGATTACAGCAGAGGAACTCGTCAATTTGAAAGAGGTTTTAAATTCAAGACCTACTACTCCCAGCCTGTGATGCATGTCTCAACTTCAGATAATGAAACCAACCTGCTCCAGACAAATTCCATTTAAATAATTTGCAATTCAGAATTGTGGAAGCTATTTCAGGCTATAAAGTTCATACAATTCTTACATCAAGAATTTGTGAATAGTTAAAGCAAAAATAATTGAGCATTATTTGACAGTGCTCACCAAATAGCCCAGGAAGGACTTATTTGTATGAAATTCTGAAAGGATGTTTTGAAGAAACTGACTGAAATGCTTAGACTTTTATAACTTTCAGATTCCATGTTTGGCAGTCAGATGATACACAAATGGGTAATACAGCAGTGGGAACTGAAATCTTTAAAGAAAAGGATGAGCATTCCCTGTAACAAAGAAGGAATGAGGGAAGTGTCCCAATGAACTGTACTTGTGCAAAGTGACCCTGTGAGCTAATTAGAGTATGAGGGTTTTTTACTTACTTGTAAATACTTGATTTTTAATCTTAAGCAATGTTAATAGAGGAACTGGTTTAGGAACTAGGCATGGAAAATCAGTGTGACCTGAAAAGAAGCAGCAGCATATTGTCCAGAATGGGGACTTTGTCCTAAAGAAATGACTGTTGTACTTGTTGACACTCTAAAGAATTTTATTCAATGGGGATATTACATTCCCCTACCCTCCTTTGCCATCTTGTTAGTCAAGATATTTATGTATATTAAATAGAGTGGTTGTCAATATAGGTTGTATAAATAGCACAAGTAATGAGTAACACAGATAGAAAATAGGAAAATGGAGCTCTAAACCAGGCGGTAATGGCTGTAGAACCATTATGTAGAACACAGCGAGTTAATACAATTTTTAAAATTACAGTAATTTTCTTTCAAATCCATTTGGAGCACTCATTTCATTTTGTTCTTTTTTCCAAGACAGAATGCTTCTTTCATTTCTCTTAATTCCATTGTTCTTATCTATATTTCTGTGATGAGCATTGGTTTTAACAATTGGCTTCGAGACACAAAGAAGAGATGCAGGTAGAAAAGGAACTTTAGACTGAATTAAAGCACTGAAGTTTGAGTAGATATGAAGTTTGGTGTGCATCTGCTTCTGTGTGTATGTAGAGCTATGCTTGGCATTAAGGACCATTTGCTACTAAGGAAATAAGATGGGAAGGAGGACATTGTAACTTTGGAAAATCTTGTAGCTCCTTAAATTTGGTGGCATCTGGAAGTGGTACATCATCTCTGTTGAAATTCCATGAAAAAGTCAACAAACCTATCATAATCCAAGTTTCAGTTACCTTTTTCTGATGTTTGAGTATTATTTTCTTTGAGTTAGCTACATATTTCTCCTTCTGTCTCCTTGTAGGTGATGCATAACAATCTTTAATTTTAAAATTTTACATCCCCTCAGTCTGTAAATAGCAATTTGGCACCTGCAGCTTTTCCAGAACTAATTATGAAGTTTTATTTCCTGATGCTTTAATCAATCTTGTGTGAGCTGTAAATGTCAGTACCCAGTTTTACAGCATCTTTGCTGTTGGGAAGTCAAATAGTTGAAGGAATTTTTTAACAGGATGACTTCCTCTTCCCTTTCAGTTTACTGTGTCTAAATACATGGCAAAACGCATGTCTGAAGTGACTGCAGTGGTTTTAGCTGAGTTCTGCATGTCTAAGCCCTGTTTCTCTTGCAGGCTGTTTTGTTTGCACTCTAAGCTGAGATACAAGTCATTTGAGGGACACAGGTTTGGCCAGACTCTGTATCTATCCTCTTACCTTTAGCTACAACACCTTCGGGCTGGAGTTGCTCTTCTGATGTTGATGTAACCTATATTTTTTTCTACCGTGTAACATTTCCCATTCTTAGGGAGCATGAGAGCCATGGGGTTGCAGCATCATTAGGGAGCAAAATACCCGCAGGAGAGGTCCCTGTTGCTTAGGTCAGAGAGAGGCTGATGCTGGCCTTCACTGACTGGTGCTTTCCTTCCCTATCAGCAGTGTGATTTCAGGGGAAACCTCCAGGACCACTCAGTGTGGGAGGCTACGTGTCTGTGAGGAGCAGGGTGATACAAGTCTCCAGCACTGCTGGAAATGGTACTTCTATGCATCATTCCTACTGGATTGTTCCCTAGTTAGTCTTACAAGTTTTGAAAGAACTGTTCTGTCATCGCAGCTAGTCTTTCTTGGTTTTGAACTGATGGCTGGTTTGCATTTGGGGATTGGCTTGTTGGCTTGGGGTTTTCTCCTTTGTATTGCTGTTGCCACACAAGTAGTTCTTACTTGTTGTGGTTGCTTTAGTCCGGGCAATTCACTGAAGCTTTGTCATGAAACCTGAAGTAAGATCAGAGCAAGGTTAACTCAGAAGGGTTTGGCTTTCAGGTCATAGGTAGCAAATGGCTTGTGGCCACATGTGGAAGCAGTAAGGCAGGAACATTTACATCCCCAAAGGAGGATGCCAGCAGCATTTTCCTGTTTATGGAAACAGTGATCTGTTGATAGATCCTCAGCTTACTGGCTTTGAGATGTTGATATCAAAATACCTTTATAAACCAAGAGTTGTAACATCCATGTTTAGCAGATCTGAGTTTATTTAACAGTTTGTTCAAGTCTTCCAGTAAAATATCCTACCAAAACAGTCAATCTGTTTCATACTTTTTAGATGTTCAAGGGGATTTTTGAAGAAAACTGCCATACAAAAAATATGTTAACAACAAATGTTTCAGTAGCAATAGGAGCCCATGGGAGTCAGATCAAAGATTACTTTTAGATGCCATGAGACTAGAAGTTAGACAGGGGTTTACGGTTCATGTCATGAATAGGAAAAACATGACAGAGACTAAACATGAAAAGCTGAAGGCTCATGCTGACTGTAATTTTAAATGAGACACACCAAGACCTATCTGTGAGCTGTATTGCAAAAGAAGAGAGGATGGCAGGGCCATTAAACTTTCATCCTGTGTGTGAAGTTAAAAGTAGTATTGTTTTTTATTGTGCTTCATTCTGTGAGTCCTACAAAATGCACTTATTTTGACACATTCTGAATTTAAAAATATTTTTGAATAAAATGAATTTGTGTCAATGTATCTGAGAATTGCAGAGAAGGCTGATCACTTGCAGTTCTTTTAAAATGGCATGTCTGCAAATAGCTTCAGTGTTGAAAGGTTACTTCCTGCTCCAGTTTCCCCCTTTCTTTATTTTGTTATATCTAATCCTTGAGACTTTATGTTATGCTGTTTACTGAGTCTTCTGGGACCTCATGCTTTTGGGTGAGGTGCCAAAAATTGTCTGAGCTGCCGCAGTGGTTTGTTACCAGGAGGAGCAGCAGCACCTCCTCCATGGGCTGGCTTTAGCAGCTGTCATTGGGAGCTCATCTGGCTTGTTAAATTTCCCCAGGAAAACCTTAGAGAGATATAATGAATCTATGAAGAAATGTCTTGTTGAATTTTTTTTTTAATGGAACCATTTAATTCTGTGTCTTCAGTACCAGTGCTGGCTCCTGTCAATTGACTGACATTATCAATTTCACCATCCCCAGGAGGAGTAGATGACAGATTAAGGGCATTCTGGCAACCTGTAAAGACTGAAAAGTGTGACAAAATGTTGCATGAAGACTTTGTATATTAAGGGTTTTTTCATATATATTAGTTTTATGACTGTCACACAACTGGGAGTAAACACTGATTTGTTTTGTTTTAATAAGTTCTTCAGTTCTGTTCAGTATGGGGCTGATATCTAAATACTTGGTCACAATAGAGTAAAAAGGGTGAAAATCTGTTTTTAACCGAGCTTTACACGTGTGATTGATGCTGTTGTTGATGTGTATTCATAGACACTCAGCTCTGGATTATGCATGAACTAACACACAGAACAAAAATGTCAGCTAAACTGGTATGGAATTTATGTACCACTCTGCATGAGAAAGGCCAGGCTGGTAATGCAATTGCACTGTTTAGAGAATTCAGGTGTCAATGAAGTATTTTATGCGATAGGTTTTTCTGCCTTGAGTATTAAAAAACAAGCTGATGTTAAAAATAAAATATGTTTCATGTCACTGCAGCATTAGAGAAGCACTTTTTCAGATTGCACAGATGACAGCTCAGGTTCTGTTAAGTCAGGATGGATTGTGTCAGTCCCACTCTGTTACAAAACAGGATAGGAGTGATAAAAACTGACAGTATGTTGTGGATGGAAAATAAAATCTAGTTTCCTCAAACCTGGAATAGAATGAATGCAAATTCTCGTGAAGCATTTTGGTGCTTTTCTTGACACAGAGGGGACTCTTAAGCAGAAATAACTCTGCTGTTGTCTTGGAACTGATTTTCTGCTCTGTACACCGAGTGCTGCTCGATGCAAATAATTCTGCTCTACTGGTGCTAATGAGAGAGTTTTGGTTTGCCTCTTATTTCTGTGTTTATGGCAGTTCTTTCAATAAACATATTTTAATTCTTCTTAGTTTAGAATTAAAAAAAAAGAATTACTTTGTACTTGGATAATTCTCCTAACCTGATTTTAATTTCATTTGCTATAATGGAATATTCTTTCCAAGGTAGTTTTGCACTAACAAATGCAGCCATAGAAACAATTTAATGCTCATTTTGCTCTTTGTCCTTTAACATCTCATTTCTCTCTTGTTTCTGCATATGTTCAGAATCTACAGCATGCCAAATACCACATTTCCTAGTTTTTGTTCAAAATTGGTTTGTTTTTTTCTTAAAGGCAAGGGCAACTTCACACAGTCCCTGTTTATGGAGGTTTGTCTCCTAAGTTTGTTTGGTTCAGTGTGGCAGGTTTTTCCCTTATGTATTTCCTCACAATATCCCTCTCATTGTTATGCCCAGTTACTAGGGAAAAATGCTTTTCTGCCTTCATGTTTTGTGGTAATACCTATTTAATTCTCAGTTGTTTCTTCTGTAATGATGCAAAACCTGATGTGTTTCCATTCTCTGTCTTTCAGATCTCTTAATTTTCATTAATCTACCAGCTCACACAGAAGAATGGGTAAATCAATAAGCCCCAAACAGCTCATTCAAGCTACTTAATATTTGCATTGTTAACTGGCATTGGTAAAGCCAAACATTGGTAGAGCCTCTTTTGGCTCTGTATGGAAAAAAATAAATTTAATTAATTTATACTCTTTAGCTCTTTGTCTCCAGAAACCTTTCATACACAAAAACTATTAAAAGTGCCCTTGTGGATTTTTCTAGACACTTTTTTTGGGTACCTGATTTTTTTGGTGCTTCCACTGAAAGCTACAAATAAAGCTAATGATATTTTCATAGTAACACCACAACGTCAATTCTCAGTGGAATTCTCTGAAAATGTGCATGAAATTAACTACTTTTTACATTAAAATAACTGCAGTGTACAAATGCTGCACGACAAATTTGAGCAGAAATGGGAAAATAAAATAAACAATATGAAATGTAAATGTTAACTGGCAAAACTCCATAGAACACAAACGTAATGCTTTCTCAAAGAACCTGCACTAATGCATTAAGGGCCTCAGCTCCCAAGTCAAGAGAAATTATTGGAGCAAAATGGAAAAATGTAACTAAGATGGACATGACCCCAGATTAGAGCACTTCCATTGGATGTTATATTCAGTTGTGTTAGTCTGAGAAATTAATTTTCCAGCTTTAATGGGTTTTGTGTTCCAGAACACAGTGGATTTGAGGGTTTGCCATTGTTGTTAAGGGGTAAAAGACCATTAAGCTCATCATCTGATTCTTCTATCAATGTCATATTTTCTGTTCTGAAGTCTTGGGGCGTTGCCAGCAGGTTTCCAGTTTGTGCTTTTGGAAGTGTCTTTGAAATGTAGATCTCAGAGCAACATTTGGACATAAGGGGAAGATCTTACTAAAGGGAGGTTTTGGTAATAAATGGACTCAAATTCCTTTAAGTGTCTTGGATCAGGAAAATCTCTTCAGGATGACTGCACCTCATCTTCTCTCAGGCACGAGTATTTAAGGTGATCTTCATAAAACATTAGTCACCAAAGTCATAGAGCAGGTCTAAGAGTTTGCTTCAGGTATTGGAAAGAAAGTAATGAAATGAGAAAAAAAAAAGAAAAAGAGAGAACCTTAATCCCTTACTAATGACCCTAAAATTGTTCTCGTTATCAGGGAATGACAAAGTCTGTGACTTAGATTTTCCATATAAGAGCAAACAGAAACCTCCAAGGGTAGCTGGGGTGTTTTTAGATACAGAATGTGTTGAGTTTGAGGCTGAGCATAGATTTGTTGCTCTGCAGAGTGTATTTTACTGAAACAGGAAATGCTGTGATTGCTTCAGTTTAGGGAATAAAAGGGTTAAAAATTACACCCTGGAGAGGCCAGTTGTGTTTGGGAAAGAGGTCTGACTTCTGCTGACTCACCTCATGAGTGAAGAAGGAATTACTGTGCCTTTCTGCTTTGTTTTAGCTGGGATCTTGATTACTTTCAAGCACTTTCTGAGTATTCCACTTTATAATACACTAGGGAAACAGAAGCTGTTTTCTGAGTTTTCCAGAGGCCTCAGAAGAGTCACAGAGAAGGCAAGTGGATTGAGCAAAGCTTTAGAGAATTACTTAGGCAGCTGGGCATAGTACTTAAACATCCAAAATTCATTCTTCTTTTGCTATGCCTTGCAAACGATTATATGAAAGTGGGATGCCATTTATCAGAAATGAATCTGAAATACATGTTGGGTCTTCTTTTGACTGACATGTATGATTTCATACTGGAGGTTAAACCAGTATGAGGCCTCTTTTCACATGCAAATTACCCTTTTTAGTGTTAAAACACTTTGTACTTTGTATGTAAACAGTAAAACAGCCAATACAACTCAAGATCTGAAAATAATTCTTGCCTGTTCAGGCACTGAAAACATGAACAGGTGCAATGCATCCTATCAGGCTAATTTTTTGGAAGTAGTGGAAACCCTTTTCACTCCTGGGTTCATTGCCTTGCAGAAGCCCCATGTCTGTGTTCACATTCAACATACTTTGTAAAGAAATGCAGTTGCTGCCTTGCTTTCTTCTTATTCCTTTAACTTTTTATGTTATGTAATATGAAAAAGTCTCTGGAAGAAGTAGTAAACAAGGAAGATTTTCATGACTTAAGCATTGAATCCCCAATTTATCTAACTGATGTAGCCTGGATATTTACTGATACAGCATGCCATGATAGACAAATTATCCTTATGTGCTTCTAGGTATCCCCAGCAATCTATAATAGCAAGTTTTATAGTGACAGCAAGCTAGAAACATAGTGTGTGGCAGGATTATACAGGGAAAGCTATCTGGGTTACAGAAATAAATTCTGCTTCCCCAGAATAGTGTGATGCTATTTCAGTCTTTACATCATTTAATTTAAATAGTTCCTGCCTTGAATTGTTAACACTCTCCACACTAATGTCTCGGGTTTTTTTAAACCTTGTCATGTAGTCTTCTAATGAATATGTATCTATATCCTCCTCCCTCTGGCTATGTAGTTCAACACTAGAAAACTTGCAGTAGCATGTAAAGAAAGCCTTAGAAATTAAGTAGTTCTTAGATTGATTTTTGTAACACATAACCTAGATTTGTCCTCTTGCTATGGCTTAGTCCTCTCCTCCTTTATAAAAACAAAGGATTGGTGTATACTATCCTGGTTAAGCTGCATGAACAGGAAAAAAATCCAGCTGTGCTGGTGAAGCCATGTCATTCCTTGCTGGATTTTCCTTTCCAGTGTCCCACAGCCCTCTGTGCCTGTTTGCCTTTGGCTGGGACTCGCTGACTCTCGTTAAGGGGGACTTCAGGGAAAGCTGTTTTGGAGGGGAACCTGAACAGGGCTTATTCTCTAAAAACAAATTATGTCTGAACCAGTTTGTCATTGCAGGATTAGGATGTCACATTTCCCTGCTTCTGTCCTAATTGCTATGTTGTCTAAGTTGTTCTAACTATTTTTGTGGCTTCCTTTGAAGTGTGGAGGATGGGGATTGGTTTGGTTTCCTGGAAGCTGTTTGGATTTGAGACAAGCTGCTGGCCATTCCTAGTAGAAAACTTTGGTGCAGTTGGACAGTGCAGACTTGGAGGGAAGTCTTTAGGAAACAGGCTAGAGTGCACCAAAATGTGCCCAAAAATATGCCCAAGCACCAGCTTTGCAAGAGTAACTAATTGTGCTTTGAGAAGAGGAGGCAGAAAAATCTTTTGAGCTGTAGCTGCCACGTCCAGCAACCTTCTTAGCTCTAAGGGCCCAGAGGAAAAGCAAAGCTGCTGCAGGATCCTTTTGGCTGCTCACTCTCCCGGGTCTTGCCACAGCCAGCTGTGTGCCCTGCAGATGTGCAGGGCTGGAGGGACAGGAGGGCACCTGGTCCCTTTGGTGGCTCAGTCTAATAGCTAGGAAAGCTTGCTTTGCATCAACATTCAGTTACCTTTCTGTGATATCTGAGGCTAGCATAGCCTATAAGTCTAATTGCTCTCTTAATTTCGTATGAAGCACTCAGTCTTTAAATTTGCATGCTGTGCTAATCCCTTAAAAGTCAGTTCTGCCCCAGTCAGTCTAATGCTTGCTCTCTAGGGCAGGGTATGTTGGCTGTTTGCCTATGAAAGAATCAAGAGAGTGTTTTGTGGAATTCTTACAAAGTGTCTGAGGGTAGAACTGCAGGAAGGATGGTCAGTTTAAGAGTTGCCAGCCATTCAATTGAGAAAACTCAGGGAAATCTGAAACCATGAGTATAAAAAAAGTCATTTAATATAGTCAGAACAAAATTTAATTAATATTCATAATATACGACACCTTCAACTTAGAGTTCATTAGAACCTTTTTTTTTTTGACTGGTTATTGAACATAGGCTTGGAATTTCTGAGTTGCATTTTAAAATCATGAAAGAATTAATAAAATTATCATAAAGGATCTCAGCATATCAGCTCTTCTCAGAGAGGTTAATAATTATTATCAAATCTGTAAGAGGAAGTTGTTTGTGGTTCAAAATCAATTATAGAAGAAATGAACACAGGAATCTCCCTTGGCAAACCTTGCACATTTATTTAATCTCTGTGGAAATAGTGCCTGATGAGGAGGGAATCCAAACTTTCCTTCCTTGCTTTTAGTTTGGTTTGATTCCTCCCCTGTCCCCAAAGAAGGCAAGCCAAGCTTCTTCCTAAATTTTGTTGGCATTGCAAACCAAGCTATGTAACTGGAAATCATTTTCCTAGTAAATATTACTCATCCTTCCTTCTCCTTGTAGTCTTTCTTATCCAAAATGAAAAGGTAAAAATGTAGGATTTATTTTCTTCTCTTAGACAACCTTTATTTTAACAATGTTGCCTCTGTGGGTGGGCTTTCAACCAAAAAAAAAATCAATATTTCTAACATATCTATTGTCACCAGGATTTTTGTGTGAGAGAGTGATTTAATATACTATTCATTTGAACATTTCAGCTGCTTTGTTTGCACTGATCTAATTGTTGTAGCCATGGAAACTGGAGGGGGAATGCCACACAGCTGCCTGGTTCTCTTCTAAAGTGCTATTGAAGTTTGTCAGTAGGAAACTTCACAGGCCAATTCCCAGTCTGCAGGCTTGGATATTGGAGATTTTCTGTAAGATTATGTAAAAGGCATGGTGAAGCCTCTAAAGTAATTTTTTGTTTCGTATCTCCCTGCAGACTGTAACTTAACAAATTGAAAATTGGAGCCAACACCTCCAACACTTGATACTGGAACCCTTTCAAGAGCCGGATGGAGCAAGGGCAGAGAGAAGTGACTGGTGTCACTGGGACAGGCAGGGGCAGCCTCAGGGGAGAAAACAGGTAACACGTGGGGAACTGCTCCCTGTTACTCATTCAGGCACTGCTGGATAATTTACCATTGCCATAACAGAGCAGCATCAGGCAGCTGAAGTGAAGAGATTTGAGAATCCTGTGCAAAAATATCACCCCTTGCTGGCAGGGGCCACTGTGCTTTTGCAATAAAAGCAGTGGAGTAGCTCTGTAGTAAAGCTCGTGTGTTCATTGTAAATTCATGGCACTTTTTCAGCACAAGTAAGTAAAATGATACATTTTTAGAATCCTGCCATGGATAGTCTGAAGTGGACCCTGGGTTAAGGGGAAGTTCTGCCAGGAAGGTCTGGATGCAGCCAGTACTTTAACACAAGCCTGGCTTTATTCAGGAGCAGTCCTAGTTGAGCCTGGGTTATCAGTCTTTGATGAAGGGCTTCTCTAAAGATCTGAAACAGGGCTCTCCACTGCCTTGACAGCCACCTCCTCCTACCCCAGAAGTGTGCAGGTTCTGAGGGCCAAACTTTGCAGGGCTTGGAGAGGTTTTTATTTGATGCTTTGATTGATTAAACCACTGTAGATTGCAGTGGAAGTTCTGAATGCTGAACTGTGGTTTGTGTTATTTGTATTTTATATTGAAAATGATTTGTCAGTCAGATGGTATGAAGAGTCACCTTTATGGACCAGGCTGTTTTTTTTAGCAATTTAAAATTGATTACAATTTTTCTGGTAGGAAGCTCTGAGTAAACTAATCTTACGGCCCTAAGAGGTCCCTGACTGACATGCAAATGAAATGTGCCACATTCTGTCAGTGAAATGAACACAGGAATTGTTTTGCTAACGGTCCAGTAGAATTTGAAGCTCTGATTCTGCAATGATGGAAGTCCTACATGCACAGGATACAAATAATTCCCTGTACAATAACTGTGCCAGTTTGGAACAACAAGTGAAAGAAGCCTCGAATCCTGCAATGACTTCTTTGTAGGGTTTTTTGCTTCCCTGCCTTACCCTGAGCTTACTTTCAGTGGAGGCCTTTGCACTAATGGCAACATCCTCTGCAAAGCTTTTTTCAGGATAAAGCTGGGGATGGACTTTTGGCTTTTGGTTGAAGCCTCCAAGAGGGCTTGCAGCATAGACTTGCTAAGTGTCACCTGTGGTTTCTCTGCAGCATAACTTGTTTATGAGTGCAATGAAAAGGGAAAGATTTCTTACATTATGCTAAAGTGGTATTTGTTCTTCCTGGAGATGGCAGTCTATCTTCTGCAAGAGCATCATCAATTATTATAAAGTGATAGTGTTGAAATTAGTACCTCTAGTCTGCAATGTCATGCAACAATTTGGTGAAAAAATACAGTCCAATAAAGATCCAGCTTTGAGGGTGGGCTGGACAAAGGTTTGTGCCAGCTCAGTTGAGAATTACTTTCACCATGTAACATGGGTGCTACTGACAAAAGATACAGGTATTGAGGCTGTGTCTGTTCCTTTCCCTGTAGGAAGCCAAATGCTTTCATAACAGCTTTAGGTGCTTGCATGTGAAAATTCTGTGTGTGGAATCTGCAAGCTCAAAACCTGCATATATAAAACTAAAAATCAGCTTAAGGCTATGCAGGAGTGTGGATCAGGTGTTTTGTGGGTTTTTGAATTAATTAAATTTAAGGGTCTTGAGGCTGCATTTTAGGTGCTTTTTTGATATTGATTTCAATCCCTTAGTGATTGTTTAGTTGTAAGCTGATTTTATTTCAAAGCAATGACAATAACAACAACCTTAAAACGATTTGAAAGAGTGACTCACTATTGTCTGTGAATAGTAAAGTCAGGTAGCCAATTATTTGTCCCTGCCCTCGGTTTTCTCTCTTACATAAAGTCTCAGCATCTCAAAGCCTCGCATGGCAAGGAGCTGCAGGCTATTTCTGAAGGGTTAATTTCTGCACTGAAGCTCAGCTCAGAACTGCACTCCAGCCTGACAGGTCAGTTAGAATCAAAGGAAATAATAATGGATCGTGATGTGCTAAAAGAGGCAGCTGACATCCCATCGATAAATATTTACCTCTCCTTTATGTGTTTTTGGGTAGATTGCATTCAAATTAATAAACTGCTGCTGTCTTTTAAGGCTTATCCTTTCCCCCCATGCAAATTGCACTGTGGCTGGGGCAGGGGCACAGCAATCTATATGAGAGGGGCTGTGTCAATTCCCAACAACACCCACTCAGTGTCTCTTAACCTCTGCCACTTGTGTTCTGGAATGTACAGGCTGCTTTTGCGTGACAAGTAAAGTGTGCTGAAATGAAAGCATTTAAAACAAATCAGTCAGCTCCAAGGCAGGACTGGAAATTGTAATCACGTAAAGAATTTTTTAGCCACTTTAGACGAGGAGATATTTAATACAAAGGCTTCAAGATACAAATGAGTTCTCATAAGCACGCTATTAACCTGAGCTAAGGTAATGAATACTGCAGTACTGGGAGGCAGACAGTGCTGAGGTAAAGAAAAATAAATACCCAGAGGCAGGAAATTCATTTTGTCACTTGGGGCTTGACCCAAAGCTCATGTGACTGGTGGAACTGAAACAGAGGCTGACAGGACTGAATCTGAAAACCTGCTTTGTGAAGAAAGCTTAATTTTAGAAGAGTCAGTGAACCTTCTCTCTTTGTCTTGGCCAATGCTAACAAAAGACAGGAAGGACAACATGACAATGCCTGCATGATAAGAGATTTCAGAAATTACTTCAAAGACAAATGAGATCCAAATAGTATTCCATGTTTTCATGTTCTCATATCTAATTATCAGCATTTTTGAATATAAGTACAGTTTTCTGACAAAAATAACTTTCAAGGTTAGGGTCTTGCAATGTATTTGCCCTTTCAAAAATAGATATAAAATTATTCCAATTATTTTTGTTTATATGTGGCATGGAATATATCAGCAGAAGATATACATGAGGGTTTGTGGCTTCCCTAAGCATGGCAATTGAACAGGTGCCTTCCTACTCATCCATGAGAGGCACAGGAACCTGCCAGGGCTGTGGAGAGAAAGTCTCATGCCTTTTTTCTCTAAAGCATCCAATTTGAAGAGAGAGATCCTTTATTGCAGCTACAAATAAAACTTACTTGACTGTGCTGTGGGGCAGGTACCAGTTGCTTTCTAACCATACATGAGGTTCTCTCCAGCAGAGATCAAAAAAAATCAGACTGCCAAGTGAGACTTGCCATTTTACTGTCATTTTGAAGGATTCTTGTGAATACAATAACTTATCCTTTCCAGCATCATGTCAGTGATTTGTGTACAGTCTCTTTTGGGAATATTTTTGATGTTACTGCCTTGACTGAAGTAAAATCAGGCATGGGAGAATTCCCGATTCTCTTTGGAGGATTACCAGGGTTGTTTTTCTGATGGTGGTGTATTTTTGCTTGTTTTAACCTGAAGTGCTAATAATATGGGGAAAAAAACCCAAACCTAAAATCCTTTTTTTTCAAGTGCCTGTTATATCATGTTAAGGAAGATTGGAGTTTAACAACAGCTCACACAAACCAGGTCTTCCTTAACAGTCTTTCAGTAAGTCTAATGTTTAGTAGAAGATCATTTTGATTATTTAACACTTGCCTTCCCTTCCCAGAGAGTCATCATGAAAACCTAAAAATAACACCTTCTTTATTACTTGTAATTTTTGTTATTCCAATTTTGGAGCATTTGCTTCATTTATCACTAATACAGAAATGTCCAGTGTGTCTGTTCCAGAGGGACTGCTGAGTGTGAGGACAAGCAGGAACAGCAGCTGTGTTGAGGAATCAGCACTACAAGCCAAAGCAAATCTGGAATAGAACACTGGGCAGACCAGTGAACATCAAATGGAAAAAAAAATTGGTAAAACCAAAATATGAGTCCTTAAGGTATATAGACTATTTGTAAGGTCAAATGTAATAATGTATCTCTAGTTGCATATCAACACAATGTGACCCAGAGATAAGGAAGCACCATGGAAGCAGGTCAGTCAAGAAAAGGTGAGTACCCCGGGGAAAGTCAAGGTGATTCAGCACTTTCATGTGCCAACTGCACCTCTTTAATCTTTTCATCAAGTGTTTGAGGTTTTTCAAGGAGAGTTGGGCTAAAAGAAGCTTTAACAGCTATTTGTTATGTGTTTGTAACACTTCATAAACAAATAATGCATAATTTATCTTCTTGAATGACCGTGATGCTGAGATTAATCGATGAGCCTGAACTCAAACATTTATTGTAGAGCATTCACAGGAGAATTGAAGCTTTGTGTCACCCTCCTGCAACATGTTGATTTTTAGAATAGTTTTGTAACAGCTGTGGTTGCACTAGTTTTGTGATGGGACCTTTGAGATGAAAATCACTAGTTTTAGTACATCCTCTATTTTGTCTGTCTCTAGAATACAAAGAGCCAATTGCTCTGTTAGTGACTCACTGATTTATTTTTTTACCAGAAAACCTTCATTGGGTCTGCCCAGTGTGAATCCTCATTACTGATGTTTTGTATAATTCACATTAGATTGGTTAATTTTAACGTTGGTCTTGAAATCTGAATAAACCCCACAGAACTTGTACTGTGCTATAATTGATTTCAGCAGAAACTGTACTACTGATAGCAAAGAAACTGGCATAAGGCTGAAATTTTCTATACAAGAAACCCCTTAACTTTGGTAAGCTGAAAGGAAAAACTAAACCACCTGTGGTCATTTGTTGGCAAAAGCACACCAGTAATTTGGTCTAACAGGATTGGGATAAAAGGACAGGTTGCCACTTGCCCATAGGGGTGAGCCTCAGGTAAGATTAATCCCTACTGTCTGGCACTAGCACCAACCATGGCTTCAATAACCTCTCTTTTGTCTCAGAGGGTTGTTATTCTATGAAATAAGAGGCTTAATTTTTGACCTGGTCGGAAAAAAGTAGCAATTATGCTGTGTTTATTTAGGTGAAGAGGGGAAATTGTTTAGTTCCTCTTCCCCTTCCCTTGTCAGAAACACGCACTCTTGCAGGATGCTTACACAGGGAAGCCTTACAAGGCTTTCAGGAAAGTCTTTCTGATTCAGGAAAGACCCATCACATGTAGACTTTTATATTCCTTATATCTGGTGTTTCTGCATTTGTTTTTCTTCCAGCTCCTGCCAATGAGCAAAAGGAAAAGCATGCTCAGGTAGAGAAAAACCATTTCTAGTTCCTAATGTTAGTACTCCAGAGGTAAATGAGAAGAATACAACTTCCTTATTCCACTCCCCCAAAACAAACACCCACAAAAACACAAGGGCACAACACCAAGGGGAAATCCTTTCAGTTCTCTCTTGTCATTGAGGTGACAGGAGCAGGAGCAGGAATGGCCAGTGTGGAATCCTGCACATTTCCTTTGGGCTCTCAGCAGTCTTTTACAACACTGTTGCATCTTGTGTTTATGGCAGAGCATAGACTTTCCTGCTTATTTAATTTTCTCTTCCCATGCTGCAAGGCTTAGTTCATTAGCTTAAAAGACTGTCACGCTTCTGGAGAAGAGAATATGTTTGGCAGGGGTTTTGTGGATAGTAATTATCTAAAAATTCAATCAAGCCGTTCTCTTGATTGATTTCTGGGATGAGATATAGAGGCTTCAGTGGAATTAATTGCATCCCAGTATTTTTTTAATTTATGTTTTAAGCATCAGACTGCCCCACCACTCCCACTTCCTTCGGTACATTTATTTTTATCTCTTACAAACTAGCATACAAAGTATCTTCTAGGTATGTGCTCTGACTATATTGATTCTCTTTTTTCATTAACTATGTCTTTCAGTGATATTAGTACTGTAATACCCATATAGCTGAAAAGCATTTTTACAGAATGCTAATTTTGAGTCTTAAAAATGCCATTGGTAAAGCAGGTAGACTTGCTTGAAAACTGTAGGAGGTCCATAAATATCAAATTATGCTGATTGTGAACAATGACTATTCCTTGAGGAATTTATTTTCCTGGCATGTGCTCCATGTGGAAGGTTTAAGAAAGTATTTTAAATAGCAGTGAAAACAAAAAATATGAGATCCAAAAGCAGAAGAGGTTAGCCTAGCTGGTTAGAGCATGGTGCTGATGACAACAAGGTCATGGTCTTGATCCCCATACAGGTCATTCCCTTCACTCCCTGATCCTTGTGGGTCCCTTCCAACTTGGAGCATTGTGATTTCTCTGTGATATTCTCATGCTAACCCTAAACTTGCTGTTAGCAAAGACACTGCTCGCTGATGGACCTTGGTGACAAAACATGATATGCTCCAGGACTGATCCAACAAAATCCTGTTCAAATCAGGATCTCTTACTATGTTTTCTGCAGTGGTGCATTAGCAAGTAATGATAGGATTTCTCAGAGATTGATTTATTATTAACACGGTTGTCTATTTTTTTCTGTTCTGTATCAGTTGCACAGACTGATTTGTAAGCAAAACAAGACTGAAAAGTCATACCGAGGAAAGCAACAAAGTAAACAGCAAATATGCCAAGAAAGCCTTGAACTGCAAGTGTCAGCTTCTTACCTTCTGCTTTGTGCCAAGGACTGAGCAGTTTGAAATGTCTGATGTGCTGTGATCGTGACACCCATTAACAGCCTCAGGAATCCGGAGTGAAGACAATGGGTTTGATAAAATTCAAGGTGACCAGTTTGGGGTTGGACAGGGGGGTGGGTTTAAGTGTATTTTACATCAGGAGTTGTCACTGCAAGTTGGTATTTCCCCTCCTTCTAATAACAGAGGAAAAAGGGATTCTTTTCTTCTGTGGTTTGCTTAGCTGAAATAATTTGCTCTTCTTCTCAAGAGCATCTGATAAAGGAATCTGGGGGAAAAAAAGTGATGCTTAAAAACAACCTCCTTTTATTCAACAGCTCAACTTTAAACTTTTGCAACTTCTGTTTTCCCATTGTTTTCATGAATCCTACTTCCCCTTGAAAGCAGACTGGTTTTTCAAGTTGTGGAGCACTGTGAGGGTGTATAATAAGAGAACTGAATGGTGAGAACCCACATTGAACCCTTTGGGACTTACGTAAGGGCTGGAGCAACTCTATTGCCAGTAGCTCTTGTCAGTACACAGGGAACTGTATTGGCTGTTGCACCTCCAGTTATTAATTTGCAACCCCAAATGCGTCTCCTTCATTGTCCTTTGAAGGCAGAGTATTTTCAAAGAAATTACGACCAAGTTTATTAAATATTAACACATTACTTGAGCTACAGCTGCTAAAAAACTATCTGGCCTACCCTTTATTTTCTGCTACCCTCTTTATTCTCATAAAAGTTTCTCTTTCCTCCACCATTTCAAACATTATATAATGTAGAAAAATGTTTACTTTACTAGAAATTTTCATTTCTATTCCAATTATCTTATAAACCTATAATTTAAGAGGCAAGGTATGTGCGAGCCCTTTGTGTCAAGCTCCTGTCTTGTTCCTACTTCATCAAGAAAAAAAATTAATGGTTTTACCTTCCAGACTCAAGAACTTTTTTCGATGTGTGTGAACTCTGCTGGATTTTGGTATCTTCATCTTCTAATCTATCCTTATTTTGTAGAAGCTGAAAAATTGTCACAATCACAATTTCATAAAGCATGTGTTCAAGGCTATAAAGGAAAACAAGAACAGCTTGCAGGGATTTTCATTCCAAGTTTGAATAAGGAAAAGTGGTGACTGGCATTTTCATTCATTTGCAGTTATAAAGGTCAGACCAAGATCAGCAAATCTGAGGCTTACGAGTAACTGAGGTACTAACGGAGTGAGAGCAAAAGAGAAGCAGCAAGAAGGGTAAGAATTAAACTGCATTAACACTTTACATCACAACAGTTGCAAAACCAAAACCAGTGCCACTGCCTAAGAAACTCGCAGTGCTCCTTGAGCAATCTGTAGGCTAAGGATTGTTTCCTTTCACAAGGATTTACAGTTTGTAGACAAGAATTATGTCCTATATTTGTATGGCACCGACCACTGCCTCAGTGTATTCAAATCAATCCTCTGTGCCCAGACTGACTCCATTAGCTCTGCCCTCCATCTCTGAGGAAGTGAAATTGTCTTTGTTCATTAGGAGGTCCAAAGTTGCCACTAAAGTCAACAGGAGCCTCTTTGCATGTCACCTAAAGTATTTTTATTGACAGGTTTTTTTACAAGCATTTGCTTTTTATTATTTTCACCAAAATAAAGCATATTGCATACAGTGTTTCCACACATTTAGGAGATAAATAAGCATTTCTTGAATTTTTTAATGCAACGATAGCATATGTAATATAAACTTCTTTCTTCATTGATGTTGACTTTTAATACAGCTTGTTTGCCCTTTTTGTTTAAAAACAAACTTTAATCTTGTTATCACAGATTTCCCTTGTTAACTTACAGATGTTTAAACTAGGATTGGGAAACTGCAGTGATATGTATTGCTACAGTTAAAAAGTTGCTCTGTTAGGATGAAACCTGTATATCAAGTTACCAACTGGTAAATTAAAAAAAAACACCTTAAAAGAACAGTCAGTTGAACTGATACATAAAACCTTAAATGAATAACAAGTCTTTAACCTTCACCTCCAATTTGTGTGTAAAATAGTAAGAAAACAATCCAACTTTTGTATTTCCACAGATTGGTATGCATGTTAATTATGGTATTTTCTGAATTTCCTTTAGAATTTACAAGGACCTTGTTTGTAATTATAAATAAATAGAGGTATAAAGACAAAATCTCACACTGCTTTTCCTTTGAAGTTAACCTGCTACATTAAGTGCATAATTTAAGATCATAAATACATTCCCATTCAGCTTAATCAAATACCACAGGACTAACTTCATGTGCTCAGTTTCATGCTGCATAGTCGAGAAAGGAAAAAATCAGGTGGCACTTAGTGTCTGTAATGGCACTTGTTTCAGCAAAGGAGAAATATGCATTTGTATTACCAGCCAAGGTGACTCCTGAACACAGTATTTTAATATATGCTTGAAAAATACATAGAACCTAACTAAAGCAACAATGCCTTTGCTGTGTTCCAAGCTTCAGCTAATGGTGCAAGGATCATCACTGCTTGGTTTCATCTCCCCTTCCAGCAATAAGGTGATCACAGCCTTACTCAAGTAGCTGCACGTTCCCTTTTTCCCAAGTGGGTGAGTGTTGTAGAAAGCAGTCATGTCATTCTGCAGGAGAGGGAGAGATGCTGCCATTAGCGTTGCCTATGGAAAGCAGCCAAACCCAGGGAAACAAGAACATCACAAGTATGTATGTTAGAAATGCAGATGTGTTTGTTGGAGTCTAAAGCTATAGGATGACTCTGCTCAGTTGTCAGAAACCTCCCATGTATACTTACCTCAGTGTGTGGGAAACACATTACTAAGATGTAGTGCATCTATTTCTTTACTGAGCTTTCCAGGACTGTACAGGCACCACCACCTTAACGTTTTTTTAAATGTCACAGCTGTCAGAGAACAACTGCTCTCCTCCAACATGCAGCTGGATGCTGACTGTGGGACCTCACTGTGCTGCCACAGTAAGCTGTGAGCCAGAACCTTGGGTCTACACGGACATGGAACATTGTCTGAAGATTTATTCAAAGGGCAAAAATCCAGGATCCAAACCACAGGTACCACATGAACTAACTCATTAATCAGTTCACCAAAATAGGTGTCCTTCACTGAACACCTGCTTTGCACAGTTAATGACGTTAAAACATCTGCTTATTCCCAAATTATCTATTAGCTGCTATATAAAGGTTCAATACTAATCCAGGAAACTGGTTACTTTTATTAAATCAAGGGTAGAGAGTGTGGTAAAAATATTAGACTTCTGTGCTTTTAGGGTGTGTTTGAAATTACTGGAGTAAATACTTCTGACATTTATTAAATGTTAACAGGGAATTAACAAAGTTCAAAATACTTGCCAGTCAGTTTAATGGAAGACCACAGTTCAGAAAAATTAGGAGTTTTAAGCAGTGTTTGTTAGGAAACTTTGAGACAGAACATCCTAAGAACAATCCTAAATAGGCCACAGTTAACTGCAGGCATACACTGGGCAATGTGGGAGGGACAGGTTCCAGAAAATTTTCATGTAAGGAGCTGGAATTTCCAACAAGAAACTTAAACGTACTATTCACAACTACAAATTGGGATTTCTTTCTAAGAAACAAAAAGGCAACATTCTAAATAGATCTGGGCTTGGGAAAAAATCCATCACTTAATGAAGGCTAGAACAGCACCAGTAAAAATTGAGGTTTGCCTGGAATTTTAATTTGTTTACAGCCACAGGGGATTTGCAGCTTGTCACAGGAGTCAGGAGCATATTCGAGATGCCGTGTGGAGCTGGCACTTCACAGCCCTCTGTGTGGATGACGTGTGATTTTATGGCCACAGAGTCATTACCCTCCAAAACGGGCCAAAAGAATTGTAATTTCAAGAAAATTGTGTTCTTTTACAAACAAAGGTGCTTTGCAAAGCACATGTTGCTGAGGCTGGATATGTGGCTTGCTTTCAAATCTTACTACAAAAAACTAGTGGCAAAAAAGTGGAAGTTGAAACATTTGAAAGAATTTGTAAGGAGCACATCCTTCCTCATCTTTTAAAGCAGCTAAATTCAGCAAGAGGAAGTGCTGTTGCATGTCAATGTTATGAATCAATAAATTCTTCAGAGCCAGCACAGATATCTTTGGATATCTTGTGCACAATAAAATGCCAGATGGAGCGAGGAAGATGCTCCTCAGTAGCACAGGGACTTGTCCCACTGCTTTATTCCTGTTTCTTCCTTCAACCAGTCCAATAAACTTGGCTTTATTACAGAATTTCACAGCTTAGAGATACCAAAACTTGTAGCAAGAATATTTAGAGGTCTCTGAAGCATAAACCCTAAAATTCTAGTGAAGTAAGTATTAAAAGCATTTATTCATTTATTTGAATGTTAACCCTTAGATATCAAAACCTTGCTAGGTCATGAATGCAACTCCAGCACAAAAAGCAGTCTCTAAGAACAGTTTTTATTTCAAGTTCTTATATTAGTATTGTCAATATGAGTTCTTTGGTTACCCAATTTTTCTTAGTATCTGTGTACATAAGATCCAAAGTTCACACTTCCATGATGAGCTTTATTTTTCCTTCTTTATTTGGTTATTTTTAGCTCTTCTCTGTTCTAGTGTCCCTCCTAATGAGTAACTCTGCCAGCTTTTACCCAGACTCCCACTGCAGAGCTATGGAACACCGAGTGTTCTCCTTACCCTGGTAGTTTGAATTTGCAATTCAGCAATAAAGGACACCTCTTTCATCTCTGTTTATAGGCTCTTTGCAGACTTACGCAGCACTTGGAAATATAAATTTCTTATTTCTGTTCCATTCTGAACTTCTATCAATTACTTTTTACTCTAAACTGCACAGAATTAACATTTATAACTAAATTCAGTAAGAATGGTAAATTCTGTAAGACAGAAATATTTTACTCACTTGATTTTCAGCTCCCTTTGGACTGCTGTGATCTTTCTGAAAGTCATGAAATGCTTCTTGCACCACTTTGTCCAAGTCCACTTTGTCCTGGAACTCTAGCTCAGGATTTCTCTCCAAAATAACAGATATAACCATCAGCAACTAGAAGGGTGAAAAAGACTGTAAGACTTTAAATTTGATTTTTTAAAAATTCAGGTTACATAATAGCACTGCTGGTAATTGCATATGCCTCTTTCAAGCAGGAAGCCATTTAACAATGGCACAGGTAATAGTGCACAGATAATAGGATTCCAACTTTGATAGAAGAACCACTGCAAAAGCAGGCTTTTATGAAAGGTTACAATTGCTGGTGACTACCTGGTTAAGGGCACTGTGTAAATGATTGACATTAACATCTAACTTGGCTGAGAGCCAGGGGAGTTATTTTCCATTTTATTCAGCTCATTGTGTGGCTGCACAAATGCTGGGGCTCAACCACCAGAGAGGGTGAAAAGCAGTAAACACTGAACCTCAGCATTTGGTAATTTGAGGCATAATTACAGAGAGCGTAGTCATACTTGGACAAAGGTTATAAAAAGCACAGTCAGTAGACACCAATGAAGTCACAGTTCTTCAGAATTTACATTCCTTGTACCTGAAAGAGGTTTAAAATAGGAAGGTGACCATGACAAGTGTCCTGTGGCAATACCTGCAAGTGGGCAGTGGAGTCTGCATTGGGCATCTTGGCTTTGGGAATTTTGGTCTCTTTTAGCAAAAACCGGGGCTGTTCCAGTGCCCAGCCTGACCATTAGCTGTGAGTCAGAATTGGGAGGGATTTGATTTTCCTGTGGAGCAACACTCCTGAGCACAGGGGTCAGTTACCAACACTAGAGATGCTCCTGATCTGCTCACACAGCAAACAGTTTGTGCAGTGCTGGGGAAGGGGGTTAAACAACCTCTTCCTTTGCTGTTGGGTACAGGAACGTGAGCAGCTGGGAAGTTACTGGATTCAGTAATATAAAGCAACTTCCTAGACAGCCTCAGCAAAAAGGGAAAGAGGAATCCTTTGGAGGGCAAACTGATTATGTTAGAGCAGTTTTGGCTAGACCTAGGAAATTGTCAGGAAAAGGCATAGGCTAGGAACTTGAGGGAAAGCCACTTTGGAATTACTCTTCTTACTAGTTTTTACCTCCTGTGACCCAATTGTAGTGGTACTGTCACTAATTTTGCTAAAGAGGAAGAACATCAAGAACTTGGTATATTCTGAACACGCCAGCAGGAACCTGTTTAATCATAAACAATCCATGGAGAAACCACTGAAGCAAGTGCTTATATTTAAAATGCTAATTCTTCAGCTATTTGAGTCTGGGTTGTTTTTTCTTTCCTTTAGGTTGTAGCACTCATGCACATTATAAAATGTCATTAATTGTTGGCCACAGACCTCTACAATAATTTGCCTGTATTGTGGCTGGTCGATGTTCTGCAGCATATCTTCAACTAGAAGGGAAAAATTCATCTCATACATGGTCATATCCGACAAGGTTGGTTGCTGAAAGACAAATAATACTGTTACTCAAAGACCAGATGCATGAAATCAAACCCACCCCCAGGAAGAGCCAATCTGCTGCTGAACCCTACTCAAGTAAGAGAAATGACCACTGTAGGTGCTCCCTGTCAAAAGGGAGCAGATTTCAGAGTCCATGGTTTGGAAAGAATTTTCTAGAGTTACACTTCTATGAATGTGCTTTAATAGAAAAAATTGGCTTCCATTCTACTGTGATTGTATTTTACTCCAAAAAAAAAGAGAGCTTGAAAACACTTTTTTGTTTTTTCAATTATAACAGGAAAGCGATACCCAAAGTAGAATATCATGGCATAAAACAAACATTACTGGTAAAATAATTCACCATTTTCAGGCAGAACAGAAACAACTGAGCACCTCTGCTGGCTTTACCTGTGGTAAGAATCTCCCTGCCACTATGAGCCCGTTGGGGGTTCTCTCCAGGATCTGCCACACCCGATCGTAGAAGCCGGCCGGGGTTCTGTTCAGACAGCCGTCGATCTGCCTCCTGTTGAGCCAGCTCCTGTGGGCACACACAGGGCACAAGCTCACAGGGACAGCCCCTGCACATGCCAGCAAAGCCCTGGGGTGTGTGGGAGCAGCAAGGAAGGCAGTGAGCTCAAATGCACCTCAATGTGCAGGTGCAGTCCGTGCTGGGCTCTGAACAAACACAGCAAAGATGCTCAGCACGCAGAGACCAGGGTGGCATTCTCAGGGGGTGTTTGTGCTTTATGGAAGGGCAGAGAAAGAATTAACTGTGAAATCTATCCAGGGCAGTCCGGTAACAGCAGCAGATACACTGAATAAGCAAAATGAGTTTTGTAAGTGTTTGGACCATTAAAAGAACAATTCTGCATTTGAAAGAGGTTACTGCCAATCTTGTGACCTACATAAAGAGATTAAAAAGCCTATCTGTGGAGTCCACTCTCTGTTGGTGAGATATATAACATATTCATCTACACGGGATCACATCCTGGAGCCCTGTGGAAGAGGCAGGAAAATTGCAAAACTTCTACCCTCTCTGAAAACTTGGAGAGCTTAGTTATGGAGAGACTGTTCAGGGAGGCAAATAGACCATTAGCCCTTCCTGTATGACAGATTAACTGGCAGTGATATATGGGCTCACACTGGCAGAGATTTTCTTTCTAAAAATCACAAGAGTAGGAAAAACTGTCACAAAAAAAAAGAAAAAAAGGCACAAAAAAAAGCAAGGAGACTGTTCTCTAGTTCCTGGCAGGAAGAGAGCTTTTAAAAACAAGTCACTAATGGGCAAGGAAAAACAAGTTATAATACTGTACTGGAAGAAATTAAAGCTAGGAAGTTTGGAAGGTTATGCTGGCAGTATTTGTACTCAGATAACTCCCCAAAAAAGAATCCTCATCCTCAGAAAATCAGTCTGAGTGCTTTTTACTGACCTATCTATCGTGTGTTACAGCAATCAAAAGCAGAGCTGCTGTGGCTACTCAGGTAAGATCTCTAATGACAGATGGTGCTTGAAATGCTTACTGTGGTTGACCAGATTGTTTCCTAAATAGCATAACAGTTAATGGCAAATGCTGCAAAGAGAAACTGGGGGCTGTTCTGCTTTAGTGTGAGAGGAATAATGTCAGCATCAACATGAGCAGACACAGCACCAGAACAGCAAGCACTAATACACAACCAGGACACTGAAAAGCTCGTGGGAGATCCAATACACGGCCAGTTGGCCTGAGAGATGAGACACTGGTTTAAGGAGCTTGTTTCTCAGGCATTACATTTGGGGAAAAACCCAGGTGTGTTTTGAATGAAGCAGGAACACAAGCAGCAGGGTGTGCTGTGTGTTTCCTCTTGGCTGAGAGAAAAGGCAGTCATCCATTCAGTCAAGGACTATGGAAATTATCAGCATTATTATGTACCAAAGATTATGCTAACTTAACTAGGAGCAAAACCAAAAGGAAGAGGTTTGACTTCACTCTTATCAATGCAGTTCAGTGGAAATATTGTAATTTTAACTTTTGTCTTGCATACTTGGTATCACAATGAATATGCTTTTGGCAGCTGATTACAGCTTGGAGAAAATATGGCAAGTTTCAGGCAGTACCACTCTCTCAAGAATTCTAGAGAACATCTGTTCTTAATTCATATAATAACCCAGAAGAAGGAGGGCACTGAACAGCAGACAAACTGTTCTGACAAGCTACTTAAGTAGAGGTTATTGGGTAATTTTTTGCTCTTTTCCCCACACCAAAGAATGTAATGCTTCATATTATAGTAGATAGATCTCTTTTCAGTGGCAGCAAAGAGAATTCCAAAAAGAAAAAAGCTGAAAAAGGAACATGCAGTATAAAAGAAACAACTGTAGATCCCGGACATGTGTGCATTTTTGCTGCCTTTCCTTAAATAAATGCATTACTGATTACAGATGCCTGATGATTTCAGGTGTGTACAAAGCAGTTCCAAAATTGAATTCACTTGACCAGTGTTTATGAATGAAAGCAGGTGCCACAAACCCCACATCTCATTACCTGCCTGGCTGCTGTGGCTGAAGAATATCCAGCAGAAGCTGCTTCACTTCACTAGGGGACATCTGGTACAGGTCCTTGGCTGGCATATCCCCAGCACGGATTCTCAGCTCATACTTCATGGCATGAATAATCCACCTGAAGTAAAGGAAAGAATATATTGATTAATTAAATACCAAGTTTCCAAAGATGAAAAATTAATAAAATACCTCATAAGAATCCCACATGCTATTTGGCTGTCAGGACATGCACAAAATACCAGACAAATAGTCTATTACTCTTACTGTTTGATTGGAACATGAGAAGAACTAAAGGGATAGTGCATGTGTTTTAAGAAATGTGTAGTGGAGCGTGCTTCCCATAGAAAAAATTCATTTGACTACATCTCCTACATCCGATGTTCATTAAGACAAACATTTACCTGCCTTTTGATGTTAAAATTCTTACTCAAAATTATGCTCTGACAATATATGCATTTTGCTGAAGAGTTTTAAAAAGCCATTAAAATGACAAGATTTTACATTTAAAAAGACTTTAGGGCTTATTTAGTTTTAGCCTTTGAAACTCCTTTTTGCAGTCTATCACACTTTCTTTTGCTATTCCCTTTTGAAAAAATTTGATTCCATAAAAATATGGCAACAGCAAAGATTTTTAGCCTTAGGTATCAAAGAGGCAGCACTTGGCAAGGTACTGAAGGAAAATGCTGAGTTTTATTCTGCACATTATGTAAAACCAGTGCTCCAGCCTCTAATGCAATATCAAAGCTGAAATAACATATAGATATACTGAAGCCAATAACTGAGCACAGAGCTCAGCCTCTTACCACGTACATTGCTTCAGTTCAAGCAGGTATTACTAACAAAAGCAAAATGAAACTTAACTAGTTTTTCTTCAAATAGCCCATCATGTACCACCTGATCAAGTGTGGGTCACATCAAAGAGCCTTTCTGTGTTTATCCCAAAATGCAGAGTATTCCTAAGAGAGTTACACTGCCATCAGTATTAGCCACATTCCATGATCATTTAATTATTTAGCCAAGAGGGTGCAGAATGTTTGTGTTTATGCCAGTCAAGTCACAGTCTTTTCTAAAGAATTCCTAGTAAATACAGAGAGTGTAGAGATCCAGCACTGCTTTGAAATCACTGTTTCCAGGACCATGCACTGGAGGTACAAGATACCAGAGAAAATCAGGCAACGTGGACACACTACATTATGCAGAACACACTACTTTCATTTATTTTTGCAGGGGAACAGGGTCCCTCCCTTGTTACTGACAACACAACTGGCTCAGGAGTCTGTCCTTCCTTCATTGATGACTCAAATGTGCCTGTGTGCAAGTCCTTCACTGGGATTTTCTCTTTGCAGTGGCCTACAAACCACGGCAAAGTCAAGAGTGGACCTTCTGCTGAGCTCTTCACTGGTTAAGAGGTGGGTAGAAGTCAGTAGGTTGGGAGTTTTTACAGTAATAGGGCTGTCAGCAACTTGATCTATCTCAACACAAAACCCTGAAAACAAATCAATAACAAGACACTAAATCAAATCATTATCAAACTGGAACGGCATTTCTGTGCGAAGGTTAATTTTGCTCACTGGAGTGGGTGATAACACTGAAATAAAGGAAATTGAATCTCTAGCATTAACCTTGGAGGAAAGAAAAAAAACCTGCAAAAAAGATTAGCTCCTGAGAATAAGGAAGGGGAGGAAAGAGGAGTAACATGGATGTGGAGAGGGGACAGCAAAGCATTTCCGTGCTACAGGATAAATGTATTCCAGCTAAACCTAACACAGGCAATTTGAAACATTTTTGCTTTTATGACTACTGGAATGTACTGCTGAAGTGGAAATATGAATCTTGTGTGCCTGAAGAAAGGCTGCTGGTATCTACCTCCAGTGCTGAAGTGCTGTATTTTTCTCTATGGAAAAAAAAATACAGAAGATGGAACATTTAAGTTCTGATTTTAAAGCATGCTCACTAATTCTGTGTATCTCAGTCAGCAGCACCTGGGCTCTTCAAAGAAGTGCTTATTCTAAGGCATGTCTCTTCCTAACTGTGAAAAATAATCAACTTCTGCAGATAGCAAAGTAATGCAGATACCATGGGATATGACAACACTCCAGACAGACTATTTGTAGGTCACCTTGTCAACTAATGTTCAGTAGGTGAATGATGTTTTAAACTTGATTCAGCTTTGTGGACTCAGACAAAAGCATTTAGTATAGAATTGAATAACTAGGCAGCTGATGAATAGTCAAGAAGTGTTGTACATGTCTGTACTAGGGATACTATTCAGTTGGGGTGTGGGGGTGCTTGGTCTGAGCTTCTTTGAAGAAGAAAATAACATATTTAGCAACCTCAAGGGAAAAATCAGGTTTTTCTTTACTACGGCAGTTAAATATTTTTGTGTAGAGAACTGTTCATGAACAATGTCTTTGTCATGCCAGATATCAGATATTCAGATTCACTGAGTATCTGAAGTGTACCCTGATGTGTCAAAATACTTTAGAAAAAGCTGTAATGGTAAATACATTTGAACTGCAGAAGTCTTATTACCTGAAGTCCTCATTATAGACAACAGACTAACAGAACAAGGGGTTTTTTAGGCACTGTTTCAAGCATTTGTTGCTTATGATTGCCAGATTTTAAGACTCGTTTAGACTAGGTTGTATTATGAGCTGAGCACTTACTAGAAACCACAAAATGCAACTAGAAGCATATGTGGACCTGGAGGAGAATTGTGTGGTTTCACAAGGGATTCAAATTCACACTGCATCCTTCCCAGGTTATTGCAGTTGTGCAGCCTCTGCCTTTCACTCATTCACCCCAACCTACATGATGTGACTGCTCAAGTGAGAGCAAACTTTTAAAGGCCTTATCCGAGAGCCTTAATCCTAGACAGCAGTTTTCTCTCCTTCTCCCTCAGGTCCTGAGAATCCCTGACAGTAACAGCTCTTCCTGTCCACTCTGCCTTTTGAATGTCCCTTCCCTGCCAGTCCAGCACATGCCAAACCTCTGGCCACGTCCCTCTGACGTGCCCGAGGTGGGCAGGCAGCAGCACTTTGGGCTGGTGTGACCCATGAAGCTCCTTCAGCTCCATGTCCACATCACCCACTGCACTCCAAGCCAGAAGCCTCTATCCCCCTGCACCGCTAACAGAGCCCCATGCCCAGGCTGGGGTTCCAGCTGGTCCTGCCTCCTTGGCCACTTCTGCAATGTAGCAATCACTAAATACACCTGGAGTATGTCTGTTCTGCTGCCATAACAGTAGTAATAAAGGACAACAAGAGACACTTTACTGACCCGATCCGTATCTTCAGCATGCCCCTGAACATTTCAGGGGAATTGGAGATGATCCAGCCAATGTGTATGACAAGTTCCTGCTGAACTACGGCTTCTCTTTCATCTTGTAAATGACATTTTTCATAGATTATGTTCTTAATCACTGCTGGGGATAAGGGGTTAGAAATAACCTCTTCCTCCTGGCCAAAAGCTCCAAGTGTCACCTATGGTATATTGAAAACAATTCAGAAGATACAGACAGGAACAAAAGCTCTGCAGAAGCAATTCAGAAACCCAACTTCATCAACTCTGCTTTGGTTGTTAGAATTTCACAGTACAACAATCATTTTGCATCAATGGCTGACGCTTGTTAATACTGTTAATTGGATGCTATTGAAGTAATAAACTTCACTAAAAACAACAGTAAATATGGAATATATTTTTCTAAATTAAAAATGTTTTGGTTATAATCATGACTGTACATTAGGTTTAGACAATATTTCATCTCATACATTTCAGCTCTGAAGCTCACTTAAAATTCAGAATCAAATGTATAGTTTTGTTTTCTTATTTCTAATAGCATCCTAAAAGTTACAGCCCCTGATTTTAAGAAAACATATTGCTGCTACTGGGTTGTTTAACCACAGAAAAGGAATTTTGTTAAAATTCTGATTTGGCTTTAATCTACTGTCAGTAAAACAGCACCACTAGTTTTTCTCCTCTAATAAAGATCATTGTTATAAAGTGATCAGTGAAGGAAAGTTAGGTTAAAAGTTGCAAATAGACTCAGATCAAGCTGCATGCAGCTGTGTAGCTCCAGAAGCACAAAGCCAGACCTCAGTCTGGGGTAGGACAAAGACAAATCTGTCACAACAACATTGCATACAAGCAAGTATACACATATACATATTTAATACAAAAATACATAAATATTCAATTAGCATTATTTGGAAGCAGCTATTCATGAACTTAATTAAAATTATTGTGCTGGGGGAAAAATCCTTACATCCTCCTTAGGAAAGGAAGAAACACTGATGATTAAACTTTGTTGAGATGGAACACTAAATTCTGAAAGACCTTTTGCTCAGCTGCCACCCACATGCTGTCTTATGCTCAACTGAAGAAAGAGTGGCTACATTTTCATTTAAGAAGTCTTTCAAAAGATGCCCTATTACTTCACTCCATATACTTCTGTGAAATAAGAGGGCATATATATAAAATCATAGAAAGGTTTGGGTGGGAAGGGACCTTAAAGATCATCTGCCCCAAGCCCCGTCCAACCTGGCCTGGGGCGCTCCCAGGGCTGGGGCAGCCACAGCTTCTCTGGGCACCGTGTGCCAGGGCCTGCCCACCCTCCCAGGGAAGGATTTCTTCCTAATACCTGATCTGAGCCTGCCCTATCTCATTGTAAAGCCATTCCCCCTCGTCCTGTCTCTGTATACCCTTGTCAAAAGTCCCTCTCCAGCTCTACTGGAGACCCTTGAGGCACTGGAAAGGGTTCTGAGCTCTCCCCAGAGACCTTAAGCCTAAAGAGTTTCACATAAATCATGCCTTTTCCCCCCTTATCTAAATGCTGAACTGCCTTTTCAGTCTTATTCTGTCACTAATTAAACATAAAATCATTAGCCAATTCTATATGCAATTATTAAATACATCTTTACTTTCTCTGGATTTTTCTTCTGCAGTAAAGATTTTTTTAAGCCATTGAGTACTTTTAAAAGAAGCATCAGAGGCCTTCAGAATTAAAAAGCTGTTTGTTTAGTTTCTCTGTTATCATTCCTTAAGACATTTCTGAGGAGCAAACACTTACCTGCTTGCCCTGAACTAAAACATTAGTAATAGATGGCGCAAGGCTGTCCACTAGTTTACCTAAAAGACTTGCTGCGAAGCGCACAACAGACCTGAGGGCAGAAAACAGAGCAATCCCACTACATATCACAAGCTAGTTTAATGAATTCACGTAGCAGCTCAAAGTCTGCCACAGCAGAGATCTCAAAACTAACTCACTGAATACAGAATTACTTATCAAGTGGAATTTGGATCAGATTTTATGAAATCTTCTAGGGGTTTTCATTCTTCAGTCTAGATATAGGTTAATGGATCAAAAATATATTTAGTTAGAACTCATTAAACTACGGGCTCCACAAAAAGCTTCTTGTTTTTTTCTCAGCAGCATCTTGAAAACAGACAGGTAAGAGATGCCAGCTTTTCTTTTATGACATTTTCATTATTTTGCAAGATAAATAGACTAAAAAATTACCAAGGTTAAGGAAGAGTTGGAATGATTTGGCAAAAGAAAGTACAACACGTAAGACCAAGGCTTTGATGTGTGTTCCATGCTGGGCTAACACTTTGCATGTGCAGCATGAAAACAAGAGCCCTGTAACCTGCCAGGCTAAAAACAAGCTGCAACTGCTAAGAAAAACATCTTTCCACTTATGCAGTTGATGGTTAAATATACGAGTACTTTTAATACTAATTTCCTGACAAAATACAAACCCAACAGGCCTGTAATTGAGCTTTTCTAGCACAGGTTTTGAGGCTACTAAGAGTCCTTTATTCACAGAGTTAAGGAACAAGGTGTAATATTCTGTAGTGTTAGTAAAAGCTCAAACAGTTGATGTTGATTCCTGTGAAAACTGCTACACACTTCTTACAACCAAGAGCAAAGCATTTAAAAAATGCATTAGCTGACACCATCAAAATGCAAATAAGCAAAAAAAATAATCTCACAGAGCTGCACTTCAGATTTCTGGGCACTTTACCTGTTTCCCATGTACCAGTAAAGTAGTAATATGTGGGGTTATAGAAGAAGAAAATTTCTGTGCAAATGCAGCACTGTAGCGCAACACCAACCTATATGTATGTCACATGGCAATCAGGGAAGAGAAATGAAAAATAGTTTACATATTTTGTTTCTAAAAATACTTTTGATTTTTAGCATTTACAAAAAAAATACCACCAAGGTATCTTGGTTCTACCTCATTACTGGCAAAGGCCCATTTAACTGTATGAAGAGACAAAAATGGAAAACAGTTTTTATATTTACAGATTGATCTGTTAGGAATAGTTACAGAGTGAGAGAACAGAGCTCAGGACAGGCTCAACTCATTTCTTTGATAAAAAGTAATTAAATTTCTACTGAGCTTCAGGGCAAAGAAATTAATAAACAACATGTAAACATCAACCTATTTGCCAAAACCTTTTAAAGTTATTGTGACAAAGTCAGGCTCAAAGCAAATTACTTCAGGGCAATAAATCTGGGTTAGTGTATCAGCTTAACTGATTTATATCTGATCTGCAGCCTTGCTACAGAAAGCTATTGATAATATTTTATCATGCCCTGTAAGAAATCAGAATATTAGTATTCTTTTCTCATTATTTCAATTTAATGAGAACTGTACATTGGCAATAGCACTCAGTGCAAAGCCAGCCTATGGCTTTTCTATTTTAAAAGATAACAGCAGGAAGATATTTCTTAATTTTTTAAAGCACATTAAACCAGATCTTCAGCTGCCATGCACCCATACAATTTTGTCAGTAAAGCTGTCATTTTTACCCCTTTAAGTGTGTAAGAATCCAGCCTTACTCTCTAAGAAACACATTAAGAAAGAAAACTGGTGTAAAACAGAAGAAACACAATATATGTATACAAACCAGAGCTTTCTGCTGCCAGCTCGTCTATAGATTCTTTCAATGTGCTCAGCAACAGTACCTAAAGTCATTTAACAAAAAGAAAAAAAGAAAAAAACCAAAACACAAGCAAAAAAGATGCACAGGTTTTCTTTTAATGGGTAGTAAGATAAATTTGATGAGATCAGTTAATTCTGAATCTTCTTTAGAAAAGCACTTTTTGTTTATGCTTAACATCTCAAATTTAGATGCAATCAAGTCCCCTGTCTCCCAGTGCATGTTGTTATGCAAGAAACCAAACCAGATTTCAGCTGAAATTGCTGCTTATGCTACAGAGACACCCATGATATCACCTATTCTTGCAATGGATTGGGCAAAACTGATCTCCATACAAATTTGGACTAGAAAGGCACATCCTGTCACAAGGTACATCCTCAAACTGCAGTGGCCAAGGTTATTCAGCTTCTGCGTTTAGATTCAGATTTATTGATTGTGTGATTATTTAATGTCAGTCTCAGTAGTCTCCTGTCGTGGGATGAGGGAACTTTTAGTCAGTGACTCAGCCTGTTTCATACAAAATGCATATTAAAAAGGTTATCATCACCCACTGTTTCATGTGGGATGGCACAGAAAGGTCAGCACAAGTTAGTCCAAGTTAGCTCTGAACAGTCGGAGGCACAACAGCACTTTTTTTGGACCTAAATGATCTCAGAGTTTTGAAGTTTGTCATTGTGATGAACTTCAGTTGTCATAAGGGGTAATCCTGGTTGCTTACAGAGCTTAGGAAATCTGCCTTGAGTTCAGGAGAGCAAAGAACAACCTACAAAGGACTAAAGGAAGGCTCTTGGGGCTCTCCAAACCTGAGAGCAGGGCAGGGAACTGGTGGAAAAGCTACACGAGCCTAATGTGTAGATTCCAGCCATGACCTGCAACAATGCACTGACTGTAAGCCAGTGAGTTTTATTCTTGACACTGTTTGCCAGGACTGAGTGCAGTTTGGGGCACCCCAATATCAGAAAAAGATATTAAAAAGTTTCCAAAGGAGGGCAGTGAAGATGAATAACTAAGAGAATAGTATTTGATCTGAACATTCCTTTTCCTGAGGAGTATTCTTATATAAAGGTAGATAATAAGCAGTCTTTGAAAAACAACCAAACACCAAAACTTACAGCACAAAGGGCACAAGCCTCAGTAGCCTTTTGAGAATTATTTTACAGGAATATAAATCCTGTGCTCTAATACAAAGCTGTAATACATAATTGGAGTAGGTTTCACAGACACACTGAAGTCAGACTGCATCAAAGTAGAATAAAAATTCAGTATAAAGCTTTATCTATTTCAGACTGTTACAGACATACAGCCTTCTCTTTAAGTTTCAGTTTTCTATACAAGGTCAAATCCTCTGTTTTTTAATCTAGGCATTGAAAATTACAACTGGATACAGCACTGGCCTACAAATAATCTAAGGAAGTTCATATAGTCAGCAGCTCATTCCCCACCACGCTATGAATTTGCATGTCCCATTTAATGCAGAAATGGCTTTAAATGGCACAGAAAACAGCTACACAACTGCTGGAATGCACAGCTATTATTCATGCTCATTGCAACCAAACATACAGCTGCTTCCTCAAATACTCTGAATAGCCAAATGAAAGAAGCTCTTACCTTCCTTGGTGATAAAATTCGGTCCTTCCCTTTTAAGCAATATACTCGAGAGCAATGCTTGACTTGCTAAGCAATTGCAGTCCTTAAAAAAAAATAAATAGCAACAACAAACCCACAAATAGCCTTCAGATTTTCAGTGAAGCAAAACCAGAAGAGCTATTAAAAATTTCAAGTGCAACCAAAGGGACTTTTTTTTTAAAATTTAGGGAAAAGTCTACAAATGTTCATTTTAAGGGGATTTCACATTCTTTCATACCCCATGTATGCTGTATCCATGTCACTACTGCTTGCAGAGGCTTCTCTGTGGTTCTTATTAAGTTGTAATAATTTGACCTTGGAAATGTTCCCTGATTTTTCATTCTCAGGTCCTTTCATTTACAGCAGAAATGCTTGTAATGACACAGGGAACCAAGCAGAATACTGTGTGGGTTTGGATCAAACCCCACATCTAGAACAGATACTGGCAGTTTTCCTCTAGGTACAGGAAAAATGCCAGACTGGAGCTTTCCCTTGATGTCATTAAGAAGTTCCCAGTCTACCTGAGTGAATCCCCACTGCTCAAGTCTTTTGAATTTCGGTTTGTGAATCAAATACAAAAGGATCCCCTTCTGGATGGCCATTTAGCCCCAGTATGACTGGGGCTGGCAGAACTGACAGGCAACAGGTACAGCAGGAGGGGCCAGAGAGTTCTGTGGTGTTAACATAAAGGACTGGAAAGGGGAAGATTCCCTCACTAGGCTGTTGTTAAAAAGAATACTGGCACAGAATTTCTTATTTCCCAAGAACAAAGTTACACAGTATCTTTATCAAGTTTTCTTACATTAAGTTTCTGCAGGATCTCATATGTTGTCTTGTTTTTCCAGTCATTAATATTTACATCTGGTTGCTGCTCAAGTTCAGAAGCATTTGGAGTACTAGACTGTCTCTTGACTTTTGAATGCTTTGGGAGATCCAACTCTTCCAAACTCTTAAATACAGGAGCCCTGAAAAGTAAGTATTTCATTTCTTCATAGTTCAGAAAATATTTTAATTATCAAATACAACGTTGTTACTATTTGCACATAGCCTTACTCTTCTGTTTCAGTGATTCTTAGGAAGTCAAGCTGTTCAACAACTGCTCCAGATATCAATGTCTGTAATGAAAAATTGAAAAAAGAATTTCAAAATATGTACACAACTATATAACTGTCTTTTGAGCTCAGTATATTGCTGGTGGTTTCCCCTGAGAAAGTTTCTTTATCTACAGTTCCAAATATTTTTACACTTGCAGAGTATTTTTCTTCCCTCATAAGGAAAAAGGCAGCTTAAGACAGCAGGAGTCTCCTGGGGCTGCTGTCTTTTCTTTGCAGGTGTTTTGCTGTTCTTTTGTCTGCAATTTATGGCTTCATCAAGCAATGTCCACCCCCAAACCCCAACCTGATGGGAACACCTGAGATCAAGGATTTGCATTCCTCAGAGTCCTGCACAATCCCCTTGCTCTGGATCTTATTGCTTATTATTTCAGGGACTGCTGAAGGATGGGTGGGTTTCCTGTCAGTCTCAGTGATGTTTCAAGCAAAACCTACACAATAACATTCCTACTCTAGTCATTCCTTAAGCCAAGCATGCCTGCCCTAGGTTTGCACATCAAATGCAGCTTACAAATACATCATCTCAGAAGATTACATACCTGAAACCAAATGTTGCATTTATCTGATGTGGTCATTACAATTCATTCACTCTGAATTTATACGAATTCCCTATTTCTCTGCTGCCAGAGGAAATGTATTGTACTACAGCATTTTTAAGACTGCTTTTGATGGTTCTCATTAGCTAAATAAAACTGAGTGTCTACTGTGAACTTTTATATTCCATTTTCATTGTACATGAGTTGCAGTAAAATATTGATCTTCTATGCTGTGAGATGACTGAATATAAAAAAACCTGCTTTGCCTTTATTACCAGTGTCGTTCATTCTTTGCCTTGCACATCTGCTTGAACACATGATGACAATGAAGGTAAAAATCAGAAAGGAGCTGCAAATCCTTTGAGCATACATATTTTTAAATGAAATCAGATTTGGTGTATTTTACAGGAAAAATAGAGCATTCACCCAGTTAGAGATACACATTCTCTCTGGGCACATTTAACCTGTGCATCTCAATGAAGCAGCTGAATACAGTTCACGAAGATCAATATATATTTTGTTGGAATAGATGAATTATTCAAGAAAGCACCACGAATTAGATATGTCCCTTGTTCCCAAATCCTTTCCTATAATGAAACAAGACTGTTAACAAAATGTGGCAGCTGTGCAGTAAGAGGTTCTAGTTGCTCTGCTGGAGCAAGTTCACTGTGTCCCAGCAGCAAAGGCACCACCACCACCTCCACTGGTCTCAAAGTCAAACATGGCTTTGTAGTTTCCCTCTTTTTGTTTCCCTCTTTTCACTGGTTAACAAATAAAGCAAAGACTACCAACACCTTAAACCCTTTCTATTAAAAAGACGGATTCTTCCAGAAGGTCAGTGAGTACAGAAGGTAAAGTTTACTCCCTGACAGCTGTTCAGGGTAGCGCTTCAAATAAGGACACATGTAGATGGAGAAATTTCTTGGCTGATAATACACCAGTTGAATCAATGCAATGCAAGAAAGTCATTGTAGTTAAATTTTAAAACACAATAAACAAACCAAACCACCACAACAAGCCCTGTAGCCAAATGGAAGGCTCTCCTTGGACAGTAATGGCATTTGCTATAGAAAGAGTCAATGGTACCAGAAGAGACTACCTGACCCATATGAGCCCAGGAGAAATATTTAAAGATCCCAAGGATATCTTGAACCATCACAGCTAGGAGCATTTCCTTTAAAAATGATCCAGCTCTTCTACAAATTAATGATTTTCTAGGGAACAAGGAGTCATAACTGTCTCTTCGGTCTTCTCTCTTAAAAAAAGGGTTCTTCAAAAGGTGTAAACTAAAATGAACCAGCACATTCAAGTATGTAAAATCAGCACCTGTCTCAGTAATTTTCACATTTTAATGAAGGAACATTCCTGCTTTAAGATGAATTCAAACAGCAAAGATGTTCAAACTAGATCTTAGCTCTTGTAAGAATTCTAATATGTGTGAAGCACCTTTCCCCCACCCTCACTGATTACCTAATCAAAAGAAATCCCTTGGTGGCTTTATCCTTTGGTAGTAATTTCACAAGATTGCCTAACATAAGAAACCCTTTTCCCTTCTGAAAATCCTCCATGAAAATTTTGCCTATCAAAAGGAATTAAAATAAACCCATGTTTCTTTTGAGACAAACCAAACTGTACCAAGTATCTTGAGCCTTGACTCCTTAATTTCACGATACTAAACAAAATCCTTGGACTTACACAAACCCCAAAAGTAGTAAGAATACATGTAGCCATACTGGGAGGTAAGAACACAACATTCAGAACAAACACCATACCTGTACTCTGTCAACGTGAACTTTCACTCCTCCAACAACTCCCTTTCTAAAGGCTGCCAACATATCTAATATTGGACTGAATCTGCTCCCTCTGAAATTGGAAAGAGAACTCCATTAATCCTGCAATTAGGCAAATACCACCCTGCAAATCATGATTTTATCTCTCTCTACCTTATATTGTCCTCACGGATGAGCACCACAAACAGGGGCCGACCATGCATCTTCCAGTACTGCTTAATGAACTGCAGGGCATTCTAGGCAAGAGGTAAAATGTTGGTTACAAACAAATCCTCCAACAACAAGACACAAGCACAATGCACCACGACACACAGGACAAGACATTGGAGGAGCTATCTTAGAACAGCAGCACTGAAACACCCAGCGGGTTAAAAGCACCGTGTCTAATCAATCACTAACAGATTTCTTAACAGATACAAGCTGCTTTTCAAGCACTGCTGTTTCATAGGACTTCTGACAATACTCCTAAGCCTGCACAACCATCATGGAGTAAGCCAAGAGACAGTGCAGGCACTGAGCTGCAGTGACCTAGGAGTGTACATGGGGATGCAGGGTTTGAACCCCAGCCACCTGCATGGGATAACCAGCTCCCCACTCTGTGCACTGGGAGAAGCTGCTCAAGCCCAGGGCACGTGGCAGGAGAGCTCTGCACTGCTGCCCACCTTACAGGCAGGCAACTTCTAATATTTGTGCAAAATCAAGGAGTATTTCTTCCAGGAAAGGCTTCTTATTTCCCCTAACACCGGTCTGGTCCCTCTTTGCAGCCAAGAACAGCCGTTTTCCCAAAGAAGCAAATGCTGATTTGCTTGCTGCCCTCCAGCATTGCCAATCACCTCTGGGGCAGTGTTTTGGTCAGACAGAGATGCTCTCTGGAACTCACACTGGGCTGTCAGGATATTCATCTTAATACACTCTCCAACTGCAGGTTTATTTTTGCATTACAAGAATACACACTAGAGAGTGTTCCCCCTTCAGTCTTCTCTTTTATCAGACTTCAGTTTATTCTTCTACAGCCTCTGTTTTTGCCAGTTTCTCACAGGAGAAGTTACAAATACCTTAATGTCATCAATCAGCATCATAACATCCTGAGACATGTAGAAATCACTGAGATCAAAAATGATGGAGTAGCAAACCACAGTCTTCCCCAGTATTCGATAGATCTGTTGGGAGAGAAAACTGCCATTCATCTTTTCTCGAATATTTGAAGCACTGAAGTAGCTGAAAATGAAAATTCATTTTGAAACTATCAAAGTAATAATCACTGTAGAAGAGCTGTGCTAAAAAAAAAAATAAGATAAACCCTATATATATAATTTTAGGCAGTCTGGGTTTTATCAGGTGTGCAGGTCTACATTTGATTTCAGTTAAAGCTGTTCCCTTCATCCCCAGTCAGCCAAGTATTACTTAGCACATTCATAATAGCCAAATACAGGGACTTAAAAGTAAGGTAGAAGCATAAAATAAAATTCCATTTCAAGTCTGTCTAAAATAATTCAGAGACTAACTCAATGTTTATCTAAAATATATATCAATAACAGGAATATAAACATTTCCTGAAACAACCTTTGACGTTCCAAGGCATCCTATAGGTCTGTCTGGTCTTCCAGATAATCCCAATTTTTCATTGACTCCCAAATGGAAGTAAGCCTGTGAGAGAGAATCATGGAAACTGATGAAAATCTACATACCAGCTTTTCTTATGCTCCTGCCACATCTCACAAAGACAACTGTGCATTCTGCTTTGATTAGAAAATGATTCATAAAATGTGGTTGTTATTTCTATTCATTTGGGGGAGGGGGGTTAACATGTTGTTTCCTATATTAGGTCTTCCTTTTACCTTCTTGCTCCTATTACTTTTCTAATCTATATAATTAAAATACATTTTAATTTTTCAAATTGCTTATTGATATAATTTTTTAAAGGATCATTTGCATTAATTGTCTGGCCAATTTTGCCTTCTGTAATGCTTTTCCAGTGTGGATACAAAGGTAAAAGAGTAAAACAGGAACTCTTAAAGATCTTTATTCTAATTTTAGTAAAAGCCTGCAAAATTAATGCATCAACAACACAAGCAAGAGGGAATTATCTCATTATTCACACCCTGATTGTTATTTATGTCTGCCTAGTATTACTTCAACTGATACAATTTTGTAAGACCTGCATATGAAAAAATAATCTTCATTTATTACAGTATATGAGAATAAAACCATAAGAAAACAACTAAGCTGTGAGCAAACAGTATAAACATATCAGTTAGAACTGACTGAAAGGTGTAATTTTCCCTTCTTTGGGCTGTTTGAGAAAAGGAACCCACCATTACTAGAGAATACTCAGAATTCTGAACATTTTCCTAAGTTCAATCTTTCTTTATGTTGTAGGAAGATAATTCAGAAGCAAATGAAAGCCAACACTTGAACAAACATTACACTCAATAGCTTTTTATTGCTGTCAGCTTGGGGCCTTCCTGATCTTGCCTATGTTTCTGCATTAATACCAAAAACTATTTAAAAGAGAAAATAGAATTACCTCCATGACTTGTTCACCCCGACTAAGTAACCATATTCAAGTGGGAAAGAAATGGAGCCATCAGAACACTAACAGCTTTAAATAACCCATCTCTGCAGAAACCCCCAAACACTGTTGAACCTCTGCAGGAAATAATGGACACTAAAAGAAAGGCAGCAGACATGACAATTTAACACTAAAAGGACCTTCATTTTGCTCGAATGAAACCCAGAAAATGCTTTCTTAACAAAGCCAGAACTCCACTGGCAGGGTAAGATTGTCTCTTCCCTCGAAGACTCTCTCCAGCCTCGCACTGACACCCAGGCTCCCAAAGCAGTTTTGTCTTAGCAATAATTGTCCATCCTGACCTGTTACAATCCCAGTGCCTGTTCAGATTCAGCACCAGAGCACTGAACAGGGTCATGTTTCATGCAAGCCCAGCTGCTTCAGGCAGGTGGGGTTTTCTTATTCAAATGCCCTTCGATTCTGAATTATTAAAGCTGCTAATAGCAAGAAATAGCTGTGAAAGCAGACTGGACTGTTGGGTTGATTTATGAGCACGAACCAAACTACAGTGGTCCTGCACACCATCTGTTTCTGTGTTCCCTTTTCCCTTATCTATGCCTCCAGAACATTCTGCTCCTCTCCTGTGCTACACTGACAATGCAGATGTATTCCATGTATCTTATCCCATTTTCTTGTTTCCTTTTCTTTCTCTTTTCATTTCACCACTGTTCAAAAAAGGTAGATAACAAGCTTGGGGAGATACAAGTCTTAACAGCTTGATATAAATTCTTATTTTTACAAGGGAAATGTACAGTCAGATAAATAATCTTAAATACAAAATTCCTTACTTTGACAAGTTCTTTTTGAGCCCATATCTGAATTGGTTCCACCTGCTGGGGGGTCTGAGTTTGGATTCCATAAGTGTTCAGAAAAACTTGTAGGCTACAAATGAAATAAGGACAAATTTAAGCACAGAATAGTCTTAGTTTTAACAATTATCTTGGCAGGAGATACACAATAGCAGTATTTTATTCTATACCATTTAAGATATCTATTGTACAACTCTTCCTTACCATATACATTCTTAATAAAAGTCAATACATACCGCTGACTTTCTGCTATGAGGGCCACATGTACCACCAAATCATTTTCTAAAGGACCCTAGAAAATAATGGAAAAAATATTATTAGCATTGCTAACTAAAGATTTTGTTCAGTACAGACAGGGACAATGGCTGTTTAAACAATTCACAACCATGACAGACATCACTTTTGTATTGCTTTTTCTCACAGCATGAATAAATTGAAAGAGCAACACAGCACTAAAACTTGTAAATCTCAATCTATGGGAAGACAGTCCTATCAATATTCTGCAAGATGCATTTTGGAGAATCATTAATAAACAGATTTCTGGTAATCATTCCACTGTTTGGACTAGTTTGGGTTTTTTTTAATTAAAAAGAACCATATAGGGAACACATTTCATACAAAAATTTAGAACTTATCCAATCAAGGTATCCCCTATATGCCTGATACAACCTAATGTTTTGATACACATTGTTGTAATGAGTGAGATAATTCAGCTTTTTGGGTAAGTAATAAAATTCACTTAGAAATAATGACCTGGTGATTTCAAGCCTTTACTCTGAAAAATTGTGCTCAGACAGGTAGAGTTTACAGTTACATCAAAGATATATCTTACAGGAGATAACTGCATTTCCTTGCACTGTTTATTACACAGGTACTTTATGTCTGAAACAAATAGTAGTATTTTACATCAGGAAACTATGCAACTAGGAGTGAATTCAGCGCGCTGGGTGGAAACACTGACTCAACTCCCTGGGTCTTGGCATGGCAATTCACCTTTCTTGTCACTGGCAGAGCCCTATGAGCTAAAAAATGACATGTCCGAGTTAGTCCTTGTTCTTTTCTCCTCTGGTATTTGAGGACTAAAATCCACAGAACTAACAGCAGCTCAAACTGTCATTGCTCAAATGCTTTCTGTCTACTTGTGCCTAGAAACTACCAGAACACAAATAACAGAAGTTCAACACATTCTGTATCAACTGTATAAAAAGATATTTGCTGTGACAATAGAGAACAGATACACTGCTTTGGAGCAAAAAGCTCAGTCAATGCTTGCTTGCTCAGGCATCTGTGAGCCTTGATACTGAGTTAGATCTTGGGGATTTGCAGAAGAAGTTCTTGGGAACATTTTCCCAAAGTCTGTCAGCACTCCACCTCCCCTACAAATGGTGGACTTTTAGCCACGTGCTGGAAGTTTGTGATGGAAGTATGTGCACAAAGAGACCAGATGAAGAAGGCAGAAGTTCAGGTGACATTAAAAGATCTTCCTGCTCAGAGTAAGGTCATCGTGCCATCAGTTGCGTTTGTACAAACAGTAGGAAAACTCAAACCAATTTTTACTATAATCATTGTTTATCAAACAAAAAGCAAAAAAGCAAAGGCCCCCCCACCTAAAACTGAGTGAGCCCCTCCAGGATGTACTGGTTTACAGACAGCCTGTGATCTCACCTGGGGAGTGGGCTGCAAGTAGACTCCATTATTACCCTGTTGGTGATGAACTCAGCGGGACTGCGTAGCCACAGACTGTAAGCTGTCCATAGATCCATGTATTCCATGCCACCAGCAAGGCAGAGCCCTCTCCAATGCCAGCACTAACTCCTCTCACACACAGCCCAACCCAAGGACATGGGTCATGCAGAGCAGTCCCTAAGTGGTGGTTCTAACGTGGGCCAAAACTGCACAAACACAGCACGACTGGCACAACACAAATCCTGTGTCACAAATGGCTAGACCTTTAGAAACATTGTGGGAAAATGGAACTTTGATTGCTGTACAGCTACAGGATTGCTGCAACATGAAACCAAGTTACTTTCACTGTCATTTGACATGTCACAGCCTAGAGAATGAAAAGGAGTGGCCTAGAGAAACACAGATCAACATAATTGATGCAACACGCAAACCATGCCATCCTTTTCAACGATTTTATTTTAAAAAAGATAAGTGAGGAGGCATTAAACTCCTAAATATTTCACTAAGTAAATCCTGTTGTTTTTAAAAGTTCCATTTTAATGTGTTTGCCTTCACATCTGTCTAATAAGGCCAACTCAGGTATTGTTCACACAACATCAATCACCAGGGCACCACAAGAGACCCCCCCTGCCCAGCTCACCCTTCTGCCTTCCACTGCCCCATTGCATAGAGGGCAGAAGGGGCTGTTCAATGATATTCTGCACGCTGTGTGAATGATAAATATACCTCTGAAGGCCAGATAAAGTACTGATCAGTTGTTCTTCCACTCCAAAAAGGAGAATAAAAAGAAAAAGTAGTTTTTAACAAGGTTATAAACCATCAGAGGTAGGACAAAGGGAAAAATCCTTGACTCCATCGCTGGCACAAGCAGAGAAAGCAGCTCAGTATCAGTATCAGTCTTCGCTGCACTCTCGCTGGACAGATGTTATCACTATATGCCTCTCTGCTCACACTGCCAGGAAATCTCAGAACCCTGAAAACAATCCATTCATTGTGAGCAGGTGAAAAAGCGGGAACAATACCCAAGAACACCGATGGAAACGGTGCCCACTGGGCTTTCCAAGCCTGTGGAGCAGGGCGAGGCAGACAGAAATAGCACCCAACAGCAGACATTGTACCTGACCCAAGTGACCCGCCTTGCTGGCCCTGAACTGCAAGCCCCTTGTCACAGAGCACATCTGCCCTGGCAGCAGCTGGGCCTGCTGGCACTGTGTGGCCATTGTACTGACCCCCACAGCCTGCACACTCGTGGGCCTCAAACTCCACAGCAGCACTGGACAAATTCAGAGCTCTGTTAGCTGTGAGAGACAATCGTATTAACAGGAATGAAAGCACAAACAGGTTTATAATTAACATGACAAAACAAATCATCCAATATGGTACATCTCTCTAAACCGTGCAAATTAGACATGTTCCAACCCTGAGAATAACTCAGGGAGCTGGAAAATCTTAAAACGTCTCAGTCTACCTCCAATTAATAATTTTAGTTCCTTCTTTAGACACTATCTATTTCACTGAAAATGGAAAAAAACCCAAGCAGTCTGTTATTTTGACTATTTTCTTTCCAATTCTCTTCATCATTAGGCATTAACCTTAATTCACAGTAACTGAAATGAAGTCCTCACAAATGACTGCCAAGCCTACACAACAAAACACTGAAAGAATACAATTAATTAATTGTAACCCTAAACACATATTTCAACATAACCCAGCAGATAATTAGTCTTACTGTGACAAGTTAGTAAGATCAGGATTTTTTGTTAAATGTGAAATTAAATATAAGACAGCAATAAATCAGCTTCCACATGTGCCAGTAAAACACAAAACAAACCCAGAAAATCCCCACCCTCCCTGATTTCCCAAATGTTGTTGTTACCATCCAGGCCCCCTTCTACACTGCACTGCCCAAAACAGAATGCACCAACCAAAACTGTGGTATAATCTCTCCTGAATACAGAGACAGTCAAAAGGAATAACAAAATAAGCTATTCTGAAGAATCCAGTTCTAAAAAGTCATCCTCACTGAACTGACACTCCCTGCACTACCTTTTTTCACTAAAGAAAGTGGTGTCTGGAGGCTTCCATTTCCTTTTAGCTCAGGAGTGGGATCTAACCTGACAGAGGAGAACCTGTCCCTGCTCTGGGGCTTCGCTGTGCTTTGGCACAGACTCAAACCAGCAAGGAGAGCCCTGCTCCAGCAGCACACTGGCAGTGCCCCAAGAGGGAACATATGGGCACAGCTTCCTCCAAGGGAAAAGAACCTTTCTGGGCATTAAATTAGGAGAGAAAACATTTCCTTCGAACTATAAACAGACAAAATTAGTATTTTACTATTAGCAGCCATTAAGTCTTCACTCTTCTGCTCATTTCCTTCCACAGTTTTCTCCAAGCAATGAGATTGCCCTCTGATCGGATTTTCTGGGCTCAGCAATGCATTCACAGCTGTAATTATATAGAGTTATAGAGAGTTTTCACAGCACTTTTGCCTTTGCAGGTCTGTATTACCTTCCTTTCCTTTAACTAATTCCAGAATATTCTTCAATGGGGCTTCAAAACTTTCAGACTAAGGTTGGAACATTTCAAACAGTTTCCATTGCTTGCTTAAATCTACACTTTTATGGGGGTATCAGACATTTTTGTAGTGGCAACAAAACCACAAATAAAGTAAATTAATCACATTTTTCAATGGCAAGCGCTCATAAAGTTTATAGGCAATGCAATCAAAGTATGAAAATATGACTACATGGAAAACACATTTCTCTAAGAAATATTTTCTCAGCACAGGGCTTCAAATAAAAATTAAAAAAACCTTTTTGGTGCATCACCTTCCAAAACACTGTATTTCAATAGAATTTATACACACAGGCATCTGAAATTTTTACATCTTCTCGTTTATTGCTTACACAAATGAAATTTAATAGAAGTGCAAATACTTTTCTGTCCAATTTAATTGAATAATTCTTTAGCTACATGGAAAAGAGAAGCCATCACGAAAGAGAAGAAACTCCTTTGGATTTCTGAAGACATAATTAAGATGTCCTGTGCTCTCATATTCTATGGTATTTTCAGTCATTTTCCTTGCACTTTCAGGCAAATACTCGATACTGATTTTGCATAAATTTGCTCGATTAGATAAAATGGCATAATCAAATATTAAGACAAACTGTTTGAGCAAATCTAAAATGTGGATGAAAAAGTCCAACTCAAGACTCTCAGCTGGAGCTTAAAGTCTGCTGCCTTTAAACCTTTGCTCATATAAAGCACATCTCACAATGGCACTGTGCTCATCTGCCCTCCATTCTGCAGCCTTCTCCTAATGATGACTCTCTTGACTGACATCTGTAGCAACACATCTTGCCCTGATACAAACGTAATAGCAACCCCCCCCAAATACTGCAGCGCCTGTTTGAGCACAAACAATCCCAAAGACGTTCCACAACCCCCTGGCTGGTGCTGCAGGGACGTGACCCACCCTGGTCACCATTTCTACAGTGCTGCTCAGAGGCTGCACTGGCAAAGGCCTGAGCCCACAGCTTGGTTTCCCACTCATTCAGAAGGGCATCCCTTCATTCTAACCCCCACTGGGAAGCACATGCACAATCTGGGATGGTTTTATCATCTACATATCAAAGAAACACAGGCACAGTCATCTATTGCTCGGAAGAACAGGGGTATAAGCATGCTTAGACAAGCCCAGAATTTCCTTCCTTCTTCATACAGTACTTGTAGATGAAGCAAAATATCAAAATGGAGCTGGTTATTTTCAAGGCATTCAACATTGTTGACTTTTAAAGTCCCTATTTTATTGCTGAGTTTTACTGGGTAGCTGCATGTTACTAAGTAAGTTCTTTATTGACTCACAAAGCAGCCACCAAGGAGTAAGTTGTAAGAAAATAAATTATCATTGTATTATTTATTTTCACTTTTGGAAGCTCTTAGGGCAGAGGACTCTTCTCTCTGAAGATGTGGAAGTTCCCTATCATATACTGGGTGCCCCAAAGAGTAGTAAAAATGCTTTTCTATTAAAACATTTCCTGATGAGTCATGCAGAGTCTGTTTATTCTTGCTATCCTACCTACTACAGATTTGAATTACCCTGTTTCAAGCAATCTCCATCCCTGGTCACTCATTCCTGCTGTGCATGTAATCCAAATCCAGGAGAACAGGGAATCACAGAATCATTAAGGCTGGAAAGAACCTTTACAATCATGGAGTGCAACCATTAACCCACCACCAAAACCTGCCCCCAAGTGCCACATCTGCAGGGCTCTTAAATACCTCCAGGGATGGGGTCTCAGCCCCTCAGCCTTGTAGCTCTTAGGAGCTTCAAATACAAAAAATATGAATACAGTGAAGCTGAAATTACTCTGAAGGAATAAAAAAAAATAAGTAAATCAAGCTCATTCTTGCCTTCCTGACATAACTTATAACTCAAAGAAACATACCTATCTATTAGCAACTATTTAAACTTTCATTTGCTGTAACATTTTGACTGCATCACTTAATTTGAAGGCAAACATGCATCGCTGCCCCCAAACACAGATGTTACAACGTTCCTTTTAAAAGCAATCCTCCCTCGAGTCAGAAAATGCACATACATGGAATATTTTCCTTGCACTTTAACTGCAATATTAGAGACTGTATATATATAACAAGCCTGTGCTTACCTGATTGGAAAATCTCATGCTGACGTTGCGCTGGTCTTCGGGAGCCACGTACCGACCGATGGGGTCAAGGTCCTTAGGACTTATTAGTTTGTCAGCTGAAAGTAAAGGATAATAAAAACACAGAATGACTTGAGTACCTTCTGCAGCTTTTGTGAAGAAGGCACGGAAACTTATTTGATGGAGGTGATTCTGCTGGTATAAACTTTGTTTTGGATTAATGACTTTGAGAGAAAAAGGATATTCTGCAAAATTAAAATTCATTTTAAAACAAATCACTCCAGCCTAATTATAATATTGTAGTTTATAAATACAATCCTTTAGTTGCTCATAGAGATGTATTAAGAGATTATATGCAGACAACAGACTCCACAACATACAAGTCAAGTAAAAATCCCTAAATTCAAAATTATGGAATTATTCTACAGCTTTAACTTTAAAGCAATGACCATCAAAAACTGTTTAGCTTTGAAGAAAAGCAGACAGCCTCTACCTCAAGGTAATCACACGACTTTTATCCACAAAGGGACAAGAGATATCAAAGATACCTCTCAATATGGTATCTCAGGAAGAAATGGTAAAAAGCCCTAATTAAATATATTTGAAAGCTAGCAATTTCTACATGGAATTTTTTACATGGGGAAAAAAAAAAAAACCCAAACCAGCGCTGCCCTGGCAAGAATGTTTCTGAACACTGCACCACGGAGTAAATGAAGACAGCAGTTTATAAACTCAAAATATGTGCTGACTGAAGCTTCCCAGTGTTAGGAAAGAACAGAGTAGGGGTCATGATCCACGGACAAAAAAAGAAAAAAAAGCTACATTATAAAAAAATCACCATGGACAAATGTCTAATATACTGACACAGGAGGCACCAAACCATGTTTAAAGAAACCAGTCACCTGAGCTCCAGCCCACACGGAATTCTTACACTGGCTAAAGGAATGGAAGTTACTTGAATTATGTGTAGTGCAGCTGCTGCAATAAAATTGATTAATCCAATGATTTCAAGATCAATGGGCTCTGCCTCACAGTCCTTAAAAGCAACAGTGGTTTCCAGGATACATATTCTATTCTTGATGGTTTTACATTGATTTACATTGCACAGTAATTACAATATATAGTCAGAATAATTCACATTTAAAAGAACTACATCAACAGGCTAATATAAAATTTAACTTTCACCATTCACAATTTTATGTAAAATAGAATCTCAGCAAATACTCCTCACCATTATCACAAATACAAGTGTGTCAGTATGCAAGAGCAGATATTTCTTTTTAGCTCAGTATCTGCATCAGCAGCAGCTGACAACATTTAATCCATTCTGTCTACACCCTAAAAAATATTGTTAAAACTCTTCACTTAGTTCTAGGCAGTGCTGAATCCACAGAACAAGACAAAAAAATTGTCAGGAAAAGCAAAGGAAAGGTAGGAGAACTACTAATTGAAAGACTGAACGAATTTTCAGTTGCATGGAACAGCTGAATACTTGGCATTCCTTTCTTGCTCCAAAATGGGGGCCTTTATCTTACAGGTTCTACAAACCTCCTCCTCCCAGGCAAGGAGGAAATTCTATGAAAGCCACCATCACTACCTGCAAAGCACATACTTTTTTCTTCCCAAACCTTCTTTCCAGTTGCACAAACACGTGGTGCCCTCCCACAGTGACAGGCAGACAGCGTCACTTCAGAGGGTTTATAAGCAAACAAGCACAGCAACACTTTCACCAAGTTATTCCAGGAGGTTTGCACCCAGAAAGGGGCAAAATTAAATGCATCAGTTATAAATTAGGAAGAATAAATGGAGTTCCTGATACAACAACCATTGGTGAACAGACTTTGCAGTAATATCTCCAGACTCTATTTGCAAGGACTGTGAAAGGAAAAAAAACTTTGAAATTTTGAATATTAAAAAAAAAAAAAAGAGGGTGAATGAAAAGTAGTGAATACAGTGGAGAGAAAGTTTTAAAACAATAAAGAAAAGCTACTAATGACAACAGTTACTAATGACAACAAAAAAAGCAGTGTGTAAGAATGTTCAGCAAAGAACTGAAACACAAGAATGTGATGTTACACAAGCAACATTTAGCAAGCTATAAATACAATTTATTTAACCAGCATGCTGCAGGTACAGAAACACACAAATACTAGTACAAGAACAATACTAGCAGAATTACTACAATATTCCTACACACACACACTTGATTATTTGGCTAATATTCTTTGAGGTTAAATTATTTTTTTCTAATTAACAGTGAGATTGCCTGCATTTACTTTAAAGTGTTGGCTAAAAAAGGAATTATGCAAGGAATACAGTGAAACCAAACAGGTGGAGCACCAGGCAGACTCTGTCCCTCCCTGCCCAAAGAACACCCACTTCCCCTGGCAAGTCTTGAATTTTTAGACTCCCCTGCAGTGTTTCTCATTTTTGCCACCAACAGCCTGTTTCCCCCTACAGTGTTCACAGAAAAGGGTTTCTAGAACTCAGTCTACAGATTACCAGGTAAATGCTGATCATGTGAAAATAAACTGATATATCTTGCTTCTAAAAAAACTAAGGAAAAACCCCAACTGTGAAGATTTTTCTGGCTTAAGTACTCTTTTTGCATTAGTCTTTAATAAAATCATTTCAAGTGAGACCAAGGGCTCATTTATGACTGAAATTCACCATAACAATCTTCAGTGGTCAAACTTTAAAAAAGAAGAAACTAGATGAGCAATTGAAGGTGCATTTCAAAGAGTAAAAATAACACAGGCTGAATAAATCATTAACTTTCTCCGAGACTGCAGCTACTCACAGTTTAAACTTTTCTTGCTTTAAGCAGTAAATAATTTGAATTAAATGTATAAATCACTTACAGCCATCACTGCACAGGTGCAGCTGATATAGTTAATCCAGAAAGCCTCACATGAATATATTGAGTCATGAAGAAAAGCAAATAAGACGGAAAGCCAGGAAAAGAAACAAAAAAATAAATCTATCACATTTAAAAGATTTCCAGTTGCATAAAAATAAAAGACTAAAAAGCAATTTTGGCCTATCATGTAAGTACCACAGCCAAGGACACACATGACACTCAGTGCATTCAAAACTCAAGCCAACGTGTTTGTTCAGGTTCCAGAAAACGCCGATGAAGCGAAGGCAACACCCAGGAAGACCCTCTGAGCTCTCACCCAGGAGCTTGGCAATGATGAACATGGCCTGGCCCCACAGGAACAGCTTCCCATCCCGGCCACTGTTGCTGGGGAAGCGCTTCTGGCTCCCAGGGCTCCTCTTCTCCAGCTCAACAAAGTCAGCGGGCACGTAGTAATACTTGGGCACCACAGGGCAGCCTGCAGGCGGCAAGGGCTACAGTGAGTGTCACTGCCTCGTTATTGCATGGCAGGTTCCTACTAAAGCAGATCTAAAATGGCAAAAATGACAGCCCACTAACAACTGAACTGCACAGAGATGGATGCCATTCACTGTCATCTCTCAAAACCAAAGCAGTGCAGGGAACCCAAGGCAATGCTGAACTGCTTCATGTTCCACCAACCTTTGGCTCAGAATCTCTTCCCAGAACACTCAGAGGGTTTTGGCCCACACTTAACACGTGCTCAGTATCAGACAACTTCTTAAAACTAAAATCCTGGTCAAAACCAGTCAGCTTGGGTTTGCATGCTTTTATTAATGAAATCTTTAAAACCAGCACTCAAATTTGGAAACATCAGAAACCAAAATGGCACAACTTCTTCACTGGAGGACAGAGTATCTTCTGTCGAGAATTAAGCCACAGGTATTGCTGGTCACTGCAGATCAATAACCTTTATTTCAACACTTTTTAAGTGGAATGGAATTTAGAAATATAATTACAAATGGCTGACTTAATTATATGACATAGAAAACAAATTAATATGCTTCCTGCAAAATTAATTTTCACCTTAATATTGCTTTACTTTTGAATTTATTTGGATAAAGAACAGGGGATAAACAGAATAAAGTTGCAGTGTCTGACTGTTTGCTTAGACACAAAACTGGCTGGCAAGAAGCAGATTAAAAAAATGGAAAAACAAGAGTTATTAAAGAAAAGATATTCAAATGAGTGAGGTATCAAAACACACCCAGAAAGTTTAAGATGTAATATTTGTGATGACATTCAACAAAGGGAACCACATGATTAATTTAGAGTCCATGAAACCTCACTTACTCATTAATAATCAGAAAAAAGAAACGATCAGCAAGATCAGGAAATTTGCCACATAATGAAAACTTGGTAAGGAAATCTTTTTCTTATAGAAACTAGTTCACTTCAGCAAGTTTAAAGGACAGATCAGACTAAAATGTTCTGTATCTACCTGTAACTGTTGCACAGATGTAAGAACAGGTGACTAAAATGCCAAGCGTTAAAACTGAATTGTCAGTGTATTGAAGCTTGTTCTGTTCTCGGGCCATTTCTTTCCCTCCCACTCAAACTTATGGTCTTTTTCTCTTTTTTTGCCTGAATTCTGGATGGATCTGCCTGTAGGCCATCACTAGCCTTGTCTGGAGTGCCACAAAAGTTCTGGAGTGCAGTTTAAATAAGAGAACATTTATATTAAAATGATTATGCTGCCACTTTCCCTGCTCTAAGCTACAAACAATTTCTTATGCATATACCAAATTATTTTTTAAATCTTGTGAAATTAAATGACAATGAAAGATGAGAGCAATTCTCAACTGTCTCCAGGTGGAACATTGCAACAATCTGACTGTTGGCAGTTCATATTTGCCTGGCAAGTCAAAGTGAACAATGGAAATTGTAAACAATGAAGCACAGGCAAAGAAGGGCAGGAGTGAGTGGGTACAGCATAAATCTTATATCAGTATCAGCAGCATTTTTCCAGACAAATTATTATTATTCCTTTTGTTATCCCTCTTTATGATGCAATGTAGCTACATAAAAGAGATTAGTTCAGTATCAGTATTAAGCCATGGGGAAACATATTGATATTATTACTTCTCCTTTGCTCAGACCACAATACACATTAATAGCAAAGTCAGCATTTTAATTATCTCAGATCAATAAAAAGCTACAAGTGTTTCAGAAGGATGATTTCCAGACAATACCTTCAGATGTATGTTGAAGCAAAGGGTCCAGAAGATCCTGATATTCTTTTACTTGTGCAGTATTTCCTTTAAAAACACCTGAAAACAACCAAACAATAACTAATTTAATGGAAGAAATATTTTTTCCATAAAAGAACAAAAAAATCCCACGCTTCTTTTTCAAATCTAAATATTTTTTTCAAACTATTTAGTGCCTACACAAAATTAAAAGACTAAACTGCAGAGCCTCACTTAGTGCCCAGGGCTCATGAACCCAGCTCACTGTAAATAACTTCCCTATCTGCATGAAGGAAACCTGTGGATTTGGAGATATTTGCAGAAAATCTACTAACAGAACTGGTCTGTTTGCTCAGAGTGTGGTCCAGGAAAAAAGGACAAAAGCAGTACAGGTAAAGTATTTTTTACTCTTTTTTGCATACAAGAGTAAAATGCTTTTGAAATTCTTGTGCTAACTTCAGTTAAAGATCACTATCTTTTTGTGATTCTGAAAAAGTCAGTGCCTTTCTCCTCAGTTTTGGGCCTCACTCTTTGAAACGCATCAAGCTCTCCTTTAGAAATACCAATTGTGAAACCTTATTGTATCTTCAAACACAATATTTTAATCTGTGGGTGCCCACAGAGCAGTTAAGGCAGACAGCAGATTTCTGTGCTCCTCACTGTCTTTATCTGAAAACTATTCAACATAAAGGGGAAAAAAAAAAGGGAAAAGAAAAAAAAGATGGCCAGATTTTAATTCATTACAAATCTTTTTGACAACTGCACCCCTCCTCATTTTCCTATTCAGACTTCTGTTCTATGGAAGTTTTATCTTCCATCCTAAATCATCCCCTGAAGTTCTCTGGTGTGCATCCCACCCTCAAGACAAGGTCCAGCTAGTGGTGGTTTTGCTGCAGTTGTGACTTTTTGTCTGGTTTTTCATTCAATCAGACTGACTGTGAAGATTGACGCTTTTAAAACACCCTCAATCAAGTTATATTCTAAGAACAGGTCACATTAAAAATGATGAAATTAAGGGGATTAGGGTGCTTGGGGTTTTTTTAATCTGGGAGGCAGATCTCTCAATCAGGTATTTACTGTCACTGAATTATGGTTTATTTTGGCAGGACAGGAAAATTGTGTCTTTCCTCTCTAATGCCTTTGAAGAGCAGGAATGCAAAGCTACACTTACCATCAATTATCATGAAAATAAAAAACAGAGGGAATTCACACTCAATGCCATCAAAAAGCTGGAAAGAAGAAAAATTTAGACATTTCATCATTTTTATTGAAGGAAACATATCTGAATAATTCTGCTGAATAATTTCCAAGCAACAAAAGTCAAACATAAATGCAAAAACATTTTAGTATGTCAGTTTTTCATAGAGGTTTCCACTTCTTAAATCTATGGGCACTCTAACTGTGCCTTTACATCTGCTGTGACTCATTCTCAAGCGGAATATTTAAATAATCTACGTTTTGTTTTTCAGAGAAAATATGGGGGGGAAAAAAGAAATAAATTTTCATTTAGATAACCTTTACTGATAAATCTTGTGATCAAAAGCAAAACTGTTTTCTATACACTCAGACTGTAGTCAGCTGTGAAATTAAATGAAATGATAAATAATTTCCTTATTTGTTATGTGAAATCAACTGTACCCTAAATGTAAATGAAAGAACATTCATTACAAAACAAACCAATGAGTCACTTGCTGACTTAGCAAGCTCTGAAAACTGCACATGCAAATGACAAAAGGCATCCCCTTCCCTTGAAGCAATTAGGAACCAATTCAGATTACAGGTACTGTAGGGGGTGCCTTTGCTTTGCTTTCTTTTGGGGTTTGGGAGCATTTAGTTTGCTTTGGGGGTTTGCTTTCTTTCCTAAGTACTGCGTGAGCCCTTTGGCAAGCCCCAGTGTGCCCCCAGGGTGAGAGGCCAAGCACCCCTGCCTGGGCAGGGAGCCTGCGTGTGCCTCACCTTGATCTCTGCGGGTTTGTAGTAGCGCCGAGCCTTGTCCTCCAGGGCCGTCCTGTACCCGTCTCTGAGAAACCTTTTGAAGCCGTACCTGCCCTTCAGCTTGCGAATGATCTTATCCAGAGTCTGCCCGAACAACACCTCGTCATCCAAAGCAAAGGCAGGGTAGCTCAGGCAGGGCAGAAGGGCCGCGTCAGTGTTCTGCACCAGGGAGGGCACACAGGGGACGGGACACATTGAATTGGGACACGTTGTTATGCCAGGCACAAACAAACTCTGTTTCACTGCCCAAGTGGAATACACATTTGGAACATTAGCTTATCAGAATCACAGTATTAATCTAGGAAAAGAGGGGGCAAAGTAAGACTTCTAAAGAGGTGTGAGGGTAAACTACAAGCCAAATATCCACATCTAGGATTTAAAAGAGAACTTCTTTGACTCAGAATCTGACCTGGTTTACAGGTGATGATGTGCAGGCATAAGGGAAAACATTCTAAAACTTTGTGTTCTGTTGGTTTTTCCTACTATATCCTCCAGGTTATTCCTGGAGGAAACACAAACATTTGGGTATTGCATGCTCCAAAAGAATCACAAATATTTTCTAAAGGTGCAGTGCTAAGTATCTATAATTATCATTTCTGAACAGCTTTTTCAGGAATAGTCTTCAGGTGCTGCAGTAAACAAGCCTATCTGATTTATAATTATGAAAAAGAGGGAACAATTCCAGGAAAAGATATGAGCAACCTTCCCAAGAACCACATGCATCTATTATAAATTAAAAGCACAGGAACAAGTACTAACCAGTGCATCACCACCACAGGTAAGCTTACAGAAACACAAAAGGGTATTCTTTCCTGCTCATACATTCAAGAGATTCAGCTGTTTAGAATAACATGTTTTCGCCAATATGACTGACATGAACCCAGAAAAGGAAGAAAAGGACACAAAGATTCCTCTCATGGGACGAATAAGTTATGAAATCAGCTTCTGCTGGAATTTTTCTAGTCTCCAGCAAACAACAAACAGCAGAAGTGATAAAAGACCATTTAACTATAAAAAAGTAGCTGACAGTGCCTTTTATTTTAATTATCCAGCATTACAACTCTGCTATAATTCTTATGCACAATAAGTAAACTATTAATGCTGAAGATTAATAGTCTGTTTCATGAACAAAAATGCTGTTATATCCCTAAACAAACAACAAAGCAGAACTCTATTAACACTCATTTCAAATTACATTTCAAATTTACCTTTGATGGTAGTACTGAAACAGATCCTTTTTGAACTAATCTATACCTCTGTTTGGGATTTACTCACTGAGGAAATACATTTGTAACGGTCGCTTATAATAACAAGAAATTGTCCATATTCAGCAATTTCTGATAAGCCAACCTTAAAGGCTTTTTTTCCTAGACAAAAGAAAGAATTAAATCTAAAACAAAGTGTTTCAGAAGCGCAGGCATGGAGCATATAGTGGAAACCAGGCCAAAAGAAAAACAATCACCAAGACTGCAAAGCTCACTTATTTTATTTCAAAACTGTTGAAAGCTACCAAGATGCTACCATTGCAACCTAAGTATTTACAAAATACAGAACACCACTGTAATTCCACTTCAGGAAAACAACTACATGACTTTGATACTTAGGAAGAAAAAATTTCACATCTTCCCAGCAATTTCCCATCTTTATCAAGCAGAACATAAGGGCCATCATGCAACTAAGAATTTGTCTCCATTTATTTTCTCCACAGTCTGTCGAGGTGCATTTTATTTAATTACTTACATGAGACCTTGACTCTCGGGGCAGCAAGGAACACAGAGTCTGTCTGTTTCGATTATGGGCATCGAAATCCACAAATATCACGGACCAAGAGCAGCCCTGTAAACACAACAGTACATTTTTCAAGGGAAGGAGTTTAGCATATCCTGCTAAAACCAATTGCTCTGTGTTTTATGTAGGTTATGTTGTCATAGTCTGGGAGCTGGTAGTTTTAATCAGAAAATATAACAACATCAAGTTGAAAATAATTTGGATTTTTATATATAGTCAAGTATAGTCAAAATTAGATTCTTTTATCTAACACTGAATATTAATTATATGACTCACTCAAGCTATTAACCCTTCCACTAATTCTTGGAAAATAACTGTATTTAAGGACAAACAAAAAGAGCAGTTGTCCTTCCCCGTGACTGCAGGAAATGCTCCAAATAGTGATGGTGAGTATTTCATTACCAGTCAGTTAGAACACACTAATTGGATATTCAGCAGAGGTGCTGCTTTTGGAAAGGGAAATGAAAATGATCTGCTTTTCATTTATTGTAAGGTCTGTGTTATCAACATCTAGTCCTTAAAAGATCTATTTCCTAATAACGTTCTGTCATTTTACACTGTATCTGTCTGTCATCTTTCTGATACTTCCTGAAACACTCAGAAAAAGTCCTATATCTGAGATACTGTTTCAACATAATCAACAGCATTTAGAACTATCACCAGTAGGAAGACACAATCAATGCAAACTCATTCCATTATGGGCATAAACACCAGCCCATGAGTTTCCTTAAACCCACCACATTTCTCCTAAAGAGCAGTCAGTTTGTTTGGTGCACTCCTCTCCTAGGGAGGCTGTTCCAGAATCCACCCTTTTTAATCACTAAACGCTTCCATTTCCAACCCAGTTTCTCCCTAGGTGGTTGGCCACCCTTCTTTGGGTGCCAGTACCACCACCCAGAGTTGCCTTTCCAGAGGGTTTCCTCTTACTCTTTAGCTGCACTCTAATTACACATACTTACCATACAAATACTCAGCTTTTGCTTTACTAGATAAACATTTTTTCCACTGTCCCCATGGAAAATAATCTGTTTTCTTAACCATTCTAGCAAGATACATATACTGAATAGTGCTGATAGAAGAACGTACACAACTAATCACATTTGCTTTGATGATTTGATAGTTTACTTTCTTCTTAATCCAGATTCTGATTATTCACAAATCTCCAAGCTCATCTCCAAACTCTGAACCCACCCTGCCTACATGTGTACAATTCTGGAGCAAGGACACCTTACAAAGGCTTGATTTATAAACCCCAGGTTTTCAGTATAGGGTAAGGAGCTCCTAAACAAAGCAGTGTGAGTAGGTCAGGCTTAAGCCTGTTCCTCCTGTCAGGAGCAGTGTGCCAGCCCAGCAGAGAGCTGTGCAGGCTGTACAGGTGCAGCTGCAGGTGCAAACAAGTCTCTCTTGAGGGGCTCACAGGCTTTCTCAGAGCTGTTGGAACACAGCTGGAGTTAAGCACAAAGGCAAACTCTGCCACACTGAAGGGCAAAATGCTTGCTGTTTATGCAAACTAAATATCTCAGAAATAAATCCTCAAAGCATTTAAACTGGTCTTGCTTCAGCAATTTATTCACCCATTTCAGAATTGAGTAAAAAATAATTTGGAAAAAAACCAGCAGCCACATTTACTAGTGCTTGAAACTCTTGGGAAGGTAAAGATTATAGATAAATGTTATTTTTGAAACACTGACAATGCATGTATAATATGCCTGATCGTTACTGAAGTTCCCTACCAGCTCTTAGTTCTTAACAACTGACATCAACTTTTAAAATATATTACTAATCCTCCATTTGTACATTTTCTAAACTATTAATTTGGAAGAGTATTCTTTTACTTTAGCTCCAGACTACTGTAGGTATAACACCAAAGAGAAAGATGCCCATAGAAAGGGAATATGAGTCAGATATAAGAAAATCTCAGAAAAGGCTTGTTCTCCTAATTGATCCAAACCATGCAAAGGATGGGAAAAGATTTTACAACTGTGCAACATATTGACATGAAAGCCCAGTAAAACAGTGGGATCATACAAAAATAGCTTGTTTAAAGTCTTGATCAACAGCAACATGAAGGAAGCAGACAAAAGGTAATGCCTGTAGGTAGAGCTAGACTCTTTTATCATCAACAGATTCAGTCCTGACAGGAAAAAAAACACACTTTGGCAACAAAGTTCTTTTTCAGACTAAGCTGCAACCGTTTTACAATCTTTTTTTAAGGAAATAAAAAAGGTAGTTCTTGATAGTAAGGGCACTAGTGATTTTATCAGACAAATTCTGTACCTGAAACAGGAGTAGTCAGTTTGCAAACTAACTTTTTTTAAAGGTGGAATGTAACAAAGTGCCCAATCCACAGTGTAAATCATTACTGCTAAAGAAAGGGGAGAGCAAACAAACACTTATTACCTGATTTCCAAAGAGATTGAAACCATTAATTGCTTCTAAAGCTGCTTTTGCCAGCCCCACGGAGCTGAGGAGAAAATAAAACAGAAACCCAGAGGTATCATAATTCAAGGCCAGGCTAAAATTTAACACATTTGACAGCTTTCAGAGCTAGGAGCTTTTCTTGAGTTGAATTTTGTGCTTAACCTCTACATTAGTAAAATGATGATGCAGCAAATTTGGGTTTGCTTTGGTGGTGGGTTGCTTTCCCCCCCCCTTAAACACTATTCAGCATTTTTATTTGTCTTCAAATGTCAGAGACCATCTGGCAAAAGCACTTCTGCTCTCACCTTGCAACCAGACATCTGGTATTATGCATTTCAAGGTCTTGTTAATAGTGTATTGACAGAGGATTTACTTCAGCACAATTATTCAACCCAGCCCTCAAGCATAAAAGTTTAAAAGACTGATTTCTAGCTTTCAATATATTAAAAGAACTCTTCAATGTGGAGTCAGATCAGAAGGGGTTTCTGATGTCAACCATACAGCGATACATCTTTTATTTCACTTACTAATACCCATCACAAACAAACCAAGACTCAGAAATACTATCAACAAGTTTTCAAGTTAGCAAGTTCACATTTAAAGACATTATGCACTAAAATCACTAGATTATATAATTTTAAAACCACATTATATATTAAAATAACTTATTACTAATTATGTAAATTATACAGTACAAATATACATTTTAACAAAGCCTTTCCCTTCAGAAAGCGTAATTTTATACTTTCCTTGTGAGAATTTAAACAAACAGCCTGGATCTTTCCCTGCTTCAGTTCTACATCGGCTGCAACAGGGATTTTACCTCACTGACAACCCATGTCTGTCCCACTGGACAGAGTTTATAACACTGAGTTATAAAAAATATTCAGAAAATAATCACTGACAATTTCCAACATCTGTGGTCGAGGAGTTTTGACAGTACTGACAAACAACTTCTTCATTCACCCCTAAAGAAACTCTAGAGCCATCAAATTGTCAGAAAACTGCAAACAGCAACTGTGCTTTAATCTTTATTCCTCTATACTCCACACAGTACTTTGGGATCAAAGCAAACTTCACCTCACTGTAAATAAAATTAATTGTCCTCTTAATGGGAAATATGAAATGTCAAATGTTTACTAACTAATCCGTATTTTAAATATGCTATCTAACTATGATTACACAGAAAACACTGAAAATAATGAGAAAAAAAATCAATGCAGCTACAGAATTTGTGTTTTTTAAGTATTGCATTACCCTTCTTGGTTTGAATATTAGAAATACTTTTGATACTGATTTCACTCTTGATCATTTATGAATCTCCATCTTGCTTTCTGAAACACTGCCAGAAATAGTACTCATGGGGTTCCAACTGGTCCAACAGGAGAAAGGTGACCAGCTTAGCTGAATCCTGCTCTGAGCAGCTGCCACCAAAACACGGTGATATCCCTCAGGCCACTGCCTGCTGAGCATGAAAGTGTTTGGTTCTGGAGAACATGATGAAGAAATAAACTGAACTCTGAAGGACTGTGAATATAATTATTTCTCTGGCTTTGTTTCAAATACCTAAACCAAAATATAATTGTTCTAAAAATTGCTCGATTCTAATTACCACCTCGCAATTGATCAAACAAATTGGCACGATGACTCGGAACAGAGCTTTTTCAGAGCAATTAAGTGTTATTAGCAAACTGCATATACAGAAAAATGAAACTCAGAGAAATCCTGCACACTGGAGTCTGCATCACATGTGAAAATCTCATTCTGCCTTTCCCTTTTGTGTCACAGTTCTAATACCAACAGCTACACGTTTTAAGATCAAGTAATAAATGTTACTACTTAGATTACTGAGATTACCAAAAGTTTCATGGGTAAATGACAGGAGGAAGTTACTTTAAAAGAAAAAAAAGTCTGAGAAGAGCCTTCATATCAAGTATGTCTTCAAAAGAGTGAACAATCAAACAACAGAGCACACTTCAGGATTATCATCACACTTCAGACACTCATTTCATTCCCCCTGATTAATGCCTTCCTGTTGGGCAAATTACACAAGAGGACTTATAATAAACAATGTGGTCGTGTCTTTGGAGGAAAAATACAGTCTTCATACTCAACAATCTAGTAACAGAAGAAAAAGACTTTTAACAGTATAGCAAAATGTATTTTAATAAATATGGTCCTTTCTCCACTCAGCAACCCACCACGAACATACTGCATTAACATGCAGGACTCTGCCCACAGAAAAAGGTGCTTACTTGGAGATGGCCCCAAAAGAAAACCTAACCCCCATCCTCTAGAAATATTCCTCTGAAAATTTCCCAGGATCATGAAGTCATCAGCTGGAAGAGACATATGGAACTCATCCAGCCCAACAAGAAACCTCACTTGAACCCACACAGGATAACCAAGACTGGCTCAAGTAAACCACAGCCTCACGTAGACAAGTCTCCCAAACCTCCAGTGATGGAGATTCTCTAACTTCTTTTGAGTATCCTGGTCTGGCACTTCACTGTCCTTCAAATGAAGGGTTTCTTCTCAATGTCCCCCTCACCAGGTGCAATCTAAAGACCTGACAGTAGCAGCCAATTATTGCCATGTGTCAAGGATTATCAAGACCAGACTTGTAAGCATAATACTAATATATTTGACCTTGGGCCACATTCAGGGCAGGGAAAGGCAAGACTAGCCTAGAGAAACTGTACTTCCAGCTTGCTAAAAAAGATTTAGTAAATGCACTTAAAAATCATTCACAAGTCCAAGTAACTTTTAACTGTTAGATTCATTCTTCTCAGTAAAATACCTGAGGGCAAACACTACAATTTGGATTTTTTAGCAAATGAAAAAAAGAAAATGTTTTTAGAGCTCTCTGTGGCAGATACACTACAAGAGGTGCATAACAAAGTATGCAGAGTCTTTTGGGGTTCCCAGGCCCTTCCTCAATAATATCTAAATACATCTGTTGATGCACGTTCCTCTTCCATTTTTTCTGATTTACAAGAAGAAGTGAAATTGCCCACCAGCTCTCTACAGCAAAGCAGAGTATCACCATGCACACAAAGGAAGATAAATAGGGGCAATACTTGTTTCTGATGACCAAAGTCTACTTAGATTAGGACCAAGCTGTGCTTTCTTTTGTCTCAGTCCATCTCACAGAACTTCACCTTAGAAAAACCAACCGATACATGTCAGCCGAGATTAAGTCAAAACAAGCCCATTTCTATCTGCTTAAAAGATGTTCAGTTTTCCCTGGAGCAAATTCACATGCTGAATAACCAGAATGCTGCAAACAACAGGAGACACACGAGTTTGGGTTCCTTCTGCACATTCGTACAAGGTGAGATGTGGAAGGGAGTATATGATTCTCTACATGAATGCTCATTTAGTCTGGGGTTTGACAATTTTACAGGCATAGGAGGGAAAAAACCCCAGCAAACAAATGAAGCAGCTCATATAACAACAATTTTTATTTTTTCAGCTCTCATATCGGTACAAAGGTTCTATAAAAGCCCTGAAAAAAGCCACCCTAAATTAAGAGTTTTTCTGCAATGATAAGTGATTACAGCTATGTGTTAAAATACACATACCTGTATGTGGACTAAGAAAAAAACACTTCATTCTCAAAAGAGAACACAGATTCATCTGGCAATATTGAAGACTGGAAGAAACGTGTATTCTTTGCAAGCCCCTGATAATTAGCATGATTAATGATATTTTTAAAATCCTAAGATATCCAAGCTACAGCCATTTTTATGTTAAATAAAACCTCAGCAGTCAAAAGTGAAGAAAACAACAGTAACACTAGAAAAATGAAGCTGTCAGATTACAGATTTGATCCTTCAAGACAGCACACAAGCAACTCCACTTCAGTGAACGGGACCCCTCTAACATTAAAATGATAAGAACATTTCTAAAACTGTCTCTTGGCACAGGGATCTGAATGTCCAGTTGCTTGTAGCATCTGAAGAACCTGGAAAAGAGCTTGGCACCGGGCTGTTCTCCAGCACCCAGGATCTTCTTCCCACCATGGTGGTGATGAGAAAGTCTAGACTCCTGATTCAACACCTTTCTAAAGGAGAATATTCCTAAACATGCTTGTGAATCCAATCTATTGGACATGCCTAAAGGGTCTGAACTGTTCTGAACACAATTTTCACAATGATATGCATGCAGCTGCACATAATTATTGGAATTTGAATACTCAAACAGCTAAGCATCTATGTGGTTAGCTCAGCGTGCACATGATGATGAAATTATCTTCCCATTTTCCCAAAATACACCTCTGTTTTTAGAGAACCTTATTTAGTTCAAACAGTATTTTAACACCTTGTTATTTTTAACTCACTCCCTGAATTCTCTTGATTCACTGACTTGCTTTGCCCAGAAGAGCCCCCTCTGCTCACCCACCTCGAGTGCAGCTCTGGGCTGCCATTGTTGTATTTGCTTCCTCTCTCCCAGACACCAAAATCTGGTACTCGATAGGCCCTCTCCACACAAAACACGAGATTTTGGATAAAGGACACCTGCAGGGAAAAAAGAAGATCACTGAAGGAAAAATCGAAGTGTAGTTTTTCTATTCACTTTCTCCAAGAGACAAAGCTGTTATTCCTCAGCCATCGTAATTCCATCGGTTTCTGTCCAAATCCAGAGAATGATGTCCCCAAGGTCAGGCATTCTCCTTAAGACCAGTTCTTAATCACAAAATATTAAGGGCTGTCCCACATGAGGTGACAATGTGAATTTATGCAAAAGTTCCTGCAAAGCCAGGGTTAAAAATGATTTCATATTCAAGCCACATATTTGAAGAGCTAAAAAAGGTGATCTTTCAAAAAAGATTTAACCTAAAAATCAAAGGAAATTATACCCTGCAAGATTAGGGCAGAGAAATCTTGGTGCTGTTTCTTAATTAATTTTAAGATAATTGATATGCCCATGTTATTAAATTAGCTCCAGATAATACATACTTAGGCAGATTCAAATACACTCCTTTATAAACATGAATAAAACTCTAAACCCATTTATTAATTAGAATCTCCTTAGATCAACATGTTTCAACTGAATACTAAGGTATTGAAGGGTATTTTAAGGTATTTAAGGTGTATTCAACTATAGCTGGGGACTTATTTAAGCAGATAATTTTTCTCATTTACACTCTTGAAAGAGAAATTTGGTGTTGCTCAACTGTAGGAAAATTAAATTGATCCTAAGTTTTACAGTTCAGTCCAAAGAGTCCACAGATTAGAGCTCAGAGAAAATTTGACCACAAACAAGATTTATACTGGTTCATCCACCCAAACTATTGTAGAGGACTCTGATAAAGAGAATATTGCAATGGCTAAATACACAACAGTACTGGGGAACTACAGAGATGGCTCCACTTTACTACAGGCAGGTGATTTTTATGCTTTTAATGAGCTATGAAACAAACCCCAAATCTTTAAATGAAAGGTATTTGAGTTCATTTTAATTCATGTATATACCTCTGTTTGGCCTTTTTTCTCTTCATGTTTCTTTAAATCCTAAAAATTTACTAATTCAGATGCACTCTTTATGCTAATATCAGTCTACCAGCCATATTATAATTCTAGATACACTTGTCTCTCCCGACACAAAATGTCTCTGCTAAAATTTCACTATGGGATGCACATGTACAATTCCCTGCACACTAAAGCTTTTCATAGCTACTGTTTTCCAGAAAACACTGTCCCACTCTTTACATATGGCCAGTATATTCATCTCTGTAATTTAGCATTTGGTTGTATGAACATGAACTTTGTCTGAGTGAAGCCAAAATACCCAGTGATTAAGAGTGTGGCTTCTCCTACCTCTATCAATAACTGAAACTGAGATGTACCAGCTAAATGAAGAAGCAAAGAGCACCACAGAGAAATATATAACCTTACTGATTACTTTCTACCAGTGATGATGTTTGGAACACATGAAAAGAAATGGTCAATTACAGACATTTTATGAGACTAACTAAGGGTTTCCAAACAGCAGATTTACAGAAAAAATGGCAGCAGAAAGCTTGTTGGAAAACAGAACCTTCAGAAAACAAACCATATCATAGGCATGTAAATGAAAACCAAGTCAATGCTGTGGCACTCTCAGAAATTCTGGATTGTGTGTGTTAAGCTTATTTATCCAGAAGTCAAGCACGTGGAGACCAAGGTGTAACAGAGCACACACACAACAGGGATGACTGCAAATACTCATGTATGTGTGGGAACTGCCCTCCTTCGCTCCCACAACCATCCACTGCTATCTTTGTTAGGGATGCAAAGATGCAATTAAATTAATTTTCCAACTGGCAGGAGCCAGAATTGGAGGGTAACTCACTGACAGCTGCCATGGCTGCCATCAAGCAGGCACTGAGTGCCTCTAAAGGCAAGAGTTCTGTGTACAAACACATTCCTACAGCCAGCCTGCCAAACCTCAGCCACCTGCCAGCACCTTCCACCGCGCGAGCACGGGCTGTGTGTGCAAGGGAAGAGCCTGAACACATCCTGCAAGGACACCAGGACACATGGCAAAACTTGGACATGTCATTGTTTTGTGGCTTTGTAAGAGCTGAGGATAAAGGCAATTGTGGAAGCTACACAGAATAACAGAACACACTGCTGTGTGGTAAAATAATCGGGTATAAATCTCCACACTCCAGAGATTTACAGGGTACAGTTGCAAGGGAAACTACAGCCTGACAAGGAAGTGGAGAATCAACACTGACTGGAGAGTCTATACACATGCACTTTTCCTGCAGAATCTGTAATTAAATGCAAACATCTGGAGGATAATATAAATTATATATCAAGCTAAGTAAATACTTAATTATATACATTTGCCTTCTCACAGACACAAAGGCAATTCAGACAAAATAATGTAGACTTATATGATCTAACTAAGCAAGAAAGGAGACATGTTGCAACATTCAGTTCTCTCAATATCTAAAAAATAGATTAATGAAGATGTATGTTTTAGAAACAAAATGCAAATACACTGTTACTGGAAAACTCTCCCTTTTATTTAAATGGTAGTACTATAAGTGCATTTAACCTTTTTAAGGCAATAGAGCAGCAAGTATTAAGTAGAACAGAATAAATTTAAGCAAATCCAGATTAAGAAAATCGAAGGAAAAAAAAGTATTAACAATATATACATCTGTGCTTTCCATTCTGTATAAAAACATAACCTCATTTTAGAGCAGGACAGCAGGTTGTCCTCACATTACCTGTCCTCTAGTCACAGCCACAGTGGCTATTATTATCTTATTTACAGAAGAGTTAAAAAACATCTCTCACCATGATATAAAATTGAGGGGGTTTTAATTGAAGAAACAGTAAAAAATCTTAACACCTGTAGGTTCATATATATTTGAAGAAAGTCCTGCAGCTTTCCAGAAAATTCGCCCCATTATTTATTATACTGAAATTCCCCTGGACAGGATGCACTGACTGACAGTTTGAAATAATGTGAAAATTGAGACAGAAGTCAATCATCCTAACAGACCTTTTGATTCTTGACCTTGTACCTTCCACAAATAGCAGGGACTTATAAAAGTTTTCAATGCCAGGTTACATTTCCTCTTTGCATATTTAACACTTTTTTAGCTATTAATTTATTTCACTATCCATTCATTCCATTTCTCTTTTCTGACTTCCACTAAAAGCACAGAATACCTGCAGTGTATTTTCAGAACAATTATTTTACAGTTGGTAATTAAATAAAACCAAGAAGAAAACCACAACCAAGTTGAAGCCCATGTTTTAAGACTGGAAATCGATCTGTACCTCATCTGTGTTGTAGATAATCTGCAGCCCCGAAGAGATCATCTCAACCAAATAGAGGAGAAATAATGACACAGCATTGATCTGAAGTAATTAAACACAGAAAGGAAATTATAATTAACTTGATGTTTCTCGGAGTCAGATAAACAATCTAAACATGGTATTATTGGCTAACAGAGATGGTCCCACCACAACACAGTTTTGCTTCTTCAAAAGCACCATCCCACACCTAATGGTGTGGAAACAATCGATGGAAAACACGCCACGACCAAGCATTGTCCTCTAAAACTTCTGAGGCAGTATCATTTTTTAAATTATTTCCAACTCTGCCATCAAAATGCTTTCCCTTAGGCACACTGCTCTGCCCGTAGGCAATCACTGTAGTCACCAGCTGTTTCATGTTTACATATGGAACAAATTATTAGCAAGCAGATTTTACCAAAAAGGCAAGTATTTTATAGTGAATAGTACACAGCACACCCAGAAAGCAAATCACTTCAACCCTAGTGGGACTTCTAGTGTTATCAGCTGACAGGAGCATAATTACAACATTCAGATATGATTAGATTTGTGAAAAACTGGGTTTTTGGAGCTGTGTGCAGCAATTATTATTAACAGTAATTACCTTCAGCAGCTATACAGATGAGCATCATAATGTCTATTCACTGACAAATCAAAAGAAACTGCTGGATTGTTTTTTTATTACAGAATTCTACTGTAATTGAGAGTTTGTATAACTCCAACAGAGAAAGTAAGTTTTTCACAGTAACTTCCTTCAGTGAGGTAAAGAAACCACAATCTCAGTATACGAAATTTAGAGAAACCCTCTAGAATAAAACACTGGATTCTTATCAGAAATGTAGCAGATTAAAAATTAGGTCCAAATTCTAAAAATCCCCAAAGATTTCAAGACCCCTGTCTCCACTTCCTTCATGCAAACTGAAAAGCATCTGGTACAGCATTAAGGGCTACATAACATATTCTGGTTTTCCCAACTGAACCCCTCAGTTCCTCTGCACCCTAATGTTTCCACAGAGCTGAAAAACCTCTATTTTTTGAGGTGTACTGATGACAGAAGGGAATGTGCATTCATGTTTATGGGAAGGGTTGAGCTGCTACAACAAACAGATTTTGAACTCTCACATACTGCTCGCCAGGCCCCAAACTGTCTCCTCCTGCAGATAAAAGTTGTGCATTTTCAGGGATCTTCACAAACAAGTCCAAAATTCTAACTAAATCTTTCACTTTACAACATTTTTTTCCCAGAATTATTTATTGACAGCCATCTGTTGGTCTCAAAAAGAAGCAACTGTAAACAAATCACCACCTACCTCTACAATCCCACAGTTATTTCAGTACCTGCTGACCAAAACATACCACTGAGTTTTGTTTAGAAATAGTCTGTCTTTCAAAAAGAGATGCAGAAGGAACCTCAGTTTGATCACACTCAGGATATTTAACACAATTCTAACTAAACTGAGACAGCTGTATAGTGGAAGAATGGAGACAACAATAATATTCTTAAAAATGAGCCAAACTTTGATTTACATATACATGCATGTGTTACCTGAAGGTGCCCATACTCCTCATGGGAGAAGACCTCATCTCCAGTCTGTGCACAGAACACAGAATGTAGACATGCAGATGGTTTGGGGTCTTGCTTAAATTTCTGAACCTAGAAGTGAATGCAAGGCAAAACATAAAACCAAAGTCAGCAACCACAAATTCACTATATACCTCAGGTAGTAACAAATTTCTCCATATGGCCACTATGTAAAACTTATAAACAAGAGTTCCTGAAACTTATTAGAATCTATTTCATATATACTTACAAGCATACATATACCTAAAGAACACAAATATTCATCTCATCATCTAATCTCTTTGGGTTTGGTAGACAAAGAGATCTGTAACAGAAAGCTACAGATGCTCAGGTGCTTTCAGCTTCTGGACAAATAGCACCACATTTTACTGGAGCTGCAATCTTTGCAGAAATCGTGTCAGGGTATGACCCCGCACCTGAATTCACAGAGCTGAAGTGAATCCTGACCCACAGCTCTCAGCTGGCTCACCACCTTTCCCTAGCAGAGTATCAGGAATTCCAGCTACTCTCTCACCTTCCTGGCCTGTATCCAGCCAGCCAGCAGAGCCTTCCAGGGATTTGAGCTATCCTACCACAGCACCCAGCCCTGGAGCTGCACACACACTCTGATTGCTCCCTTTCCTTCCCCAGGCTGCCTGCATTAGTGGAGAGGCAGTTCTGGGGCACCAGGGCATGCTGATCTCCCAACAGGGGTACCAGAGCTTTCTTCTCCACAGTGCTGTCCCACAGGCACACTCAGGACAACTCCAGTCAATGCCATGTGCCTTCTGGTCAATGGGCCCAGGCCCTCTGCCTGCCCACCCCAGCCACCACTTCCTCACTTCTTCAGTTTAAAGCTCTTACTGGAATGCAAGATCTCAAATTTATGTCAGGAGCAGTAGTTTTAATAATTTTTATGAATCATGACCCATAAAATAATTATTGTACCATTTAACAAGGCGAAAGGTTTTAAAACAAAAGAGATACTGTTGTTATTAATAATTGTTAAGCCTTCTGGGCTATAGACCACGTAAATTGCTATGGTTAGTTCATGTGACAAATGGAATGCTGCAAAAGCTATGGATATCTAGTATAAGTGTACAGGGAAAAACAAAGATTTGATCTGGTCATAACCATTTGTTACATTAACATACAATGAAGTGTTTACAGATTCTAGAAGGCAAAGCTGATAGCTTAAAAAGAAAACAAAGCTCATGGACAGGAAGAATAATGCCCCAGACTAAAGTGAACTTTTATTCACAGACACTATCACTGGAGCTCAGAATATGCCTCTAAGACACAGAATCTCTTACAATGGAGATGAAATGAATCACTAACACAGGAGGTGAACAACAAAGGAGTGAAATAAGTACTGTGGTCATTTTAAAGTAGTTTTGATTCCTTTTTAGTCATGAAATACGATGTCTGCTACCTTACCTCATTTGGGAAAACAATCTGGACTACCAGACAGCTGCCAACAGGGCAGAGAAAAGAAAGAAAATTCATAAAGAACAGAATGAAGGTAAAAAACCAACATCCTTTTCCATAACTTTTCAAGTCATGCTTTGCTCTCCAACATATTTTTTAATTTTCTAATTGCCAGCACCTCATCCCCATTTCACATCATTTCCAACACTGATGTTATTTTTATGGGAGACTCTTCTCTCCCAACAAATCACACAGAACATACAGCATGCGCCTCAGAAACAAGAAAGTGAATACTATGCTGTGCAGTTACCATGTCTGTGCCAGGAACACATTAAACACACATCAGCTCATAACTCATATGTTCATTAGTAACAGAACACAACATCTGCCATTTTTGTTACAAGCACCAGCATCTGTTCAAGTCATATCTTGGGCATACATAATTCATATTATTAAAAACCATCTCTCTTCTACATGAGGCCAGCACACACAGTCTCTCAGAATAAAGTCCAGCTTGACTTATGTGTGTTAAGTATCAGAAAGTGTTTATTACTACACTGTGAGAAAACATCTATAATAAACAAGGCAAAACCTGACAAGCAGGATGTCAGCAGTGTGACACCTGTGTTAATTTACTGCTCATTATTCCTGTCTGTACTCAGCATCCTCAAGACCAACAACTGCATGCCAAACAGAAAAACAACAGCTCAAATGCAACAAGATCAATTTAGGTCAAGATTATTTACAGATATGAGACTACAAAGAAACAGACTGTGAGAAAAGAAAAAATATGTCAACATGAATACAACTGGCAATACATCTGATTTGCTTATTATTATTGTCACTGGTATCACATGCCTATGAACTTTTCATTTCAGTTTGTGTGCTCAGCTGTAATGAAGGTTATGTGGTTACATGAGAACTATTTCTAATAATACAGTTAAAAGTCTGTTACGTGAAACTTTGAATAACTCACATTTAACTACCCCTTGAATTACTGCTCACCACTATGCAAAATTAATCCACCATATCTAAATTTTAAAAAAGAGGAGCCCTAAATATTCAAGAATACTCACAAGAGGACTAGGGGTTGAATAAGTTATCTGTGTTACAACATAAGAAAATTACTGTTTCCTTATTCATTTTGGGCTGTTGTCCTTCCCCACAGACATCATTAAGCCAAAGAACACTGGAAAGTGGCTGCTAAAGAAACCCAGCAAAATAATCAAAACAACATCTAGTTAAGGAGAACAGCTGCAAAGGCAACACCAGTGCAAAGTAAAGTCTCCAGCCTTAAGTAAAAGAAGTTCTACATCTTTCCCTCTAATCACTAAAAAGACATAACCCCCCTCCTCAATTCCTGGTGGTGTAATATTTAAATGGGATAACTAACCGCAAAAGGAACCCCGAGAAGTTTCAAGCACACCCTGCACTACTTCCCCAAACACTGGTGTCTTCTGGACCCTAAAATGATGCTGTGAGCTGACGAGAGCAGAGCAGCTGTTGTGAGCTGGGCCACCCAAGCACACTGCATTCCCTTTGCAATTTGATGTCTCCTCAGAAGCTGGATTCCCAGTTTCCTTAATCCTGGGAAGGCAGTGAGCGCTGTGTCCTCAGCGCAGCGCTCACCTTATCGGCCTGCCGCATGTAGCAGTAGAGGATGCCTCTCATGCACTTGATAGCAGAATGCTCCAGCTCATGAGTCCTTCCCTTGTCATCATCGATGCGCCTGGGAAGAGAGATAACTCGTAAAACAAATTGCAAATGCATTAGCAGGGAAGAAAATGAAGACATTAATACTTTGGAATATTAAGTATTTAACTAATGCTGTAGCATAGTGGTGCCCTCACTCATATTAACATATTTATAGCCCTATTCATCCTTCTTTAGTAATAAAAATAATAATAACAAAAGGGGGGTTTTGTAGTTTGTCTTGCAACTTACACAAACATTACTGTTTCAGAATTTAAAAAGAAAAAAAATCCTTACTGACAGAACAATGTTTCTTGCAAGTAAATGGATTGTTAGTACCTGCAACAAGCCTGCTAATGGTCTGAAGTCTCCTACTACATTTGAAACTGGCAGGATTCCTTGAGTACAATTTACCACAAGAACCTCTATTTTCACTAGCATGCATTAATGCCTCTGTTACCAATATTGGTACCAATTCCATTACAGGGAAACATGTTTACTTACCAGAAGGAGAGTGACATTTTTCACCTAGTACTTCCAAAAGTATTTTTATTGAGATTTGGAAACATGCACCACCTCTATGAGTTAACAGATCTATTTTTAAAAGAGCTTCCTATTTTAAACCTTTCCTGGGGAACTGGGTAACGTGGCAGAGATGTGAGTTGAGAGGTTACCTGTAAGCAAGGGCCAGGGCCCAGGCACAGGCAGCACAGTAAAGACTGTCATGGACCTTTGCCTTTTGGTTATCCCCATAGGTCTTGGTGGGAAACAGACCTGTGGTTGGGCTTTGATGGAGCAGCAACGTTGATTTAACTGGAAAAGGGAAAAATAAAAAGGGTAGTAACAACACTTAGGTTTGTTCCCATTTCTAAATAGATTTTCAGGAATAAATCAAGGTGTGAACAACCTGTTAGAGCATGTGCAACAGAAAACAAGAGAAAGAAAGGTAAGAAGAAACACAAAGAAAAACATTTGTCATGTTGTTTTTTCAGTCAAATTAGACCTTTTAACAAAAAACCTCAACAGTATTCAAAACTATTTATATGGCTCTGTTCCAGCACAATCCACTTTGTAGAGAACCTCCACAAGGCAACCCAGTGATTTCCTCTCTATGCAAAAAGTGACCACAGTATGTCAACTGACCCCCCCCAATCATTTAGATACTTTAACTTTCCAGTACTCTACAGTCATAAAAATTACATTTTTAACTTAGGCCACATCGCTGCATCAGTATTTATACCATGAAACATCCAAATACCTGCACTGCATTATCACAGGAATCTCGTGAGGAATTGTATCCATTCACCTCTCAGAAAATAAAAACCCATATTAAGGGCTGCTGATACTATTTTAAGACAAAGCTAATGACTTTCGTAAGTACAACTGTAAATATTTTAGTAAGTTATGCTGAAAAATCTTTCCTGGTAGAACTACTGTTAACTTACCAATTCTATAGTAATGATTTAATTTATCCCACAGACTTTCCCCCTCTGGCTTTGGAAGGTTAATACTTTTAAGTGGCTCATAAATTGAACCTAAAAAAAAAAAAGAAAAAACACAACACAATCAAGATCAGAATTAGTTTAATAATTCTAATACTGCTAAGAATTACTGCAATACAGTGTTTTCCCTGTTTGTTATGCAAAAGCACAATTTATTGACTTTCAATTGAAGCAAAAAGAGTTGCTCTCTCTACAGTCTCAGAGAATAGATTTCTATACACATTTTTTTCTACAGAACTTGTCTACACAAACCAGACCTCCATCTGGATCTCCAATGTCTTGTAGACACTCAGCTACAGCAACTGCTACATAAACGTATAGTTAATTACTGAAGACAGTAAATGTTAAGCACTTTCTAGGAACATTTGCTTGGAACTTAAGCCTACAGACAAAATTCCTAAAGATATGTAGAGAAACAGAAGGAAGAGGGATAAAAGTAGACTAAATTTAACTATTACTTCCTTAGCTGCCTTCTAAAAGAGTGTTTTACCTACCCCAACCTTGTTTGCACCCACCACCACAATAATTAAGCTGATGTCGTGTCTTGAATGACAAAGAGGGTTGGCTTGTTCCCACATACTACCAAAGCTTTAACAACCTATCCAGCAGATCCAGTCACCACATTTCCTATATTACCTTTATTCCTATAGTCCAAAGAAATATAGTGCTATCAAATCCACATCTGTCCTTCTCAGTGTCCCACACATTGAGTGCTTCCCTATTTACCCCAAGAAGTCAGCTTTCCTGAGCTGCGAGACGAGCTACCTATTACAAATGACTGCGGTGAACCATTTCCAACTTCTAATTTAAGAGCAATATCCTGCTGCCCCTCCATAAAGCACCTGGGCTTTGGTCAGTGTTCTGGATGGCAGCATCTCCTGCAGAGCCATGTGGTACCAGGAAGAAGGAGAGTTCCCATTCCGGACTGCATGCTGCCCTTGGGAACAGCTCCGGGATGAAGTGCCAGGGAAGCCCAGCCAGCCAAGCAGTCCTGGCAGGACACAGCTCAGTGCTCCTATTCACACAGGCTCTTTGGAAACCCCAGCACATACCCAGGCATGAGACAGGAGATTGTCCATATTCAGGACTCTCATCCAAATGAAATGAAGAAAAAGAAATGAAAAAAAAAGTGTTCAAGAAAGAACCGGACACGGCGTCAGTGCCATGGTCTGGTGACAAGGCTTGGTCAAAGGCTGGAGTTGATGATCTTGGAGGTCTTTTCCAGCTTCATTGATTCTGTGAATGTGTGTGGAGTTGAGACAGGAGCTTCATGAATCGAGTCCTTTGGTGGGGAGACAAGAAAATGTGCCTTGCCCCTCAGGAACTCAAACCTCACCCCTAATTCAGTATTACTTTTGCTTTGCAATCATAGGAGTTAAAATAAAGGCACAGCTCCCTGAGCAGACTGCAGTGTGTCTGCTGGGCAAGGAGGCTCTGGTGATGCTTCCCAATGCATGGAGCTTCCCCTACAGCCTTTCCTTTAATCATTGGGAATTACAAAAAACACGGGCATGTGGGGAAGGGCCCGAGAGGGAAGCACACAGAGCCCAATCTATTAGAGTTGCCTAAAACCCCTGTTATAGTTTCAAAACCCAGTTAGAATTCCTTCCATGAGAAGCTTGGAGGCAATGCTTTAGCACGACTAAAGACGG